>JAVLVB010000868.1:562166-592249 GCA_032876305.1 Orestias chungarensis | reverse complement strand
GGTCAGTGTGTGTGTGTGTGTGTGTGTGTGTGTGTGTGTGTGTGTGTGTGTGTGTGTGTGTGTGTGTGTGTGTGTGTGTGTGTGTGTGTGTGTGTGTGTGTGTGTGTGTGTGTGTGTGTGTGTGTGTGTGTGTGTGTGTGTGTGTGTGTGTGTCCATTTATGGAACAATTATAATGGTCATTTCTCAGGATTTTTAGAATTAATTTAAGGTATTTGTGGATTTTTTCACAAACAGTCCAAGTAATTAACCAGATAATATCGTCTTGTGTTGCTGATGTTGCTCCATTAAAAAAATAACCTAAAACTGGGACAATATTCTGACAATACTCCAACAATACAATAGAAATATACTTTATTCTCCCACAGCAGCAGTCAAAGGCAATCGAAGGAAGTGGGTTTTACGCTAAGATTTAAAATAAATGCAGGTATAATTTGCAAATATCAGCAGGGATGTAAACACAGGAGCAGTGCTGGTTGTGTAGCAGCTGCTGGGTGGCAAGATCTACAGTAACACTCCTCTGGAGCTGTTTACAGCATTAACCGTAATATTCGTCAAAGAAACACTATTTTTGGTCCGGAAAAAGCCTCAGTCTACACCAAGAACACCCGTTTTAACATTCAAAGCGTTCCCTAAAGTCAAGTGTTTCCCCTGTGCTGCGGCGTGATTCGCTGCCATGTTTGTTTTTGGCTGCTGGCTCACGTCATGGGCTTCCCTCTTTTCCAGCCCGTCCACACAGGGTCACGCTCGTTACTCCATGCGGTCACAACATGAGCTTTCCACTGCACAGAGCAGAATGCTGCCGTCATTTTAATGCTACAGCCCAGAACCTTCTAAATATATCTCCTTTCCCACCAGCTGACACTGTAATTTCAGCTTTTATTTTTCTTTCTTTCTTTTTGCTTATTTTGAATGTGGTTGAAGCTTAAATCTCTTCAGCAGATGTAACGGAGGCTGGCTGTTATGTGGGAATTGCTCGATCTTAAGTATGCGACAAACGATGATGAATCCCAGCTCTGACTCGCTGATCAGCAGCACTAGTCATTTGGAGTGTTTTTATGAAGCATGACTGATGCGCCGTGTCTGCTCACACCAGTGACTCATGTGCGTCGGCGAGGGGTTCTGGTTATTAAGCGAGATGGGGATGGGATGCTCAACTTTCCTCGAGTAAAAATAAAGTCCATTTCTATTGGGAAAGGAGGCTGTTGGTTCCACGCAGTTCTGGCCTCAATTTTTAAAAAGTCAAGAAACTAATAGTGCCTTACTTTCATATTTTTATTGCCAAAGCACAAATCAGTCTGTCATTGATGGAACGTCGGCCATTATTCTAACTATTTGTAGGGTTAAAATGCTAACACACAGCCCGTCTGGAGATTCTCAGTGTTTTTAAACAAATACTGTTGCATTAATTTATTTTCATCAGGATGTAACTACTCCCTAAATGTATTCTGGTACATTCAAATGTACCTATTCATGGATTTCATTTATTTATTACCCAGAGCATATCTGGATTAATTAAAAGCATTTGAAGCAAAGATACCCAGAAGACACTGACATGCTGTAACGTTTTGTTTTTATATGGTACGGCGTATCGGCAGTGCACTTCAACAGGTGGAGACGATCAACATTTCCCTTGTTCAAGTTAAAATATATAAAAATGTTTGTTTTTTTTATACCTTGAAATAATTTACTTAGTTAATCCTACTAAAGAATGTCTAATTTGCACATGAGTTGTTTTGAGACTCTAGTTAGAGCTTTTGGATGATGGACATTTGGAATAGTTGTTTTTTTGGTACATTCTTTCCTTCATGATGATTTCTTTCTGTTAAAAAAGATTTATTGTGTTTAAGATGCCTAATACTCATAGATACGTTACACAGTCCCACTTAAAAAACAACAACTATAAAACTATTAAACTGACCCTGCACATGTGTGTGTTTTAAGTCCCACTGCGTAAAAGCAAAGAGCACTTTTTTAGATGCAATTGTTTTGAATTGATTTACAGTCAGATAAAGGTCAGAGACTTGCACTCTGATTTACAAATGAATTATATGTTTTGTTGCTATTCCCTTATTTTTTTGTTGGATTTTAAAGAAGAACTTCGGCAAATAACTTGATGCTGGGTGTTTATTACCTTCAGCCGTTGTTGGTGTCTTCGGATGAATATAAATTAATCAGAGAAAACAATTTTCGCTCAAAAAGAGAAGAACAATCAGAAGTCTGGCCCAGTGCAACTGTCGCACTTAGAACATAATTTCTGAAAAGGTTCAGTGGTTTCATTCCAGGTTTGTATCGGCAGCACAAATCCTCCACAAACGAGACGCCGCTGATGTTCTGCTTCAGTACTTGAACCCTTTAATCAGAATCAAACGGTTCTATAAAGCAATTTGTATTCGTGTGTCCAGCTCAATGTCAGACTGAAGTAATCAAACGTATTAACTATTCTTTGTCTTTCTCTCCCCAACCCCTGCCTCCCCGACGCGCTGCGACATCCACAGAGCTCCCAGCCGAAGAAGGTAAATATTGATTTTTCTAATGAGCTGCCACCCTCCTCTCTTTACTACCTGATTGAGTGTCCTGTGTATGGGTCTTTTGTTTTATACAGACCTGGGGGTAAACTTTAGGGTTGCACCCAGCAGAATGTTCCCACCCATCGGCACACAGCACTACTCCTTTGTAAACACCCACAGTCTTGCTTTCCTATCACCATCTCAGAACTAAAGTCAACACATCTTCCACCTTTCTTGACAATCTTGTAGTCCTGAGCTTCACTTTCGCTGTGTGACGTGTTATTTGCATGTTTTAGGCAAGTCCCTGTGGGAGCTGGTGGTGGAGCAATTTGAGGACCTCCTGGTCAGGATCCTGCTGCTAGCTGCCTGCGTCTCCTTTGTAAGTACCAGCTAATTAAAACGCCAGCGGCCCTTTCTTTATTTCTGCTCCATCTTCCTTCTAAATGTACCCCAGTGGGACTTGATACCCTAATTGGACAATGGACAAGAAATTGCAGCCCTAATAGACTTCTTCACTATCCACTTTATTCTCACAGAACTGTGAAAAACTGTTTACCCCATTACAGAGTTCTTCTTTTTTTTAACACTTAAATCTTCTAATAAGAAACTTATTAATAGTGAAAAATACTCATAGTAAACACAAAATGCTGTACTTTGATTATTACTTCATTTATTTAGGGGAAACCTATCTAAATCATCCTGGTTCTATATAAAAAAATATATATAATTTCCCTTAATGATAAATCATGATTTAATTCTTAATAACCACATTTTATATGGGCCAATTCCACCAGCTGAACCCTCCCAGACCTGCAGCATCTCAGAATCTCTTCTAGCCTTCTTCCAACACAACAAAGTGGGCTAAATTATGTAAAACAAAACAAAAGAACCACATGATCACATTGCTCAACTTAAACAGATCCAAGAACAGTTTACAAAATCCCTTTAAAGCCGTCATCCTTGTGCCAAGTCTCCTAGCCCAGCTGATTTAAAATGAACAGAAAGGCCCACCCTGTATTTGCCAAAGAGCATCTTTGTGAACAGTTATGAAATTTAGTCTACACTTTCCACAGTATTTACCTGACCAACAAGAGCAAGGCAACTGCCAAGCACGGTGGTGGTGGTGTGATGTCTCGTGGAATAGAGTAGAATATAAGCACGCTGTATAACAAAGTTATGCATACCTGCGTGGTCCAATAATAATGGATGAAGTCATAATAAAAAACTGCATTTTGTAATGCCTTTTTTTTTTTTTACTCCTATTCTTTCCTTTTTAAATATATTTTGCTGCACCATATAAAGCAAAGTTAGGCGACAAATTGATTTTGGCAACAAATTAAATGTTGTATTTTTGAAGACGGTATTTTTGGATTATCTAGATTTGTCTTTCACCAATGTTCTGTTTGGGTGACCATAATTTAGTTTGTTTTTTTTAAATCCAGGATTCAGGGTGCGGTGTCCTTGGGTCTGCACTTAGAGCATACTTGGAGGCCTGGAATTAAAGAAAATCTGCTTTAAAAAATGATTTCATCATGGTTTTACAGCTGGTGAATGAAAACAGTTGCTCGAGACGGAAAAGAAAAGAAAGGAAAGCTTAAAAAGAAAGTTGAAATAGAATCCATTTTAGTTTTTAAACCATATGTGACCTAATATAAAGTGGTCTTTCTATCGCTTGTAGCTGTGCCAGCTCTTTTAATACGAGCTCTTCAAAGCTGTGCTGATGTGATTTCTGTGCAGGGAACATGTTCTGTCCTTCTGCCCAACTGAGAACAAAACAATGAATCAAAACTGTGTGTGTTGTGGTAGCTCAAACTGAGATGCTGGCTGCAGCCTGAGGGAGGAGAAGGTCACCGAGGGGTGGAGGGAGGGAATCCTGCCTGGTTAATGACTTCTTTCCATCTGTTGCAGGACTTCCCCTCTGTCTTGGGATGAAAACTGCTATTACTATTTCAGCGAGTTGGAAAATTGCTCTAAAAATGTTTATGACAGAGGATAACTCTTGCTGCTCCTGGTTTCAGCGGCTAAGGGGGGCGGACTCGACTTTTCTCAACTTTTTATGCTGAAAGGGCCCCTGTGTCGGTGTAGTTCGCTGCGGTTTCAGTGAAGCTCGGCGTCTTCGGATCCAACACAAAACGAACTCGGAACCACGTCGCAGTTGATCAGCCTCTTAGAGAGTCCTTGTTTCTTTTGATTGATTAGAGATCTATAGTCGTTTTATAAGCCTATTTGCTTACTGTTTTGTATGTTTCCACTTGGATTAGGGAGGGGCAATAGCTGAGTGGAGCAGAGTTGAAGTTAAACCCCACAGCGGGACTCATTTGGTTTTGATTTTGAATAAAAACAAATTGGAATTACAGCATTATCCAGCCTCCTTCATGTCGCACGGCAATATAGACCATAAAAATGGACCTGGATAGGCTGTCTAAATATGTTATCTAAATGTGTTGTGCACATTTTCAGAAAATGTTTTTGATTTGTGTCCATAGGTTTGTTAATGCCTGAACATGTATTTTAATTTTTTGGTATGTTTTTTAGCACTGATTCACCAATCCGACTTTTTCTGTACAGATTTTAACACCCAAAAAATTTACCAAATGACCTTTTTTAATGGAGGAAGTCATTTTAAGTCTAAAAGAATGTAATCAAAATACAATATTTTTAAAACATAATATTTTCCCAAACTCAAGAGCATCATAATACATCATAATAATTGGTTTTGGTACCGCCTGACTAAACTAGTTCACCCACCTCACTGTGTGAGGTTGGGTAAATGTGAAAAGCGTCAAATAAATTAGGAAGAGACATGTATGTTTTACAATGGACTTCTCTAAATCAGTTTTATTAAATATGCCTAAAACTTGCAAGCAAAAGAAAATCCACCTGATGCCTGCATTTCAGACTCCATCAAAGGTTGCTGTCGTTTTAGAAAACAATGCAACGTTCCAAAAATACTGGATGTGAAGAACATGGACTTACTCTGTGTCTGACTCGAGGCATATGGCTGCAAAAGTTCCACATAAATAAGCGTCCTGCTAAAGATCGTTGGACAGAAAAGCATTGTTTGAATGCTGAAGGCCAAAGTTAGCGATGTAGCTCTCTGTTTTGATAGGAATCTTTTATTTTTGTGGTTTTAATTAAATATAAGCTTGCGAATGACGTTGGAAAGAGTTCCAAGTAAACTTTCCTTGAATGCTATAACTATTAAGCCTCCCTGCCCTTTTAATGTTGACCACTGATGGAACGACTCTTAGGTTTCTGTATGCAAACAATCCCATTTCAGCCCGCTTCCCCGTATTAAATGTCAAACCCAGCAAAAATCAACCTTACTTCTCTCTTTGTTTGAACTTTTATCATGGCAGCTTAATAGTAGTTAGGTATTCAAGGCACTCACTGAATATGTGTGGTTGTTCCAAGTGCCTTTTGAGCCTTTCTCACAAAGAGATCTGCCACTGTTGCCCTCCAATCTCAGCTGGGTCAGAGGAGACACTTGCCGTTCCAAATGAGGGGGAATGATGAGCTATCGACTCAGTGCTCCGCAGCGAATATATTCTGCTGTCATTAAATAGGCCCCATCGAGACCATCGTAGCACAGATCCACTTTTATTACTGTAATGCGTTTGTGATCCAGCCATTCAGGCTGTGAAATCTGTCACTGAAAGGGGATAATGGAATATTATTTGATGTGCAAAATCTTTTTTTCTCGCACATTTGCAGAAACACAAAAACGGAGCTCAAAAGAAACTGAACTCCTTTTTCACCGAGACAGTCAAGAGTGCAATGCCAGCTGAATGTTAATTTTTCGGTGTCTGCATTTACTCAAAATTAGGGCAAAATAAAGAAACGGTATTCGTTCAAACAAAGTTTTGCCTGACTGCCTGCATAAATGGGTATCTAGAATCAAAAGGGGCCGTTAATCAAATGCAGACTGCTCGATTCCCAGTAGGCATGACAACCTCTTGGTATGATAACCTTCTGTAAAAATATCACAGCATGATGGAATTTGCAGAGAAATCTTAGAACAACAGTGCCGAACATGATCTAATGACTTTAATATATATATATATATTTTTTAAAACATCGATCAATGCCAGTATGTTTCTTTCTGAATTCATTACTCGTTTTAGAGAAGCAGAAGAAAAGCATGCTGCCATTGGCTCGTTAGATGGATTCTCTGCTCACCTACTCAACCAGCTGCTTAGAAGACATTTGTCTTGTAGCTTCCCAGACTGCATTAGACTTTTTTTATTTTCTTTTTCAACAAGCTTGCTGACGATGTGCAGCAACAGATGGGGAAAGGGGCATGAAAAACCTTTACTCTTTGCCCCATATAGTCAAAGCGAAAATGTAAGCTTGTGTGTTACCTTACTAGAAAGACTTGATAGACCCTAGGATCACAAGGGATGACGTAAAAGGTTAATAGTTTTGATTTTTTCTTTTAAACACTGAGAGCTTGATCTCCATAACAACCCTGTCCTTATCGACGCCTGACGTTATGATGCTGATCTGGAACATTCATGTGTGCATAATCACACTCTAATTATTTTACAGAAGCAAATGTTTCTGCCCTTTGATCTGGAGTCGCACCTTTTTTCTCACACTACTACATTATTATTATTTTATTTATTTATTGAAAGCAGTATCTTATAATGCATATTAGCTGTAGTTTTTATAGATACCCTATAAGGTTTAGGTTCCCTAAGTTACATTATAAGACCTGGTTTTGTTAAACTTCAAAATTTTGAATTGTGGGTCGTTCTTACCCTTGAACTACATCTTTGGAGGACTGTGCTTGAAAAGAATTGACCCAGTGTATTTAAAATATGACATTTTTTAAAATACATTTAGAAAATGTGCTGTTTTATTTAATTTGCTCTTTCTTACCTTTAAAATGTCTACTTTAGGTCTTTAAATAGATGTTTGCCTGCCCCCCCCCCCTGGGTGTCTTGCTATATTTGTGTATTTAAGGAAATCTTTCACATAACTTCTGATAACTTATCAAAAGGTAAACCCACTAAATAATAAAACATTGGCATAATTAGACAGCAGCTTTTGGATCTTTAGCTTGTATTAATGCAAAAAAAGGAGCTTAAAGTCACCTGGTAATTGGCATGCTAAATCTATACTAACAAACATATTTCATATGTAAGCTATTTCAATCAAGCTTTAAGTAGGAACCTAAATGTTTGGTATTTGTTATTAATTGCATATGAATCTGGGCTTCATATTCCAGATCCCCTTTTAAACGAGTTGTCTGAATAATGTGAAAATAAGAGCTGAGACTGAAACATGTTTGTTGACTTGTGCTGTATCTTGTTCTAGGTGTTGGCTTTGTTTGAAGAGGGAGAGGAGACTACCACCGCCTTCGTAGAGCCTATCGTTATTCTGCTTATCCTCATTGCCAATGCTGTTATTGGAGTCTGGCAGGTGAGATTTGTTTTTCACAATTTCTCTTTGTCCACTTGAAATTTCATGTGACGAACAAGAAATGTTCTCTATTAAGAAAACTGCTGGAACAATGTTGTTACAGTTTTTATACTGTAATGTACAGATAACAAATTGGCAAAAATCTTTGATTACGTCTCAAATGTCTCAAGTTTTTTTACAGTTTTTTTAATAAAAGGCTTCTTTGTGTTATGTTAAAATTAAAATATAAATATTAAATTAACAGAATTTTAGGAAGTCTCCACCAACTTGTGTTATTGAATTGCATTGATGGCATTACAACAATAATGCAGTGAGCTGGGCTTGTAGGTGGTGGAGAAACTTTGTGACAAGACACTCCAGGTCTTGTACTCCAGTACTACGATGGAAGAAACACAATACAGAAGTGCCCATGTGTTCTAGAGGATGTAATCTATGTCCTCCGCTGAAGGGACAAATGTTCCACAATTAGCAGATCTCGATTGAACACAGCAAATACTCTGAAGAGGTGCAGCAGCACAGAAAGAACGTGGTTGTTAGCCATTGTTTTGTCGTGCTGTGCAATAGAAATTGCCCCTGTTACAGGATTTCTATAATTCAGACCTGCTGATGACATGTCATGGCTATTGAGTCTAAAAAACCAGCCAATTTCTATGTGCATCTCTGCATACCAGTACAAAAGTAAGGATTGTATTGTGTTTTTGTACGCTCAAGGCTAAGTTTACTTAGTTAAGATCTCACTTCTCATACTTGCACTAGAAATGGTTGTGAGTTGACTCAGATGCAGGGTGCCAGTTGGACTTGGCAGGCCCAAATGTATTGTCTGACTGAGTCTACTATCAGAAGTATCTTTAACTTGAACCTCTGTAAAGAGAATGAACACGTCCCATTAGTGATTTGGGACTTTTGAGTCTGGGTGGGCAAAGTTCAGTGCCATTGTAGCGTTTGATCGAAACCAAGGCCAAAAGTTGTTTGATGACATTTGTGGCAGTAACGCTAGGATGTACTGGTTTACACATGCAAAGAGGGATGCTGTTAAGCTGAAGAATGAGTCTCTACAGGTCTTCAGTTGTTTGTGTAACTGTGGCGTCTGCTGATGGGTAGCTGTATTCCAGTAGTTGAGCCTCCGATTCAGGTGGAAGAGTGTAGTTTTTGCAATGGCCACAATGGAACAGCAGGGTGCTAAATGGTCCATGGGAGCTCCCCAAACCAGTTTACACGAGCTGTGTACGCTTTGAGAATTCGACTGTGTTCCTCTGGGAGCCCTGTGTGGGGTACTTTGGGAGGACTTGGTACTGCTAAAGTTGAATGTGTAATTCTAGCAAATCCTTCGTGTATAGAATTGCAGTCAATGTATTGATGGGATATGTTTTGGTGGCTTCAGCACTTTTTGTACTTTCTGCAGATGATCTGGTTCTGCTGGCTTTATTAGTCAATGATTTACAGCTCATACTGGAGGGGTTCCCAGCCAAGTGCAAAGTATTTGGGATGCAAATCAGTATCTCCAAGTCTAAGACACTGGTCTTTAGACAGAACCTTTAGAGTGCTTTCTTCAGGCCTGTTATGAGGTCTTCCCCCAAGTGGAGGTCTCTCTGGGGTATTTTTTACAGACAAGAAAAACACAGTGGGAAATTGATGGATGTATTGGTGCAAGATCTTTAGTAATGCAAGTGTTGTACTGGTATGACATGGCGAAGAGAAAGATTAGTCAAAAGGCAAGGCTAAGAGAGCAAGATCATAAATACAAGATTTTTCTTCAGGCCCAGGACTCCCCTCATGGATGGGGTAGACCTCTAGATCAAGAGGAGCCAATGGAAGTGGCTAGAGCATCTGTTAGGATGCTTTCTAGCAGCCCTCCTGTTGAGATGTTCTGGGCCTGTCCCACCAGTAGGAGACCCAGAGGAAGACTGGGGAGACACTGGAAGGACTAGATTTCCTAGATTTTGAGATTCCCCAGTAGATGGCCCAAGTGTCTGGGGAGAGGAAAGACTGGGCCTCTCTGTGTAGACCCCTGTCCCTGTGACTGTTAAGTGTTCACATACCTTCTAACTGCTGAGAACCTGTTTATCTCAGCTACTTACAAGTTACAAATATTTCCATGTAACCTGTCATAATCTGTATGTGCCAGTTGCCCTTTACGACATGTCTTTCAGGTCAGAACATGATCAATACACAGCAGTCTGGGGAATAACAGGCGCCCTTATTAGGAAATATTATGTGCTTTGCTCAGATTTGCTGCTCTTTGGAGCAGCACAGTTTAGCTTATACATAAGATTTAGAAAAAAAATCATTAATAAAGCAGATATATTTCTTTCCCTTAGCACAATTTTATGACACTTGAAAAAGAAAATACTAAAATTCTCCCTACATGACTCTCTGTTCTTTTTTTCTTGGCTTCATAGGAGCGAAATGCAGAGAGTGCCATTGAAGCTCTGAAGGAGTACGAGCCGGAGATGGGGAAGGTGTATCGCATGGATCGCAAGGCTGTCCAGAGGATCAAAGCCAGAGACATTGTCCCAGGAGACATAGTGGAGGTGGCAGGTTAGCGAAGGCAGAATTTTTACTTTGACTTCCTGAGGGTAACGCACAACGCCGGTACCTAGCTGCCTTGGCAGCGCTCGCTGTGCTTTTTACCTTTCCACTCCTGGTTCTGGAAAGGCTGCTGGAATATCTCGATGTGGATTATATAACATTTGTGTAAATGTGCAGTGGCCAGGTCTGATGTTCAGCTGTATATGTTTGCGTGGAAGCTGCTGCGGTCTCTGGTCTTATTTAAGGCCCGGTTTAAGTTTCCACAGCTCTCCCTTTTTTCTTTCCTGCTTTCCATGCGCTCAGTCTCGCCACCTGGTCGCTGCTTGATGTTTGTTAACTCCTCACTCACACTCCCCCACCCCCACATTACACGCACAAACAGACAATTCCCCTGCGGTAAAGTCATTGATGTGGGGGCAGCCTGGGCCAGAAATAGCCTCGTTTGTCACTTGGGAGCTCCCACAACATCTGTGTATGCCGGGCACACACGCAGCGGGCCCCCAAGGAGATCACGCCGGCGTCAGCACGACTGCTTTTTTGTTTATTTTTTTGGGTGGTGGTAATCCTGGGCTCTCCCGGGCTGGATTTTTTTTTCAGGTGGTTGGAATGATTTATGGGAAGAGTCGGGAGTGCTCTCTCTCTCTTTCTCTCTCTCTCTCTCTCACTCACTTACTCACTCACTCACTTACTCACACATACAGATCTGGATGTTCAATCACAACACAGAGAGGGAGGGAGATGGAATGGAGCTGCTGCCATGGTTTCAGCACCAAAAAGTGAATACCAAACATTACATTCAGATAATAGCAGTCAGAGAAGTCCTTACCGCCATTGCTCTCTTCTACTTGGATCTCATTGAACTTGTTTGACTCTATGCATTTTTTTTTAGTATTCACAAAACGACTTACTTGGAATTTGGGCTTGTTACAGCCAGTTTCTTCGATCACACATGAATGCGTACTCGGTCGTATAAAGACAAGCCCTCACAGGTAGAGTCTTACTAAGCTCACCCTTAACCTACCGCCGTTACCACTGCTCTCCCTATCAACACTGTTTGATTCATATTTTTTTTAAGCTCTTCTGTTTAAATTGTTTTACTTTTTTCTGTTGAATTTTTAGATGGTATTCAGCTAGAGTCACGTTTTGACTGTCGTTGCAGAACAGTAATGGAGGCGTAGGATGCCCCGATACTGACAAATATTCAGAGCAGAAAACCCTGTTGCTGGATTTTTCATTATTTATTCTTCTTCTTCACTTTATATTGTTGGCAAGAACAATCTATAAAAAATCAAAACAAAAAAAACTACCCCTTCTTAAATTATACAATGTTAAACTTTCCACATAACATCTTGGACTCATCAAACAAATGATACAGGAAAAACTGAAGCAACAAAACACCAGAATATCAGATTATTTTAAGGGATTAGAGGGTGTCAATGTGTACTGAGTTTTAAATCGCTGTGTGATGGAGATGCTATACTGTCCAAAATATAACATTCACAAAACGGCTTTTGGATTTACAGAACACCTGGAACGGACGTTCAGAACCACAAACTCTAAAAATGTCTAGAATTGATTAAACAACACACCTTTGCTGTTATTCTCACTCTACTTCTTGTCGTTTGTATGTCTGAGCTGAAAGTTGTCCTCAGCAGGTTTTTTTTCTTCTTGTTGTTGTTGCCTCTATAACAAAAAAAACACATCATTGTAAAATTATTAACACAAAAGTTCATTTTTATTTATGTCTTCACGTAAACGTTTGCATTGAGGCAACGGCACCGGCTCGTATTGAAAGCATGCCATTGGTTCTAGCTTCACTGAAGATTTGCACTAGTGATGTTGTGCACCTTCCCGCAGACTCGTGAAATGCACACAGTCATGCAGGGAGCAGTTCCAACTGACTGACATAATGCTGTTGCTTAGCAATTTTTAAACACGGGGTAAGCAACACAAGGTCGCTCATGCAAAGCATTCTTCCCGCTTCAGAACGAAGTATCCGTTAGGGATCTGTGGCACATTGAAAGCCTGTTGGGATAAGGTAACAGAGAAAACGTATCATTTTCCTTTCCTTCAACGATTTCCCGCCCCATCCTCAACTTCAGATCAGACGGCAGTTGTTCCACAGGGAATCCTAGGATTAGTGGGCGGGGGGGTTGCTAGAATAAACTGTATGGAGGCTTCGGAAAAGGACGTTGTGTGTGGACCGCGCTCCCGAGGAGAGAAATATATTTACTCAAGTTTCCAGCGGTGCTGCTGGCAGTGCCAGGCGCGATTACGGTGCGGTTGTGACCAGAACTTTCCTCTCTCCCTTGCATGGCGGCCCTGCGGTGGTCAGGTTGTCAGGATCTACCGGTTGGTTTACATGGAACCTAAAAGAGGGAAACCTACACTGAGGCTGTACTTAGAAGCGAGTCACAATGACCTGGCACGTGAAGCTGGATCCCTGCTCCCCTGCGTTATGCAAGACGTGTAGATTTTGTTTGGAGTTCTGCTGAAATTATGGAAAACTGACTTGAGGGTGTATATATTTTTTCAATTCCTCCTTTCCATTGAAAACTGGAGTGTAATAATTTTCTCAAACACTTATACATTTCGCTAAAGCTCGGCCAAGATCTATTAGCATAAAATCTCTCCTTGTAGTCCGTGGGAGGCCGTGGAGGAGAGAGAAGCAGAAGTGTTCGGGTAGGTGTTTGATCAGCATGTCTTTGCAGCTGCCCTCGGTCTGTCCGGCTACACTGGACCTGCCCCCCCCCCAGCTATCTCCCACACAAACACAACGCGCATGCATCTCCCCAGCCGCCTCACATCCTGTTTCGCCAACAGCTTAATACAAGTCAGAAGTAAAGAAAAATACAATGAAATAAAAACAAAAAGTGCGAAGGAACAAAACTGGATGTTCTTAAGCATCAAAAATCACTTCCTTCAGCTCGATGAAATGCTGGGAAATGTAAAAATAAACTGGAGTTTAAGTGGCACTATTTAGTGTTTATATGTAAAACATTATAAGCAAATAGGCCATTTTGTTAAATTCAAATAATTTTAGAAGGTACATTTATTTCAGCAACTAAAGTACAAACTGTAACAATAAATAGTATAATTAAACGGACTGATTTCTTCAATCCTCTATTTCTGCTCACATCTAATAAAAACGTGACATTTAAGGTAAGATATTACATCAGATCAATAAAGCATATTAATCCAGAAACGTAAATACGTTTATTATCTGCCTATTTTGTTTTTTCAAATAGTATATTTAATTTACTTAGAATTGCTGTAGATTAAAGATTTCACATATTCCAAACTAGGAATTAAACGATCTTTAAACGGTGTAAAATATTTTCAGATTGGCCAATTATTGCCGTCCAGTTTAAGGTTATTATAATTTATTTAAAATAATAATAATTTAAATGCTTTTAGTGTTTCCAAACACAATTAAGTAAAAATTATCTATAAGCTATGTTTAAAATATCCACTTTGGTTTTTCTATTTTAAACAATATCTGAGCTTTATCGTCTCGATTGACTAACGGTTCCTTTTTTTCATATTTAATTCGTGTCAGTTTGGTTTTTATTATCGAAAATATGACCTAACGACCAATTAATGAGTGGTGCGAATGTCTTAAATGTCTATCTATGGAGGACTGTTGGCTTGTCATCGGGAAAAGTCTTTATTTCCCGACATACAACCCATATAAACTTCCTGAATTTCTTCAAATTAAGATTTACCAAGTCTGAATGTGGTGAGGAGCTTTTTTTCTTTTTTTGTGGATTCAGGAGGAACTTTTAGGAGGCTTATTATGAGAGTGACAAGTAAGCATTTTCTTTTTCCCGCCTTGCTGGTAGAAAACAGGTTGTAAACATCTGTTAAGAGATCTCTGCTGGCAACTGCTGTTGGGAAAAAACAAAACTAGATACCAAAATCCTACATTATTATTATAATGTAATATGAGTCTCTTTTGTTTGGGATCTTTGGTAACTCAACGTGCGTATGGCATCAGCTGGCGAGGAAGCTTTCATAGGTCCAATCATGCACTTTATCTCTGTCATGTGTGAAGAGCAGAGAGGTAGGCGAGAACAAAAGAGAGGGAAAATTATCGATCCCAGTGCAACGTGACTCCATCAAGGTTGCATTGAGCTGTTGTTTACCTGTGGCTGGAAGCTGATCCTGGTCTGAACCCATCAGTGTTTTTCCCCGAGGTTGTATTTTCTGAGCATAGATAGTTAATGGGGTTCAGCACAGTCATTCTTATTAAAGACGCATTCTCTTTGATATATATATATATATATATACGGCCGCAACAACAATTAGGAGGACACGCCAACCAGACAGAGTTGTAAGCCTGTCAGACGCATTTATTTTTAAAAGAACCAAATTGTCTAGAGTCTTGGTCCCTCTACACCAGGTAGTCTCATCTGGGCCTGGATTTCCGGGCCGTCTGCACGTGGAACTTGCTTCCGCCAGCCACACCCATGGTTGGAACGGCGCTCCTCATATACCTTCAGGATGGCCGTGTAAAGGAAGCGCCTCACACCGTTGAGAACCTCAATTGACTCTCTTAATTGACACAGCCACATAGCACACACACAGGACAGCACAGCAGGGACGTCACTATATATGTGTGTGTGTGTGTGTGTGTGTGTGTGTTCAGCATTTTTTTTACAGTGATGGTGTCTGTTGCAACAGCTCTCCTCTTTGTGTAACAAGCCAGAAAAGATCATTTTATGAAGTTTATTCAGATTGCGAATACTTTTTTGTAATCCTTTCTGATTTTGAAAATAAAGTCCTTGATGAGATTAAGGGGTTAAAAAGTATTGGCACATATCATTTATGAGTGACTATTTTAAGATTCAGTCTGGCATTTTCTATGTTTTTTTGTGTGTTATTTTTGTTGTAAATACTACTCAAAGTAGTCCTGTTATTATTTATCCAAATGACAGAAAACCTGCCATCTGAAGCCCTGTACCATGTTTCCTGGTAGTGATGAATCATACCTTGTTTACAAAATTTGGAAAGACCTTTACATTCTCCACAAGAGAGATGTTTCCAAGAATATGACATTTAAAGAACCAAGTATCTTTGGAGCAACTAAACTGGTATTTTGAGATCATAGTTGTTTGAGCCTAGATTGGAAAAACTCTCACCCCTTCAGATATCTTCTTACAGCAAGGATTTGTCTTCAACTGATACACAAACTGTCCATCATTGTTGCAGTTGCACCCTGACTGCCAAACAACCATCTATTATAGCTCAACTGTATAGACTCGTACATTTATTGTGATGGCAACGGGACAGTAAAAATTATAGCCAAACTTAACGGTGTTCTAGGCTATAAATCAATCACCTTACCACATATAAAGAATCAAATACTTTGCTTCAGCTGCTGCCTCCATGACTCAACCCTGGATAAGAGCAGGATGATGGATGGACATGGTTAATAATCTGCCTCTATTATAGGAAAATGGGACGCTGCTTCACTTATTTTTATTTTACAAAGCCAATCACTCGGAGCATTTGTGAATTCTTATGTTTATAAAACACTAGACACACCAACTTTTCCGTATGTGTGTAAAAAAAAATTACGATATTATTCAACAATTGGTTCTCAGATTGTTCTGTTTCTGTCGGTCTTTGTGCTAAACAAAGGTTTTTTATAGTAAAAAAAAAGACAAGTGAAGTTTAGAAAAAGCATAAATAATAATAATTTAAAAAAAACAAACGCACTCTTTTTGTTTTCCTTTCAATTTGGTATATTTTAGTGGGTGATAAGGTGCCTGCGGACATCAGAGTGACCTCCATAAAGTCTACTACTCTACGAGTCGACCAGTCCATCCTTACAGGTATTTCTATTTGTGAAGCATTATTATCATCAGATAATGTTTGTCACTGCTAAAAAGTAACCTAGGGTTGCACCATAATTGGAATACTAGCAATATGTAATAATATTGGTTGCTATGATGATATAACTTGATATTCGTGAAAATTTGGTAGACAATTATCAGTGTTACGCATACTGCATATAGTGATGTAACGATAAATTGCCAATATGTTGTGCAGCTTTAATGTTATCCATATGAAAATCCATTACAGGACATTTCCTTGTTGTTGTTTTTAAGGGGAGTCCGTCTCTGTCATTAAACACTCTGACCCCGTTCCTGACCCCAGAGCTGTGAACCAGGACAAAAAGAACATGCTGTTTTCTGTGAGTAAATCCTCAGCTGGAGCCTCTTTGTTTGCATATAAGGAAATTTCCTGAGCAGACAAAACTACACTACTGGAGACCTGATTCTTATGTCAATAGATTCTCTGAATCACTGATGCATTTTCAAGGAGCTGCAGTAAGAGAAGCCAACAAATGTTTTATTTTCGCCTCTTGTTTGGCTTTTCCCAGGGCACAAACATCGCTGCGGGACGCGCCATCGGCGTTGTCGTGGCAACCGCCGTCAGCACGGAGATCGGCAAGATCCGCAATCAGATGGCTTCCACGGAGCAGGAGAGGACGCCGCTGCAGCAGAAGCTGGACGAGTTCGGCCAGCAGCTCTCGAAGGTCATCTCCCTGGTCTGTGTGGCCGTGTGGGTCATCAACATCGGGCACTTTGGGGACCCCGTCCACGGCGGCTCATGGGTTCGGGGGGCCATTTATTACTTCAAAATCGCCGTTGCCTTGGCCGTGGCGGCCATCCCTGAGGGCCTGCCAGCCGTCATCACCACGTGCCTGGCCCTCGGCACGCGGCGCATGGCCAAGAAGAACGCGATCGTTCGCAGCCTGCCGTCGGTGGAGACCTTGGGCTGCACGTCCGTCATCTGCTCTGACAAGACGGGAACCCTCACCACCAATCAGATGTCTGTATGCAGAGTAAGTATTGGTGAAAAAGTGACACAGATGCATCATCAGCATATAGTTAAACATTTGCTTAATGGATTTGAGTTTGAAAATTCGCCTTAACCATCAAAGATATTGTCACTTGCCTTATATTTGTGCACACAGTGTATCCTGGGACTAAGACATGGTTGTCCTTCCACATCCTAGCCAATTTTCAGCAGTTTGGGGCCAATGAATGAAATGTTCACCTTGCTTGTGTTCGGGATTGTTTCAATCTTACTATAATTTTTTTGCCCCTCTGTAATCACCAGATCAGCTTCCACGCAGGCCTGGTAAAAGTCTCTGAAATGTTATGTTGCCTGAACAAACAGTAAACCAGTCTGTGGCCTGAGCTGTTCAACTGTGCTGATAAAACCACGTTCGACTACAAACACCGAAAGATCTTATCCACAAATATTCATAAGTTGCACATAGCCTCACCCGGTCTCTTTGTCTACCTCTGTGTGTGTGTGTGGTACTCGGAGGATGACTTTGCTCTGAGCACAGGGTAAATGTCAGCTCTGCTGTTTGTCTTGGCTCCTGTTAAACGTTGCGCACACATCCCGGTCTCAGTTAGCACCTCGTGCTTCCATCCTGTAGCTCATCTCTCACATTCAGTCGCGTAGGAACCGGTGGTCCGTGTGAGGCGGGCACAACCAAAGTAAAATTTAGCCAATGTTCGAAGTCTAAAAGAGGACAATAATTATAATTTATCGTTATGATGATGAATTCCAATTCTCATTTTGTAATATTTCTCACAATTATGTAATAATGCTCACTTCCATTGAAAAACCGCTGAACCGTAGTGCTACTACACTCTCCTCGCGGTGTTGTGTAGCACACGCTGTTGATAATGCAAGTCTGGTTTTCTAAACGGTTATCAGCTTCTAATAAATCATCCACGTTTGAAGGTACCTGAACCGGACAAGTTTAAAGTCCTTCGGTGGAAGCACGGCAACCACACTGACCAGTTATGCTGTACTCCAATCCTTCTTATTTGCTGTAAGGTTTGATTTCTCTCGCTCTCTTACAGCCAGAATGACCTGCAGACATCTTACGGCATACCATGAAACAGACGGCCATCTTTAGCATCCAGCGTCTTATGTCTCAGCGCTTCCTCTGAGTTCGTCTCGAAATCTTTTGAAATACATATATCCTCGTTAACTTTTCTTCCGATGAACTGACTGAAACATCTTTCTGGTTTTAAGTGCAATCAAGGAGAGCATCTCTGCAGCCTGTTATCCGACGTGGAGCGCCGGCGGGGGTGAATGCGTAACAGGGAGTTCCCTGCAGCAGGGGGAACATGAGGGAGGGATCTTATGAACCTGAAAGCCATGCAGTCCTACAAAAAAATAAGATTACGATGGGCTGACACTAGTAAATATTGACTCTCCCCGTCTCGCAGCCGTCCGCTTGCAGAACAGTAGAACCGTCTTCTAACTAAGTCAAACTTGAGCTTCCTCTTTCTTGTTTTTTTTTGTTTTTTTCTCTGCACGCTGTTTCCTGAAGATAGAGTTCTTCGTGGTAATTTGACTCCTCCCTAGCTGTGTTTACTATATACTTCCTCTGGTTGTATGCCTTTTTTAAAATCTTTTCATCATTATCCTTTAATACTCCTGTTCCCAGCTAGACCAGGCATCTCTCTTGTCCCGGGGGTGTTCCCACATGCACAGGATTTCCAGGGATTCCCCTCTGAATCCTGCAACTGTACTTCCCTTTTCGTTTGATAACATGCATGAAGGATTCATTTACTGTAAGAGTAAAAAGGTTTACTCATGGTGCATTAACACATAACCTCTTGTGGATGTGAGCAGGGAGAGAGGGAAAAAAAACTTCTTACTACTGAGCCACATGGATCACGCTGTACCTCGTTTCCTTGGAGACCCCATCGGCTAGGATAGCAAGGGAGAAATGAATCAAAGATTATTCCAGTTTGAGCTTTTGTGTTGGGTTTTTGTCTTCAACCGTTTCATTTAATATTTTAAAAATGTGGCTTCCTGACTGACTACCTGCTTGTTACAAAAACACTTGTGTCATGACTTTGTAGTTGTGCTCCCGGTTGCAAGCTGCAGTAGAACAATGCAGAAGTGTGTTTTGCAGACTTGTGTTCTCCCGATTGAGAACTACTGTGGAGCGTTTTGGTCGCTGCTTGTTCAGTATTCTGCCAAACACTTTGTACGCTCTGCCAGGTTGAAATGACCTGATTAAAGAATCTCACATTCAGAATATCTGAGACTTCACCTGTTGTCCTAATAAATTGCAAGTTTAATGTGTTTTTAATTGTAACAAGACTAAAACCCCGCTCGAAAGTTGATTTGATTCATGAATTTAGTTCTGTTGATGTTTAATGATGAATTGTATGCTATGTCCGTGTTGACCTGACGCTTATGTGACCAGTGAAGTTAGTGCGTTCAAAGAAAGTTGAGTGGAAGGAAAAGGTTTAGGTTGAATAAAGGGCAAAAGCAACTGGGATAGTTGATGATTTAGAGGATTGTAACGTGAAGCCCAATCACGAGTAGACGTGTTTACAGTTCACTTTGATGAACACTGATTTAAATTAGGATTTCATTGGAAACCACAACATGACTGAAACAAAAAAATTGCCAATAGTTGCATTTTGGGTAAAAGATTAACATGATCTTGCAAGGTGTCCCAGCCGTATCAGTTCCACCGCTGCTTCCTTGTTTTACTGAAACATTAAGACACGATGGGCCAATTCATATTTTTCTTTTGTCCTACCTTTCTTCATTACTTGTTCACTTAGTTACTTCCCCATCACTCCCTCCTTTCTTTCTAGTTTCACCACTTTCCTGCAGCAGGTTAGAAGTGTGTGTGTGTGTCTGAATTACTGTAAAGACTGCAACTCTCATGATGCCTTTAGGTGTTTGGCTACAGAAACTGGAATGTGTTCAGAAACATTGAGTCTCCATTCTGTAGTTCGTATAAAGGTCTATTGAATTTTAAGATTTAAATCTGGTACACATGTCGGGTTATTGATGTTGAGGGATTTTTTTTTATTTGTCATTTTTATGTTTCAGTTAAAAAGTCACAAATTTATGCTTACGGTGCTAATTTATCATTTGCCCTGTTTTATCAGTTGTATCTTTTAAACAAAACGTGTTTCTAAGCTTGTTGTATATCAGACCGCATTCATGAAGTCAAAAGAGGCTGACATGATGTGGCATGCAAAAACTAACGGCGTAATTTAGCAACACATAAGTGGATAGTGAAGACGACGGATGTCCCTGTGATGCATCTCACAACTGAATTCATTCCTAAAAACATACCAAATGGTGCACAACAAGAAAACGTCAACCAAATAAAGTGTCGGCATGAATAATGTGCAGACATGGGAAATATATCACCCTGCATGTTATAGCACCTAAGCTGCCCTGTAAGTCTGTGATATTGCGCATGTGTTAATATTTGTAGGTGGGGTGGTTAAAATTTCAGTAAAACAATAAACTGCTTTTCAATAATAAGAATAACAGATGTTGAAAAAAGGAAGTGGACAACCAGGTGAAAGTGTGACAAAAGCTAACCATTGTTTTATTATTTTAAACAATCTCGATCGCCTCTGTTGCGTTTGGGTGCTCATCGTTTAAAGATCAGTTTGACTCCTAAACATCTAACTCGTCTGTCAACTTTCTCTCACAGATGTTCGTTGCAGACAAAGTGGAGGAATCCAACTGCAGCCTGCATGAGTTCTCCATCACTGGTTCTACGTATGCCCCCGAGGGACAAACGTAAGTTTCACAAATGCTTGCAAGAAAAATAGTCTGCAGCCTCTAACTGTTTTTTCATGAATATGGACACACTCCAGCTAAAAAGGTTTATTCTACACTTCAAGAAAAGACCGGCGGCTCAGCTGTACTGGACTTGCTATAATCTATACTGTACATTTCTAGCTCTTTTTTTTCCTGCTTTCTTAGAGTATTGTTTTTAATCTCTGTGCGGAGGTGTGCAGGTAGGTGGCTGCCCATTAGACGGCAGAAACATGACAGCAGCCTGTTGTTTATTCACTCCATGCGAACCTGACGGTTTCATAACAGCTCAGTGTGGGCTTCTGTGTGGGAGCTCTGCTAGCAACAGCTGCAGACTGTACAGGGACGGGAGCCAGGGTCGCCATGCAGTCGGCGGCACATGCACGCAGGCGCCGTCTTTCCCTCTACCGCTGTACGGCCGTTGTTTTCTCCTGTTTGCGAATCCTATTTGAAAGTATCGGTGAAGCGTTTTTCGGATGATGTTGGATGGATGTAACTGTTTCTTTTATCCCCCATCCCCAGACTGAAGGGAAACGGACCCATCGACTGTGGGGACTATGATGGTCTGGTGGAGTTGGCTACTGTGTGCTCCATGTGCAACGACTCCTCGCTGGACTACAACGAGGTCAATTACAAATGTACACGATCGATGCAAGTTGCGATGCGAAGTTCAGAAATAATCGTAGGCTTTTTCCACATTTTTCCAAGTTCGAACCATTCTCTATTGCAATGCCCGTGAAAGACCAATGAATTTTAAAGTAGAAAGACAAACACATGTTTTTCAACCTGTTTTGCAAATATGCTTATAATAAGTATAGATTAAAGTTGTATCTAGCGCCCTTTTTGCTGAATCCGCCAAATAATAATCGGGCTACCAGGGTCACCTAATTAGGAAATCAGTTGTGGTTTATAACGGCAAAATGTCACTTGGAACTCTTCAGGCTGTCGAATGTTTTAAGACATGGCCGTTCACCTCAGCTAACATACTGGGGCAGGTGAATCTCAACCGTTTAGCGGTGAATGGTAACTCTGGTGGACCTGAAGGGATTATTTGCTTAGGTGGGGTCGCATGGTCCCTTAAACAGTTATTAGTCGTCCACGGTTGAAAGTGGCTTTTATGAAAGATTGGGAAGCAGAAATGTGCCAACGAGTTTGCAAAATACCAGGCAGCAGAGATGGCAGACATGCAAGACATGTGGTAGATTGGCGCGTGATGTTTAAATGATGGAGCACGGCATCAGGAGAATCATTCATTTGGGGTGTTTGTATTCAGCAGCAACGCGAAAGCTGGTAAAATGTAATAAAAAAAGGCTGGGGGGGGGGGGTCTGGGAGTGGTTTGGATAGCTCTAGACTGGGGAGTTCACTATAGGTGACCTAAACATACAGATAGCGTGACAATAGAACGGTTCAGTATATAAGAATATTTGTGTTATAATGACGATACGGCCAGACTCAATCCACAGATGTTCTTCCTCCCTTAACTCCACCAACATAAAATGGTTTGTTGTTGGTTTTAATCAGACAAAACGTTAAAAAAAAAGACAACAAAAAACAAAACGTGAAGCTTAAGGCGTGTGAATTATATTGCAAGTCTCTGTAGATTTATCTCCACCTACATACGGAGTTGTGAAAGGGGATTTTCGGGAGCACAGGCCCCTCGCTTACAGGAGCATTCTGTTCCTTTAAGCTAATTTTACTGTGGTGTATGATCGTCTCCCCGGTTCGGATTGTTTTTCTCACCTCTTTGTCAAGCTACGTTATCATGGTAACCATGCTGAGTAGAAAGGCCAGGGACAAAAGCAGTTCTCATCTTCCATACATCCCCTCAAGATTTCTGTTTTCAGAAATAGCCTCTCAGCCACCAGTTTGGCTCCTTTCTAGGAGCCAAACTGGAGGAGGACTAATCTTTCTGGATCTGTTTAAATCTCACCTGCTGACTTTTCTAATTCAGATCTCTTCTCCTGCAGACTAAAGGGGTTTACGAAAAGGTGGGGGAAGCCACGGAGACCGCCCTCACCACCTTGGTGGAAAAGATGAACGTCTTTAAGACTGACCTGTCAGGACTCAGCAAGGTTGAACGAGCCGGAGCCTGCAACTCGGTAAGGGCACTGAAGATCTCTCCTTCTGGAAGCTGCATCTTTTATTTCTTGAAAGGAGTTTTCAGTCCAGTTCTCCTCACCGAGTCCTAGTCAACCTACTGTAGATGTGCGAGGATTCAGTCGTGCACAATTCAACACAGTTGGCTTAGTGTTTCTAAACTGTTTTGAATTTATACTCAACTCAACAGTTCAAAGTACTTTTTAATCAGAATATGTCAAGTCAGAGGCTATTTGTTGTTGTCCACTGCCCCTCAGCTGGATGAAAAGTCAGTTCTTGTTCTTAATTAATACTCCATCACTGATGCGCGTTGGTGTAACCAAGTCACGACCTACTTACTACCAAACTGACAGCTGTGATGATCTCCAACTTGCAAACTTCCTCCCCTTTTCCCTCTAAATGTATCAGTGAATTTTCATTTTTAAATCCTGGAAGAACAAGTAAAGTAAGCAGGTTGCTTATCCTCCCACGAGGTGTTGTCATTCGACAGATGTTTGACTTAAGGGTGGGAGCTGCCGGTCGTTTGCTCACGTCTTAGAACAAATCCTGTACATCTCCTGGCTGCATTGACGGCACTGTGCACGCGTCCTGGCACCAAACCAGACGCTGCGAAGTTTATCATGTGAGATCTTTGATAATAGTCGGAATCCTGGTTTGTGAATGATTAACAGAGTGATGAGTCGCTGCTGGCGTTGCAGTGGTGACAGGCTTTCCATCCCCTCCTGTGTCAATAGAGGCCATTAAAGGCTCAGATGTTGTCACTGTCGGGACCCAAGTGATCGACAAAACGCTCAAGCGCTTTAATGAGGGGAGTCTGCTGCGGGAAGCCTAGCAGTTTTTTTTTATATGCATATACTTTGTTCATCCATGGATTCATTAAAGTTTTTATTGATACATTTGAATGAAAGATGTATTTAGGTTTATGCTGGGAAACATTAGAACCAGGCCTCCATTAAACTTGGATAGACTTCCCGATATTTTTGGTTATAAGGAAAAGCTGCTCGTTACAGGAATTCGTTTAAATATTACCTCCAGATATCCAGCAGGATGTTGTAGCCGTCACGGAGGCATTTTCTAAAAACTGCTTCTTAACGAGAAGGACACCTCCTGGTAGAACAAGACATCACATGGAATACAAAACTGTTTATTGTAGTCATGCTCTTTTTTTTTTTTCCTCAAAAAAATATGTTTTTATTTATATTCATTTTTACAAAATGCTCTTTTCTTTCTTTGTTGATCAATAACAAAAAATGCAGCTTTGAGGAAAATGTTAGCCAGCATTGTTGTCGGTAGTTTGATCCAGCATCTAAGTGACGTTTCCAGGATTACCGTCTAATGATCCTCAAATCCAGTTGTAGCCTCAGCAGGAGCCCGGCGTGAAGACAAGGCGGCCGAGTGTCACTTCTGAATCTCCCTCAGCTTCAGCTGCCAGTAGCTCAGCCTAAACTCTCAGACAGCAAACTGCTAACCTGACGGATCCTTATGTCTACTCAGCTCAGTCTCTGCCTGCCAGTCTCCTTGTTTTTCTTCTTCTTCCGTGTGGTTTAACTTGCCTCCCTCCTCTTGTTTTACCCATCAGGTGATAAAGCAGCTTATGAAGAAGGAGTTCACTCTGGAGTTCTCCCGTGACCGCAAGTCCATGTCTGTTTACTGCACTCCCGTCAGAGCAGGCGGCCAGAGCAAGATGTTTGTTAAGGTATGAGTTGGGGACAATAATCAAACAAAAAATCCAATCCCACCATCATTGTCACATGTTTTAAAACAAAAAGCACATGATTAACCTCCTTACTTCCTAAACATGCATAAATGGCAACAAAACTAATCAAAAATCTGTTCAGTTTGACTTATCGGACCAATACCAGTGTTTTAAAAAATGGCTTAATTCAGTTGATGCCTATATTGATGTGGATATATACCTGGATATAGATTAAATGATCTCAAGACTGTACAGGAAATACCTAAATTTAAGCATCATTAAGTGAGAGATGGCAGAAAGTTAAAGATATAGCGACCAAAGATCCGGGTGCTTTAAAAATCCCCCCCTTTTATTGGTTTCTGCAAGTTGACCTAACCTTATGTCTTCTTCTACAGGGAGCGCCTGAAAGCGTGATGGAGAGGTGCGACCACCTGCGCGTGGGAACAGCCAAGGTACCCATGACGCAGGCCCTGCGTGAGCAGCTGATGTGTAAGATCAGGGAGTGGGGGACGGGCAGGGACACCCTCCGCTGCCTCGCCCTGGCCACCCACGACACCCCACCGCGCAAAGAGAACATGGACCTGGAGAACTCCAACAAGTTTGTAGAATACGAGGTAATAAATCTGTTGGAGGTTTCTGTCGTCGTCTTCATCACACAGTTGGTTACATTTTCATTGAATTTAGAACAAAAAAAAAGTACAGTTGGAGGCTATTAGAAATAAAGCTCACAGTTGATCCCTTGTCTGCATGCTCTTGATCAGCCAGTTCTGCAGTTCTTAGTGCCAGCAGTCGATGCTAGGCTTAATTTAAGGGGTTCTGGCGCAACACTGCAGGTTATTTGCAAATTGTGGAAATGTCTACACTTTAAAGATTTAAGTGGTTTATTTTTTGCTTGTCTGTATAAATATGAAAAAATATGGAAGACTACAGAAGATAATTCCTTCGTCTATCCTTCCAGTGACCCACCCCATTCACACTACGCGTATTTGCATATATCCATCCATCCATCCTTTACTCCTTTTGTCAATCCATCGTGTTGTCAAAGGCTCTTCACGCTCCGGTCTTCTCTTCCTTGCAGATGGGGCTGACGTTCGTGGGCTGTGTGGGAATGCTGGACCCGCCCAGGAAGGAGGTGATCGGCTCGTTGAAGCTGTGCAACGAGGCCGGCATCCGAGTCATCATGATCACGGGAGACAACAAAGGCACGGCCGTAGCCATCTGCAGACGCATCGGCATCTTCGGAGAGGAGGAGGACGTGATGGGGAAGGCCTACACGGGCCGCGAGTTCGACGACCTGTCGGCAGAGGAGCAGAGAGAAGCCGTGAAACGCGCCCGATGCTTCGCCCGCGTCGAGCCGGCGCACAAGTCCAAAATAGTCGGATACCTACAGTCATTTGATGAGATCACTGCCATGGTGAGAAGTTAGCTCACGATTATAGATCTCCATTGTTTCCACCCCAGAATTTTTCCACAGATCCACATAGTCCACCTATTTGTCATGCATGATGCGTTTCCTCAACCCAAGCATGTTGGCTGTGTTACTAGCATTCAAACGGCGGAGGAGAGAGGCAAGTGAGGCATGCCATGTTTTCAGGTCTCTCTGAAGCTGCTCCCTCAGACTCAGCTCTCAATAGCTGTCACTCGCTCTGCTGCTCCCCATCTGACACACGTCTCAGAAGAGACGCTGATCCACAGGGAAGGCGGCGAGGAAACGACATCACAATTCGGCTGTCAGAGGATCTCCAACGCTCCCATAAATCCAAAACTGCTTTCATGGCTCCTGCCACCACTGATGGATATATGGCCTGTCTGACTTTAATAGAGTCGAGGTGTTGGTTTGTTGACACGAAGATGTCTCACGTTGCATTGATTTAGGAGCCTTTAAACATCTCTGCTTTCAAAAATGTCTTGTTCCTATTTAATTTGACTTGTAAAGAAAAAGATGTTTTCCTTCGTTTAGAGCGATTATGGAAATGGAGTCTTTTCCCATCTCATGGAGTACATTGCAACCCTCTCAGACAGGAGACGGCGTGAACGACGCCCCGGCCCTGAAGAAGGCCGAGATCGGCATCGCCATGGGATCCGGGACAGCCGTGGCCAAGTCTGCGTCTGAGATGGTGCTGTCTGACGACAACTTCTCCACCATCGTGGCCGCTGTGGAGGAAGGCCGAGCCATCTACAACAACATGAAGCAGTTCATCCGATACCTCATCTCCTCCAACGTGGGAGAGGTCGTGTGGTAAATGGCAAAACAACTTTGCACTTTCACACGAGTCAGTTTTCCCTGTTCTCCAGTCATCCGCTGTCACTCTGCCGGCTCACAGCATCTTCCTGACGGCCATCCTGGGTCTCCCCGAAGCGCTGATTCCTGTCCAGCTGCTGTGGGTTAATCTGGTGACTGACGGGCTTCCTGCCACTGCCCTGGGCTTTAACCCCCCAGACTTGGACATCATGGACAAACCACCCCGAAACCCGAAGGAGCCGCTCATCTCTGGCTGGCTCTTCTTCAGATACCTCGCCATTGGAGGTAGGGTTATGTCTGAGGTTACAGCAACTCAATCAATCTTTTTTAAACCGACCCCTCGACCTTTACATAAAACCCCAATAAAACACATTAAGGTTTGTAATTGTAATGGGACAAGCTATGAAAACGCTTGCAAGAACATGCTTGAAAATAAAAATAAAAAGTGAATAAAATTTGATTTGATTCTTGTGCTTTTAGGATATGTGGGTTTTGGGACCGTGAGCGCAGCCACATGGTGGTACCTGTTTGATGAAGAGGGACCACACATCTCTTTCTATCAGCTGGTGAGCTCAGTCCGTACACATAGAACAAACCTCTTGTGTTGGATGTTATAGCTTTGCATCAATCCTCTCTCTCTCTCTTTCTCTCTCTCTCTTCGCCCACAGCGACACTTCATGCAGTGCACAGAGGACAACCCTATGTTCGAGGGGATAGACTGCGAGGTGTTTGAATCCCGCTACCCCACGACCATGGCGCTGTCGGTGCTGGTCACCATCGAAATGTTCAACGCCCTCAACAGGTCAGCGTTCCTCTGATGTCGAGTCCGAGTAGACGGGCCTTGAATGTCAGGGATGTGGGCTTTTTATTAAAGGGATCAGCGTCACCCAGCGAGACAACAAGACCTTTCGAAGGAGGAATTGACTTACTGTGTGTCAATAACAGCAGGAAACGCCACCGACTGTTCTTTACTGTTTCGCTTAAACGAATAAACAAAAATGGCATCATATGTTATTAAACATTAGGGTTGTAGCAAGAGCAAAGTGAGCTGGATTAATTAGGTATGCACCAATATAAATGTGATATAAATAATGCTGTTGGCCAGTAACGAAACACAGTGCTGCCATTTTTTTTTTCTTTGTGGATTTTATTCAGAACAAACGCGTTTTTTTTAAACATTTTATTGAAACCTGTATCTTGACAGTTTGTCTGAGAACCAGTCCCTGCTAAGGATGCCTCCCTGGGTCAATATTTGGCTGCTGGGAGCCATCATCCTGTCTCTGTCCCTCCACTTCCTGATCCTGTACGTGGAGCCTCTGCCGGTGAGTACTCGGGACAAATGAAAAACTTCTATTGAGATGAACTCTAAAATGCTCATTCGGTTCGTCGTGAAAACATTGACTGGTGCGGTGCGCTTTGACATTTTTTGCACGGAAAAAAGCCCACAAAAATATTTGTCAATCAGGTGTAATAAATGTATTTGTCATCTATTCTGCAACTCAAGCCTTGAACGCATCCCAGGAAACAAAACGCTAGCTGCTTGAACCACATGGGCGAAAGATTCTTAATGGGACCAAGAGACGCACCAATCAGGAATTTCCTTGCGTGTTTTTAACTTAGAGATGAAAATATTGCAAAAATAGCCCTTATGACTGCATTGTGTCATACCATAAAATACATCCAAATCAGACACTTATTGTTGTTTTTTATTATTTGCATGATTATTGTTTACAGCTTAAGAAAAAAATCATTTCTTTGCATAATTACTTAGATTTTTTAAATGCCTATTTATATTGGTAAATATTAATTGATATTAATTGATAATGAATATGAAAATCCGACCGAAATTATCTTCTTATTTATTTATATTCACTTGTATAGTTTAGTTCTAAAAAACAAAATAATTTAATTCATATTCATGGTGATACGTCCTTTATTAAATCAAATCCTTTTCAGGATTTGACGAGCCCATCGCTTATTGTTGCGCATGAAGGGAAACTTGTATGACCAGATGTTTACATTCTATGGTTCTGTGTAATTTTAGAATAATTCTGACTAAAAGATGCTTCTAAGCATGGCGAGAAAATAAATACTTGCACGTTTTTCCAACAAAGCTTCAAAACCGCGAAGATTGTTGGTCTCAAACCCGCTCTAATTCAATATGTCCTAAAAAACCTTTAACTAGTTCTAGGCTTGCATGAAAAATGTGGGGTAGTAAGGTTTGTTAATAACTACATGATATTTTTACTGAGTCGCCTTCGTCCGTGTGATGCTCAGAATCGTCGTTTGAGTTTTGGGTGAACGGCAAAAAAAATTAGGAGAGGTTGAGCGAAGAGGTTTAAATAGTGAAGAAGGAGAAGAAAGAATGATAAACAGAAAAACAAGACGACACCGTAGAAATCTGCACCTGCAGACTGGAAAGACCAAGGATTTCTGAATGGCTTTTCTTTGCCCCTCAGCTGATCTTCCAGGTGACGCCTTTGAACTTTTCCCAGTGGATTGTGGTCCTAAAGATCTCCATCCCTGTCATCCTCCTGGATGAGGCACTGAAATACGTCTCCAGGAACCATTTAGAAGGTACTTTGGTTTGTTGAAAACCAGATTCCTGCGTCTGGACTGTGTAAAGTTCCATTGCATTCCAGTTTTTCTTGTGATGTTAAGAAGCTTTATCGACCTACTAATGCTCATTTTCCTGCTTCTTCCTAATCCTGCTTTCCGTACCAGCATAAATTTCTATCTCGCCTTCTCTGAAAAGGTACTGCAGCATTTTTTTCGTGCTTTTTTTCCCCCTCTTCTTTAGAACCGGCATAGAAACGGCTTATTACCTTGTCTAAACCATGTTTTCTGTCTTTTTCTGTGTTGTGCCCGGCAGATGACGAGGAGAAGAAATATCGGCGGAGACTGCAGCTGAACTAAGACCTCTCCCTTGTCGCATACGCATCGTTAAACACACACCGCTACAC
>JAVLVB010000868.1:538223-562066 GCA_032876305.1 Orestias chungarensis | reverse complement strand
GGGGGGGGGGGGGGGGGGGTCAGAAAAAAAGAGGATAAAACGGCTTCTTTAAATGATTTCTGCTCATTTGCTCTTTTTTTCAGTGTACAGTACAAACATAGAGGTGCAGGAATGGACGTCAGGGAGGGAAAAGGTTTGAGGATGGGGATTGGGGGGGCATTCTGTAATGCAACACAGAATCTGAAGGAGAGATGGAGAATAGAATAAAAACATAAGAGAGAAAGGTGAGGATGTGGTGAGGTGGACCTTGAGGCGTGTGTTTGTGAGAGTCGCCACATCCACATCCCGGCGCCGCCCACATGGCCTCAACAGGGCAGTCCCCGCTCCTCTTCGCCATTTTCCTCCAAGCAAAACTCTTCTAAGGGTCACCCTCGTTTATGAAAACGTCTCGCTCTCGCTCTTTTTAGATTTGATGGGTTATTTTGTTTGTTTTAAGGTGTGAATAGCTTTACACTGCTTTGCTGCTTCTAACAGCTCTCGTTTCAAGGAGCTGAGGTCGGCCGAAGCGCCGGGCCAAACTGGGAACTAACGACACCCAACAAACTACCAGGATCTGGCTCAACTATGAAATCAAACCACTTTTTATTTGCACACTCTCTCTTCATACATTTGTTTCAGCAGTACGGCGACTAAATTAACGCTTCTGCGTTAACTTTTAAAGACAAAAAGAAATGGAGGAGCCTACTGTGGCCATTTAGCTTAGTTAGCCGCTATTATCCAACAGTTTTAATCATAGCTGGAGATGCACCGATCAGAATTTACAAACCACTTTCTGATCAGTTTTTTTATTGTTTTGTAAAAGGGAACCTTCAACTTCCTTCTTGCAAATGAGAGAATTGACTGTTGAACAAAGCTTTACAAATATTTCATAACGAAGACAAACCTCTTACAACGCTAACATTCTTTTGTTGGCTTGTTTTGACGGCGTTAAACATGGATGATATGCATGGTTCTAGAACGCCCATTATCTGAACTTAGACACTTCCAAAACGAACCATCTTCCATAAATGCTGCGTGTTAAAGTTTAAACCTGGAGAAAAAAAACAGCAACTTCCAAACACAGAGGTTTTTTTGTTTTTTTTTCGTCCTCTTTGTATCTCTAGTCTTGGTTATCAAAGCAATCCAAGATGGTCAACGGTTGTGTGAAAACGATGACATTTTGACAGTTGGCCCTGTGCTTACTGCTCTTTAGCCAGTTCCCATCCCATAGCTGTGTAGCTTAATTGGGATAAATTGGCTTTACTTGACAAATTCAAGACATTCTCCTTTTTATCTATTTCCCCCCATTTAATTTTTTTCACCTCACCGTTAACCAAATTGATTGGAAACCTCCCCGCCTTATAAAGTCTGCAGTAAAGACGCAAAGTCCTGCTCCTAACGAATGTCTCTCCTGTTCTGCTCACCTCACCTGCTTCCACCAACGGTGAGCGGTCTGTTGGCCCCGGCTTTTGCTTCATGTGTGCTGCTTCCTCAGCTCCTCTTTCTCGCTCATCGCTTTAGCGGTTTACTTGCTTATTTAAAAAAAATCTAAATGACTAGACAATGTATTTGACTGAAAGAATCCACAGGGGGGTCTGAACATGGGTTTTAAGTCTTCATTTTAAGGGGCGTGGGGTCCTGGTCTTACTGAGGAGGTTGCGGGACGTTGTCGTTGTAATGGTTAGGTAGAGAACACACATTAGAAGCTACAATGTCAGTCAGGTGCCGGTTTAAAACCTTTCCACGCACAGTCGGCTCCCCCTCAGTTTTGACCACAGAGAACTTCTGGATAAGAACGACCACAAACAAATAAAAAGATGCTCTTTTCTTGGTCATGACTTGAACATTTTTGCTTAACGGAGATCTTTGATGGATTATCTCTCGTCTTATTAACATAACTGACATAGTTGGAGCTGGCTCATTGTGTAGATCTTTTTTTATTGCTTCCAGACCTGGTTGCTATATAAGTAAGACTTTGCTTCCCAGTTGGACAAACTTGGGAGGGAAATCCGCCTCCTGAGACGCTAGTCTGCTCTCCTCCAGTCTACATCTGTTTTGTCGCTTGAGAATGTTTATTTTATTTACTCTGGGGGCATCCAGGATCTTCCCATCTTTTCGTGTTCATTCATAAAAACTTAACCCCCCCCAAAGTGGGCAAAGATTGAGATTGCTGAAAAAAACCCAAAAAAAACAAACAACAGATTTATTAGTAAAAAAACACCCTGGTTTACCCGTACAATGATGATCCTCTGTCCTTACCAGGGGGACAACCAATATCCCCCCCCACCCCCCCCACCCCCCCAGGGCTTCAGGTCCCGAACATGCTGGCACTCCCATCACCATACACTATAGGTCTGTATAGCCTTGATATTTACTACTGAATCCTCCGTTGTGTACAGGCCAGAAGAGTATGACCGCATGGAACCTTGTTACTGTAATAATAACCTATACAGTATGTATTTGATTTTTTTTTCTGATCTCACATCATACTTACAGCAGACAGACTTCTAAGAAAACAGTTGTTGTTTTTTTGTTTTTTACACCTCCGTTGAGCACATTTTTTTGTCTTTCTCTCGTGTGCGTAGATTACAAGGTCATTTCTGTTTGGTTTTTAAAGTTGCTATTGGTTTTTTTTTTGTCTTTACTGTAGAGGAAAAGATATGAAATTACGATAGGGAAGACTAGTGCTTATGTTTGTTGGTGGCAATGATGTGGATCATTTCATCGAGGGCTATCTGGAGTGGGAACGGGACAACAGGACGCTCATGAGCAGTGTCTGGTTTACACTGAGCGGTGAAGAAGTCCGGGTGTTTTATGATTGTACGTCGTCGGTGAGAAACCAGGCTCTGGAGACTTCCGTGCTAAGTTCTTAGGTCTGTAAACATTGGCTGGCGTCATTAAAAGCGAAGGAACAGTTGGGTTCTGATGAAATCCCTCGTCATTGGATCAGGAATTATACTGGACAGGCGAGTGAAATGTCTCCAGAGCCCGGGTTCTACCTCTGAGAAATAAAAAGGATTCTCTGTGTTGCCTTGTTAACATTAACTGTGGACACATAATTTTATAAACAGATGTGGAAATAAAGATTATTTATCTTGTTATTTATCCGGAGCTTGTGTTCTTTGTCACAAATCTATAAGAAATGTCACAGGAGACCGTCGGTGGATGTGTTAACTGGCTGATGGCTTTTTCTCTCCACTTACAGGTCAATCCTGTTAAGAGTTTTACACGACGGATATAAAAATAAATATAGCTGCACCACATGGGAAAAATGTCAACAGATTTTCTTTGAGTTCTTTAGTGACTTTCTAGAATTGAAAATACTACAGTATTTAATTGTATGCTTTAAAAACAATAAAATAAAAAAAGCATGAATTTTCCTTTTTGGATAATTTTTTATTTATTTAAAAAAATAGCCAAAGGGACATAAGTTACAAGTAAGATATTTTTTTCTCCTACTGGTCATATGTTTAAAGTTTTTCTTGAAAGTTATTTCTCCTTCACTTCTGTCAGCCAACACGGCTAACGGCTGTTTCTTTATATTTCGAATGTGCTCTTAATTTGACCCGTAAGTGGCAGACTGTGGAAGCTGGGCTTCAAACCACCAACCCCTGACTGCTGAGCAACCCACTTTTCTGTAACCTCAGTGGTCTGAACAAATCAGTGTTTGACACGACTCAAAACTCCATATGCACATTTTAGTTCTGATAGAGGACAAAGATGGGTTTATTTGTGCTAAATGAGCAGAACAGCAATCCAATTTAAATACCGGTTAACGACCACATGATTAAACATAAAGTGAAGGTTAATATCCGGTTGCTGTTCATGACCACAAGCTGAATTGCTGAACAATTCAAAATGTAGACTTTGGAGTGGTATAAGTCCCGACCTGATTCCTTCAGAGATGCAGTGGCTTAACGTTAAAAAAGCGGCACGTACATTAAAAAAACCTTTCAGTTGGGCTAAATTACAATTCTGCAGAAATTAAACAGCTGGGTTTTTTTCTTCTGTAGTAATAAACTATTTAAAAACTGAATTCTTTGTTAACTTGTACTGTCTTTGTCTAATATTTAAACGGTTCCGAAACACCTAAAGGTAACAAATATGATCTTCTTCACACCACTGAAATCTTTATCTGCTTTTAATTTATATACCCCTAGAGAGTAGAGCACTCTTGAGGGTCTCTGCTGCCGCTAGCAAGGCAAGCTCTTTTAAATCAGACAAGAGTTACGAGTGCAATTACAGCAACAAAAAGACACACAACGAGAAATCAACACAACCAAACCCAAAAGACACTACACAACACATTAATAAACCTCAAATGGAAAAGGTAGGTACTGGTAGGGAACATGGATCATCGCTGATTGGACCCTAACCCCAATGACACCCACACAGGACCTTAAATTAGGTTAATGGATGTAATGTGCGGACATTGTACCACTATCTCACCAGTGCAAGCTTTAGAAGCTGTGCCAGTCTCCCAGCCTTGCTAATCAATTATATATATCTCACTTTAATATTGTAATGTTGTAGATGGACAAAAGGATGTCCAGTATCACATCATACCTATTATGCCCTGCTTCACAAGATGCTTTAATGGTGGTGAGTGTGTTATCAAAAACATTTCTTTTGACCAATCAGCGATGATCCATGTCGCCCAACAGTACTTACCATTTCCGTTTTTGTTATTGTGTTGTGTGGTGTCTTTTGTTGTAGTTTCTCTTCTCGGCCACCGTATCATAACAATAAACAGCTGCCCCACACTCCCATTGGATCCCATCACTGGACTAATCATGAAAATAATGGTTTCAAGAGATTGAGAAAATTGGAGCAGCAAAGCAGAATGATCATATGAGACAAACTAGAGACAGTAAATCATCAGAGTTTTGTATTTTTATTCAACTTTACAGGAGATGTATAGGTGGGTAGTTGATTGATTAGAACAGTAAATCAAAGTTTTGCTTTCCAAAAGTAATGGAAACAATTTAAAAGTTTGCAGGGTTTATGTTCTTAAACAAAAGCTGGTTCATGAGTGAGGATTTTATTCTATAAAAGAATCAATACTGGGTATAATAATATGTTTCTAATAATGGTGATCTGCCAGCAGAGGGCGATGTTAACCCACAGTCCATCTTGCTCTGGTGCCCTTTGGCGTTTAAAGGTGAGCTGATGGGGGCCCAGCAGTGTCCAGCAGCATTAATGGAACTACTAGGGGGCAGCTGAGCCATCTCTTGTCACTTCTTGGGTTTGGTGCTGGAGCTTCTTGACATCTTGATGAAATACAGTGAATACAGGGAGACGCTCAGTTGTGTGGCCACCAATTAACACATGATTAATGTTGTGTCATGATCCCACATGACAGACTGACGTGCAGTCAGGCCCTCCTAGAGGAAAGCTGCACAGAGAGAAGCAGGGACCCCGGGGGGCCGCAGACGGAACTCAAGCTCTCCGTGGTATTAGGCTGTTATTTACACACTGAACCTCACAGGGATGCTGGATTTAGGAAGTCAGCAGGGATCCTGTCCCAGCAAAATATACACAGAGATTAATGACAGCAGCTGAAATAACTAAAGGGAAAACACACATCTTCTGAGTGCCATAACAAACTCATTGTACAGCCTAAACCCGTCCAGATTTATGTTAGACTACATATCTTAATTGATGTTACTGAGGTTTCTGTCTGACAGACCAGAAAAGCTACAGTATAACCAAATTGTTAAAGGAAAACTACACATAAAAATCGAAAATGCGTATTTATTTTTCCTCGGTCACGCTATTAAAAAAAATTGTAAAAGTATGTTTTGACTTTACAATTGGAATTTATTATTCACAACTGGATCATTTCCCTGTAAAATGATAATTGCAAGGTTGTTTCACTTCCTAACTCTGGGGATACGCATCCTAAAGACAGGCCTGTATCATTACTCTGACGATAAAAAGCAAGCGATTTTCCTAAACAATACAAAAAACATCATGGAACTACATGGCAGAGTAGTTGTAATGAAGCCGGCGGTGGATGAAAACAATCAAAATGTTCAGTGATCTAGTTACGACAGAGGATTGGATGTAAAAATGGGATAATTAGGGTTTTTATTTTATACTCCAACCTACGGTATTTCAGACAGTTGTGGGTGCTTAAAGCCTGAGATGCAAATAAATAGTTTAGATAAAAGTTTGCTCACGTCTTTTGAAGGTCTTGGTAAATTTCAGATGTAAGCTGCAGGTTTGGAGTGGGATTTGTGAAAATCTGAGTGAGATTGCAGAGAGAAGTATTCCAAACATTTAGTGTCTATTATCTGCAAAGCTGGTGTAGACATTGTTAAATAGAACTGCAGCCACTGCAGTGAACGGTGGCTCTACAAAGAACTGGTCAGGATCCTGGCTGTTTTTTTTTTCATTTTTTGCATTTTACATCCCCTTCTGCTTTACTTTATGTCGGTCTTTCCTTAGCCGTTTTTTAAATTATTATTATTATCTACTTGTATCTAGATCTTACAGTTGTAGTTCATTGTTTTATGTTCAGTTCATTACTTATTTTCTGTTGTGCCTGTTTCTCTGTTAGTGTTTCTCTTCTTCTGCTCCTCTCATACCATCATTATCTTTTTCCCTCAGCCTGCCTGACTGGTTTCCACTTTCAGCCCCAGGCTGTTACTGATCAGCATCATGATTCTTATCAGTAATTAAACTCCCCAGTACTCCCCAGTTTGTTCCCATTACTCCTTGGTTCCCTTATTGTTAGGTATCTTTATTCCCATCTCACCATTTATAAGTGTGCGTGTACCTTCATTGAAAGCCTCTGCCTTCTACTCTGTTTGCCCCTTGGATCAAAGTGCTACACATAAACATGAACGTACTGACTCTGGGTTGGACATAACCCTAAAACTTTACAGAGATGTCTTTCAAAAAAAGAAACCTAGATTAATAATAATTAAATAAACTTGACGAAATGAATTCTTGTAAATGAGGGGAAGTTTGTCCGCGTTAATAATTTTTAATTAATGTGAGGAGAGTTTGCAAACTGAGGAAGTTATGCATAAGTTAACACCATCAGCATTCTTCTCATATCATTCCTGTTGCTATTACGCTTGTTTTTTTCTTTTAAGCTGTTTTCATTTAACCTTAGTCAGATCTGTCAAAGAAAAACATATAAAAAACCACCAACCCTCAAAAGCTCACATACTTAAAAGTAAATACATAACATAAAGCAGAAAAAGAAAACTGAACTTAGATTCATATATTCCAATGCTTTTGAGCCAAATAACTTTTCATGTCTGCAATTTTTTTTTCTTCTTCTATTGAATCCAAGCCTGTACACTTCTCTCCAAAAAATAACTTTCTTAACTAAAGTTGGACATGCTTCTCTACAAGCTGGACATCTTTGATAAGGATCGGGCTCTGGAGAATGCCTTCCTGGTCCCGTGGGATCCCGTCTCAGTGTGCTCATAAATAGCTGGGTCTCAGCTCGCTTCCATCATGGCACATATGAAAACAAACCAGAAGTGCTTGCAAAGTAGTACGCTTAAAAAAAAAAAAAAAGCATCCAAACCACCTTGGGACGACATGCTACAGAAAGTTTGAAATGCATATGTGGGTCATTGTGCTGTAAGGACAGACATTCTGCCTGGTTTGCTGTGAGGCTGACGTTGTTGCCAAGGAACTGAATGAACTTGCAATCAACTCGTCACACATCCTCACCAGAGATGGGAAAGTGATCCTGAAAGCCACGGCTAGTGTCCGCCAATGGCTTCAGTGTTATATATGAAAAATCTACTAATTCAATGGAGAGTTATCACAAAAGGCTGAAAACTTGTGTCATTTTGTATCATTTACAAACTAGAGAGAACATTCAAATTCCCGAACAGTTAGTAATACATGGGAAATATCTTCACCAAGCAGAGTACAAGCAAAGCTGAGACAGAGGTACAAATTAAGTGAGAATAAAGAGTGTTGGTGTGCAAGAGAGGTGTGAACAGACGTGGTTTTCCTGCTAGGGAAATGTCATAGATGTTTTTTATAGGTAAAGGAGGATGTCATCAACATGTCATCTATCAATGATGATTTTGTGGATAATGTAATTGGGGTTTTAGGTCAGGTTACACTTCAGCCTAATACGTCCGCCCTTTTGCCGTCCACAAGAAAATTCATAGAAATCTTCACTCTCTAAATGGGCCTCTAAATGTTCTTGAGGATTTCTCTTAACAATGGCTTTCTTTTTGACATTTTTACTATCAAAGGCAGCACAAAACAGGGAACATGTCACCTATTTGATTCATCATGGCAGATGGACTAAATGTCAACTAGTTTAATCTGTACTATATCGTATATCACCCATAGAGCATTCACCCAGAGTTGCAGACACAAACCAACACTTAAACTGAGAGCCAGAGAAAAGATTATTCCCAGAGTAAGCAACTAAACATTTCAGGTATTATGCATTATACCACGAAAGAAAGCACGAACTCTTGAGAACGGCAGCTTAATTAACATGCAATTAAAATGTTCTGTTGGGCTGGGTGTTCTTGGAACAGAGTGTGGGGGTAATGCGGGCGTGAGGGAGCATCTCTGAGCTGTGTTTATTCTTATGAGGAATAATGGTAGCAAATGCCTGTACAGGTTCCTCTGTATTCCACTCTGTTCTGGTGAAACTTTTAACCACATGTAGTTCATATCATTTTTCATCATAGGGATCCATTGCTGCTGTCATGCAGCTCAGACATACTTGATGAAGGTAAGACTGATGTTTGACATGTTATCGTTGCTAAGACAAAAAAGACAAAATCTGGGACTTCAGATGGCTGTCTACAAAGATTACATTGTGTTATGCTTGCAACACGGAGGAGTATTAATATAGATATTTTAGGTTTTAGTTTCTCCCTGTTCTATATTGTTTTCAATAGTGGTAATTGTGTTCTTTAAAACAGTTCATATTAATGTTTAGTGATGTCATTACCAAGTGCCACTACTGTAAGTGGAGAGTTGTGGGAGAAACATGCTTGACGTAAGTTAACTGAGATTAACTTCATAGTTTTATTAGTGTAATTCAAACTAAGGTTACGGTTTGCATGAACACAATTCTCTTCATCTAATATATGAACTTCAAATGTGCTTCATTAAAGGACAAGCACTCAAATGCCCAGTGTCAGTGTGATTGTGAGTTTTTGGCTGTTCTGATGGATTTTTCCATCACTTACATCTATGTTTATCCATCCAAACATCATTGTTCAACATCATTGGGAATCAAAGTACATTGCGTCACACAGGCCAAGATACAGTAAATACAAACATTCACACTTAAAGACAATTTAGAACTACCAACTGACTTAACCACCATGATTGGTCTATGAAAGAAAGCCGGAGTACCCAAAAATAACCCTTGCAATTTCAGGGAGAAAAAAAGACAGGCCACCATTGAAATCCCTGACTTTGTTTTGGCAAAGAGTCAGAGTCAGAGTCAGAGAGGTTTTATTGTGATTTCAGCTACGTACAAGTACATATTGAAACGAAACAGCGTTCCTCTAGGATCACGGTGTAACCGGGTACAAAAAGTGCAAGACAGAACAAAACTGTGTAAATACAATAGCAAATACAAAAAATTCTATAATAAATAACTAGATGGTATGCATCTGTTGTTTCTAAAAGATAAAGAAACAGCAGTACAGTAGAATCAGACAAAACCACACAAATCTTAGCTGCCTGATCATGATATACAGAGCAGTGACAGAAAAAAAACTAGCAAAAGGAAACCTTATCACCTCGTGTCATCACGTTGACATGAACGTTTCTGTAGTTCAAAGTAATCTAGAGAGAAGATATGAGGCCATCTGGCCGACGGCTGGAACTTTAAAAGAGGGGCAGCGAAAAAACAACAAAGTTCTTAACAGAATGTTAAATTCAGCGCCAGTTCTACTCACGGTAACTTGCAAACGTATTTATACCGGTTACACCTTTTCATATTTTTCGTGCTATGACAGCACGTCCGCACCTTTATATTATTTTACCAGGATTATATATAACAGATTAACTCAAAATAGCGCCTATTTGTGGAGGGTAAGGAAAATAGTAGAGGATTGTTGGTTCAGCATTGCATTTTATTGCTACAACAGCCCCTCAATAACGATACACGCTTCTAAAAACCTGTTGCAGAGACGCAACAGGATTTGCACAAGATGTTACAAAAAACAAACAAACAACAAAACAACTTTATTTTTCAGTCCATAAAGAGAAATGCCTCCTCTTTGCGTTTTCAAGAGACAAAGTAGAGGCCCCAAGAAGCCACGTGTTGATCTAGAGTTTCCCTGCTGTCTTTGTAGTCTTGTATTTTCTAATCTGTCCATTTTTTATACATTTGGAATGACGTCATTGCCTTGTTAAAAAGTTAGATGTCAATTTGTAGTTCTGCAGCTCCAAACAAACATTTTCTATTAGGAATGACATCAAACGGGGTTGTTTGAACTTCTCAGATTCATAACTCCCTTTTCACAACAGAGTGCACAATTGCTATGCACTGTTTTGTGCTGCCTCACTGCATAAAATGCATTAAATATTGTGGTTGAACTCAAAATAAAACATACTTTAAGATTTTAAGGCACCTTATACATACATAATAAAAAAAAATGCTGTATTAATCCCACAAGGAAATCAAGATCCATTAAAATGAGCAACAAAATACAGTACTCTGTTAAAACCAGGTTTATCATAGCTGGCTCAGCAATTACACTTGAATTATCGTGGTTCTGCAAAGCAAAACAGAATTTCACTGGAAATATGGGAAACGTCGCCACCTGTTGGCCACAGGGGGGCGCAGTTGCGCTGAACCCCACAGATTGACCTTAAATAGAGGATGTAAACGGTCGGACCTGTGGTATTAAAGCCTGTCATGACATCGTGGACACGTGCTTGTCAGAAAGAAAGCGAGCCGGGTTTTTATTGGGGAAGCCGCGCGCCACGGCACAACTGCGCTAAACGGGCGGGTTTTAGGACCCGGCGGGGTGGATCCCTGTTCGGATCATAAAAGTTGTCGGGATCTGTGATCTGCAGCCGCTCGACCGACGCAGCCGGACGGATCAGTGTCTCTGTCTGTCGCTGCTCTGCTCCTCTGGTACTGCGGCAGCGATCCCTCCGCCGCCACGCAGGGAGAGGAGAGGGGAGGGGGTAGGATCCGTGTTTTTCCCGGAAGAGAGGGTGTGAAGCATGGGAACAGGAGCTGACCCTGCCCCGCACATCCCGCAGCAGCCCGCCTGACTGACCGCCTGCTGCACGGAGAGATCTGCGGTGAGGAGAGCAGAGCCGCATCCTAACGGGACATCCCCTCCTCCCCATCCCTCCGGTGGAGCTTAGAGGAGCTCCTATTAGCGGGTGAGCGAAACTTTGTGTTGTTTTTTTCCTGATGCATTCACGTTCTGCACCTGCAACACAAATTGTTTTTTTTTGGGGGGGGGAGGAACTGAAATGCAGACAGCTCTGATCTATTGATGCCTTTCTAGAGGAGGAGCTGGGGTGCCCTGTAGTTTCTGGCCGCTTTCTGCACAGAAACACAGCGTTCAGGCTGTGGATCTGTGTCATGCACCTGGCATGCAGAGATCCTGACTCTTAACTTGCTCTTATAGTAGCTGCTTAAAGAGGGTGTGCATGGCAAAAAAAAAAGAAGAAGAAAAGCTAGAGATAATTTAGATATGAAAGCCCTAGTGTGCATATTTAGGGTCCTCCTGCATGTAAAGCCTTTGGCGTGCACTGACAGTAAAGTGTTTTATTACTACTATGAGTAACTGGAAGCCCTTCTGGTTATATTTGCATTACAATGAAGAAACAGAAATGTCACGTCCACCTGAACTGGTGCTCATCACAGAACCAGTTTTGCAGGTTGACATATTCTTTAGAGATCTGTGCTCAGTGTTTCTGCAAAGTAAGACCAAACGAGTGTCCCGTTCATGGGCCACAGATAGGCAAGGGGTTCCCCAAGCATGCATGCGATAGTGCACAGGGGTTGAGTGTGAGTGAGAGCAATATTTCTTGGCTAATAGATTTCAATACATTTTGACTTTTGCATTCTAATGCAACAAAAGCTCAACAATGCATGCAACCCAAATCACCCTAAGAGAAAATGCTAAAGGTCTCACAGACTAGAAAGGAAAGAAGAAGAACAGGCATATATGAGCAATATTATTACCAGTATGCTAATATTCTAGGTTCTGCAAAAGATTTTTTTTTATTTTGTTGTGTGCATTGTTATAATGAGTTAGAGTGAGTGAGGTGGGCTGAAGGAGAAGAGCGGCTCGCCCCAGAACAGCATTCATGTTGAAGCCTCCAGCGAACAAACGACTGACGTGTAATGCATAACGCGTCTGTTCTGCTCCTCAGACCAGCAGAACCAGCAGAATGTTACACGACGCCCTTGCAAAGAAAACCAGCTTGGCTGTGTGACAACTTCTATCCCCCGAGGACAAGTATAAAATGAGTTCAGCTGAGCAGCTCGGAAACTTGGTGTCGCAACAGTGCTGGTACACTCGAGGCTGTTTGCGTTCAGCTGCTCAACTTCCCTCTTTCGAGCTTGTTAAATGCTCTGCATTCAGTTTTATGGACGGTAACTGTACAAATGACAGGGAAAGATATAAGTCGTAACGGATTGTCGGAGGAGTATACGGCGGAGTTGTGATGGGGTTTTTTCAATTTTCTAATTTTGGGCTTGGGCACATTTGAAGAATGGTGCTGCAGAAAAGTGGTCTGGACAGTTTTGTAGAAAGAGAGGAGAAAAATACGAACAATTTTCTTTTCCTTTTGTATTTCTGCTGTATATGCTGAATGCTTCCCCAAGGCTTTCCCCCGAAGAAGAACACGTCCACATTTTCAGTATGTTGCCGGCTTCTAACTACCACTCTAAGGATACAATATGCACTGCAAAAACTGCAAATCCCATCAAGTATTTCAGTGCTTCTACTGCCTCTTAGGCCACAGAAAATATGACAAAACGGCCTTCAAAGTACATTTTTTTTAAGCTGTTGGAGCAAATTTTATGTCAAGTTGATTTAAAAAGCCCCGTTAACAGATTTCCCCACCTGCTTTCTATATTCCTTCAACTCATTCGAAGAAAACGTTGATGCTAATGGAATTTGTCCTTCGTATTAGTACTTAAATTGTATCAACGAGCTCCTATATCTTATTGAGAAGTTACTTGTGAGTTAGTTTTGTCTTGTGTTTCGGCACGCCAAGATATTTGCACTTGATACTGCGCCTAAATACTTGGGAAGTTTTGTGTTATTGCAGTGTGGGGTTTGTTAAACTGTATTATGTTAAGCAGAGCTCCACCTGATGTGTGCAGTCAGGGTTGGACTACGGCAAAATGTCTAACTAACGTAGATGAAACCACTTTCATTTTCAGTATCGTCATGTCGAAAGACAGTGGTCAGTGCCTCACTGCTATTTTCTGACTGTATCAAACTAAAGCAGGTCTGTTTGTAGCTTACCTCCTTCGCATATTACAGAGTAGACTGTTGAGGAGAAGTGTGTTTAAGAGAGACTGACTATGAGGCTCTCAGCTCAGCCTGGGTCAGTATTGGTGGGATTGTTCTCCACCGTGAAGACTTTAGTTTAAATGAGCTTGTGTAGGAGAGAAGTTGAAACAGTGAAAAGACAACCTGTGATGTACGGCTGAACTGTTATCCCATCTGGAGTGTCAAGAACTGCACGTCTGCTGTATCCACAGCAAACAGGCGCTGTGTTTAAAGTCTCACCGTCTTTAATCTTACATCGCCGGCACAAAACGCAGCTGTACTCGCGGTCGCTTCTCTGCTACTCTTGCATCTGCTGCCTCCTCTCTCTCTCTCCGCAGTATCAGCCCTGGATTCCTGGAAGCTCCGAGCGTGTGTTTGCAAAACTTGACTGTCATGGATTCGTCCTGGCATTCGCAGGGTGGCGCGGCTTGGGAGAACAACAGAACTATTCTCTTTAAAGAAACGCTTTTCTTCCTCCGTACTCGTATTTAGATTTTTTATGTTATCCTCTTTTTTTATTTGATTTCCTCTGTTCCGAATCAGATTATGAAATGTTATCCATAGGAGATGTATGAACCGATAAGAGTCGCGCGGTGTGTGAAAGTAAGCAGATATTGTAGAAAATCAAAGTTTTGCTAATATCAAACGAACAAATCTAAAAGAATCTAATGTTAGAACTTTGTCTACTCTCATCCTTCCTGTTATCTACTAAAAATCACATTCTCCCTGGGTTTCTTACAGCATAAATGAACATCATACATGTGTCTAGATCCATAGAAATGCTATTTCTTTTTATTACAATTTCTTTTAGCCCTTTGATTTACATAAAAATCCTAACTTTGTGGGCTCTTCGCTCTATAGCAAAGCGTATCGTTGTTAAACCCGGTAACACTAGGGTATGGTGCATTCACTGATTGGAAAACATTGGTTTTTCCAAGTTTCTGACCAGACAGTAACTGCATGAGCTGAAAACTGCCAATTTCTCAGTGCAGCTCTCCTCTCCTCTGTAACGACATACACTGTTCCAAATTATTATGCAAAAAGTGTTTAGGAGTGATAAGGTAGGAATTTTTTTGTTTGTCAGTTAAACTCATTGATGGTGATGTGTGTCAGGGCTCTTTATATCACTGAAAGCAATTGCAGACACCTGTGCTAATTAGTTTGGCAGGTGTGTCCAATTAAAGGCAAGACTACTTAAGAAGGCTGTCCCACATTATTAAGCAGCCTACATTTTCAGCCAAAATGGGAACGAACAAGGATGTGTCGGCTGCTGAGAAGCAACAAATTGTGGAGTGTTTAGGTCAAGGCATGACTACAATCAACATTGCCAAGACACTTCATCGTGATCATAGCACAATCAAGAAGTATGTAGCTGATTCAGAGCACACACACGTGTGCGTGCTGATAAGGGAAAATTGAGGACTCTTTCCAACAGGCAATTACGTCAGGTTAAAAGAGCAGCTGCAAACATGCATTGTCATAGCAGCAGACAAGTTTTTGAAGCTGCTGGTGCCTCCAACGTCCCCTGAACAACAAGATGCAGGGTCCTTCAGAGGTTTGCAGCTGTGCATAAGCCATCCTGTCTACCTCCTCTATCCACTGCACACAAGCAGAAACGGCTCCAGTGGGCCTAACAATACATGGAGACTGACTTCAAAACTGTTTTGTTCACCGATGAGTGCCGCGCAACGCTCGATGGTCCAGATGGATGGAGTGGAGGACGGCTGGTTGATGGACACCCCATGCAAACAAGGCTACGGCGCCAACAAGGAGGAGGCGGAGTAATGTTTTGGGCTGGAATCATGGGGAGAGAGATTGTCGGCCCCTTTAGGATCCCTGAAGGGGTAAAGATGACCTCCATAATGTTGAGTTTCTCAAACAGCACTTCCTGCCATGGTTCAAGAAGAAGAACCGTGTATTCCGCATCAAGATAATTTTCATGCATGATAATGCACCGTCTCATGCTGCAAAGAACACATCTGCATCTCTGGCTGCTATGGGCGTAAAAGGGGACAAACTTATGGTGTGGCCCCCATGCTCCCCTGACCTCAACCCCATTGAGAACCTCTGGAGCATCATCAAAAGGAGTGTCTATGATGGCGGGAGGCAGTTCACATCTAAGCAGAAGCTCCGGGAGGGTATTCTGTCCTCATGCAAAACAATTGAAGCAGTTACCATCCAAACCCTGATAAATTCAATGGACGAGAGATTTCAGAAGCTCCTTTCGAACAAGGGGTCCAATGTGCAGATGTAACAACACCTAGAATAAAGTTTTAAACTTGAAAACTGTTTGATTTCAGTTTGTAATAACCTGCTAATGCTTATAATTTCACAAATGACAATTTTTTGTTCTTTAGAAAAATGAAAAGGTTGAAAACTCTGCTGTGCATAAAAATTTGGAACATGCATTTTGAGTGTTTTATGTTTTTTAAAATATACTGTTATCATTGGCAGTTTGTTCAAAAACCTTTTAATTGCACTCTAATAGTTGATGACTGAAAAATTACAATGACTGCAATTCATATAGGTAATTTTGGAAAATCTGAGAAATATTATTTGCATGATACTTTGGAACACAGTGTAGTTGGCAAACCTTGATAGACTTATTTCCTTTAGGGAGGCTGTTGGGTCAGTGAAAAAAGATGGACATATCACCATGGTACACATATAAAAACCTTTGGTCAGTTTTGTTTTCAGTTTCTGTCTGTTTCTTCTCCTAAACCTTCTCCATATTATTTTTTATGGGTATTTTTGTCTTATTGTTTAACTGCTTTTTTTTTTTTTTTGCGTTTAAGGCAAACCACCCCTTCTTCATTTACACTTGCATAAGTATTCATATCCCTTTACCATCTTCATTTAATCCCAGCGTAACTAGAAAATTGAAGGAAAAGAAATCGTGGTTTTAATATTTAACCTCAGGAAAGGCCTTTGAGGCTAGTTAGAGAACATTATAGAACAAAAAGCATCACTAAGACCTGGGAAGCTTCAAACTGCTTACACAGCTCTTTTAATCCTTTATCTGAAATTTGAAATAAAAACCTATGGAGGGTATGGATGTGCACCTAAACTGATGGTCCACATAAGAAAGACATTTATCACAGAGGAAGCTAAAGGTTCCATGGCTGAGAGTTACTGCTCAGATAGCAGAATCTGTTTACCAGATGAAAAAATTGTGATTGAAGCTGCACCTGGTCTGGTGTTCTGTTAGAGGTGACACCCTCCTGAAATGTATTAAACTTCCTAATTTGGTTATAAATAGATATTTTTAATATTCCTACGTCAGTACCTCTGCTTCTTTTTTTGTCTTCTCGAACCCCCAGTCGGTTATGGCTTCTACTTGTTAAAGGGGAGTTTTTTCTCTCCACTGTCTCTGCATGCACGCAAAGTATGAGGGATTTCTGTAAAGTAAAGCATCTCTATAGTAATGTCTGTAAATAGCAATGCTGCAAATCAATGACTCAACTCAGTCTGCTGGGTCGCCTTAGATTGGAAACTTTTTAAACTAGTTTGACTAATAACCTGAACTTCATACACACCTTGATAAGTCGGATCAAAGAGAATGAATGTTTGAATGAATTGGAATGAAATAATATTTCTTGTTAATAAGGAACTCCACAAACACGTGGAAGAAGGTGCTTTGGTTGGATTAGAGCAAAACCTCTGTGTAATAATAAAACACTGAACAAGATGCCGCATATGTTAAAATCCATATGTCTAAACCGACCGTTGCAACAATGAAACTGTGATGGCAGTATCATGCTGTGGGCTCAGAGAAGCTGGACACGATTGCTAAAGAGATGATGGATGGATTTGTACAGGACAATGCAGGTGTCTCACCGTACAACTGCCTTGCAGGACAGAACATTAGTGCTCCAGGAATTAGGTTTCCATTCTTGAGCTCCTTAAACTCAACATATAAAGATGCATCAGAGATGGGGACGATGCTGAGTACAGAGAGCTGGTGGAGCACTTTCTGGCATGGTGTGGGAACAATCATCCAATCTTGAATGTGTTCAAAAACAAGAGATGATTGTAGATTTCAGGGGAAACCGGGTCAGATCAACCCCCTATTTCCATCATGGGAGAAGAAGTGAGGATGGTTGAGGTTAACAAATACCTTGGTGTTCATCTGCACAACAGACTGGACTGGAGTGAAGCGTCTACAAGAAGGGACAGAGCCGACGTTACTTCCAGAGGAAGGTAAAATCCTTCAAGGATTGCAAAAAGATGTTGCAGATCTTCTATAAGTCCGTTGTTGAAAGTGTCGTCTCTGCCATCATCTAATGGGTTCAGAAGCGTCAGAGCAAGGGACCGAAAAAGGCTCAACACCCTGATAAAGAAGGCTGGGTCTGTTCTGGGGACAAATGTGGAATCTCTGGATTTTACATAAAATCCAGAAAATCATAGACAACCCTGAACATCCTCTTCATGAGACTGTTACTGGAAAACCGAGTCTCTTCAGTCAGAGGCTTCTTTAGCTTAGTTGTAAAACTGACTGCTACAGAAGATTGTTTCCTGCCCACAGCCATCACCATCTACAACGACTCCTCAGTTGAATGAGATACTCAAACAACATTTAATTTCCCTTTGGGATAAATAAAGGATTTTTGATTTGATTTGATATAAAAATTTACCTTAGTTTATCTTTAGTTTGCTTTTGGCCCGTGCTAATAAGCTGAACACCGTCGCTTTGATTCAACTAAAGATCATGCGCTGCAGGCAGGACCTTTTTAGTCTCATCATCTCTCTCGAACCCCTTTAATTACACATACTCCTGTCTGACTGCATGCCGGCCGACACCATTGTTAAACATCCGTTTTTATCCCCCTCATACTTTAGGTTTAGCAGCGTAAATTGAATCTGAAGCACGGTCTGGTGTATCTGTAAATACAAAGAATGATAGACCAGGTTTTCTTGTATTGCAAAGAGGTTTTTTTATGCTTCCTTTGGGTTTTTTTTTTTTTTTTTGTTATTGTTTTTTTTGGCTTTCCAGTAAAAATGCACTAACGACAAGATAGAAATACATCTACCATATCGGATCTGATGTGTGTTGTTTATTACAGCTACATATAACGTGTGTACAGCTTGCTTGATTCGTTTTAAACTAGAGTACAGAAACAGATACAGAAACAGACCCAGTCCACAGAAAGTCAGGAGCAGATCTTGAATATTGTGTCTGATTCTCCTCTGGCAGCTCCAGATGTTTTTTTTTCTGCTTATTGTTGCAGTTTCCCTCCTTACAGTTTCTGGTGAAGCAACAACAAAAAAAACTTTACATTTTATTACACCAAAACAGCATTTTAGGTTCCTCTGCAAAAAAAAATACTGCAGTTTTAAAGGCACAATAGCTGCAGATACTGCCTACATATTCCAAAGCAAATGCCCACATAGAGAAGCTTCAGCCAGCCAGCCTACATGCAGCAGCTCAGTGATGCATTCAGCAGAAATTTTTCTCATTTGTCATATCACTGACGCATAGGTGGACCTGTTTACAGCGTATATAGTTGATTTTCTTATCTTAATTATATTTGCTTTCTTTAGAAAAAGGAAACAAAATGATTAGTCACAGCCGCACAGAAGACTTTTTTTATTTCTGCAGAAATAGATCGGCATCAACGACAACACAACATGTGTATTCTGGAGATGCACAGTCCATCTCATTTGCAATTGGGGTATTTATTCAAATTCTGTATGGCTTTGCTTTGTTTTTGGCTGTCATGCTGTATGCAAGCTTGATGGGCTTGTGGGTGGCACTCCCGGGCTGCTTGTCAGGTTCACACCATTTTATAAACCTAAATAAGCGGTCTCCTTTTACATTTCCTCATCCATTACTTGTTTAAGGTAAACTAAGATATATCCAAGAGAGCTGCTAAAAGATTTCTTCTCACAGACTCGCGTAAATTTTATTTCCGCAATGACAGTCAGTTATTTTTCACCACCGGTCGTTTTTGATTTGCTGTCATTTTCAATGGGATTTTCTATTGAAATTTTTCTATTGAAAAGATCCTCTCCTATACCTTTAATGATCATGTTAATAATATTTCAAGCTATAATTTTGCAACATTGGACTCTACAATTTTCCGCCAATAGAGATATGTGCACACGTTTGTATTTATTGTGGATTTTGTCCCATTTTACACAAGATCAAAGTTATATTTACAATTTAAAATGCATACAGCCACCTTCAGCAATTCTTGATTAAATGTTCCTCACCCAGTTCAATCATTACAAAAACATTGTAGCCAGTATTTCGACTGAATGTTTGAATACTCCTCTCATCAGAAGTTTAATTTATTTATAAGGGAGTGTTTTTAATGGCAAAGTCACAAACTTACAATTAAGTCTGGGGTATTTACAAAAGCTTAATATCCTCCTTCTGTTAGAAAACCCAACAGAAAGGTCAATTAAATTAAAAAAAACTACTCTACCCTCAGTTTGAATTGATATTTAAAAAATAATGGGAAAATTGGAAATAAATGACCACTGGTGTTGTGTTGTAAAGTTCATTCAAGATGGTTGTTGAGAATAAAAATGATGAGGATGTGACAACTTTTCACTGACCCTGTATGTAAATAAGGCAGCCGTCTGGCTGTCGGTAGTAAATCCCACATGAATACTAATGTTTCGAATGCCTCTGAATCAGTAAACTCTATGCAAAGCAGAGCTACAATATAGGGGGCTCTGGTTGATTGTCTGCCATTATTTATCAGGGACATTGTTGCTGGGCAAGAATTCAGCTCACATGGCTTGGAGGACAGGCTGCGGATCACAATGAGTTTTACCTGCAGAGAGGAGCGAGCTTAAAGCTCCGTTCACCATGCTCCCTCTCCAGCTTCTTTGTGTCGTTCGCTGTGCAGCGTCTGCTGATGTGACCATGCAGCACTTCTGTGTAAATACCGCTTCAGTGTGGAGGAGCTCCTATCCTTTTATTGCTGGGTCATCGGAGCAGCGGAAAGAGGACGATGACCGTGAGCCAGCGGACAGCAGTGCTTTCCTTTTCAGATGGAAACCTTTTCAGAGAGCAAGAAATTCTTTAAATCCATTCCACTTCTGGACCTCGACCAACCTTGGGCTCATCCTACGCATCTGCATTAGGTTTTCCCTTTTTAGCTTTTAGAGAGGTAGTGAGTAAAACATTTTTTGAAGTGACATTTCTATTCTTAATAGGATGAAGAAAAAGGTCTTACAGATAAATCTGCTGATGTTTCCCACATTTCTCAATTAAAAAGAAGGCCTTCATCCTTGAAAGACAAAATTACTAATTATTCTTTGAAAATATCTGTTGCTAGTCCTTGTAAGGGAAGGTGTTGTGTCCGAGATTATAAGTAAGTGGGGGAAATATGAAGTGAAGTTAATGGAATGACTTTTGGTTGCAGGCCAAAATAATAGACCAACAACACAGGGAACACTTTTCACACATCAAAATGACTAGACTTAGGCAAGAATTAATCAGCACAACAGACTAAAACCTAGGTACGGTGGCCCGGAATTGTCACAGCTAACAAAAGCCACAACGCTACAAAACAAACGCCACAAAGCTACAAAGCAAAACAATTTTAAGACCCTTAAACAAAAGCTACAACACTACAAAATAAAAGACAATCCTTAAATCAAAAGCCAAAACACTACAACGTAAACCACAACACAAAACAATTCAGTACAGCGGAAGTTAGTCGCAGTGTTAGCCACGGCCAAGGTTGCAGCCACGGGAGTGACATCACAGGAAGTAGGTCTTTTACGAGATCTATTGCTAGCCTCGAACGTTCGTTAACTCTAACTTCACAGAAAATAACTACCTCTAGAACTACTAGCACCTAAACTAATAAACGTCTTTAAAATGTCAGCGGTTCAGTTACCGTCTGCGCTTTCCCCCCTCCCGTGTTTTTTGAAAAGAACGGCAAAAGACCCACTTCCTGTGACGTCACTTCCGTGGCTGTAACTTTCGCCGTAGCTAACGCTGCAGCTAACTTCCGTTGCACTGACTTGTTTTGTGTTGTGGTTTATTTTGTAGTGTGTGGCTCTTGTTTTAAGGCATTGTGACTTTTATTTTGTAGTGTTGTAGCTTTTGTTAGGACTTTTTATTTAAACTGCTCAATTAAAAGCTGTGTTTTTTAAAGTTGGAAATCACATTTTTTCTATTTCATTAATAACGTCAGTCCTTCTGCTGCTGATTTAACAGTTATGCATCATTCTGTAGAACACAGCTTTTGGGGGTATTATTATTATTATTGGTATAAATTTGGTTTGTTTCGGAGCTGAGCTCTGTCACCGTGATTACTATGTCTTAGAATGCAATGTGTCCGACTTAAAGCTTTTAATTAGTACGACTTATGTACAACTGTCGGCCATGTCCTCCCTTCCTCTGATTGTACTCGGGCCACAACGGTTTTTAGGATGATGGATAAATTAGTGGCCGCACTGGGGATGTTTCACACCAATTTTAACCACTTATAACTACGACTAGGGAAAACTGGTATTGTGCTGTTACTACTGAACATTACAATTATATATTTTTGTTTTTCATCAATGTAATCTTTGAGGTTTTTTTTGTTTTTTTTTGTTGCTATTCTCATATTATACACACTGGCACTAAAGAAATAATTCCAACGGGGCATGAGGACCTGCTCTGTGAACATAGGCTTAGTATCTTATGACACAGACAATGGGAGATCGTCAACTGGCCGACGACCTTAACAGATTCTACTGCAGGTTTGAACAGACCAGCAACGAGCTCCCATCCAACACCACTTCACACCCATCTGACTATCAGCCACCCATCCAGCCTGCCCTGAAGATCTGCGAGGAAGACGTGCTGAGACTTTTTAAAAAACAGAAAGTCAAGAAGGCCCCAGGTCCTGATGGTATCTCTCCCTCCTGCCTGATGACCTGTGCAGACCAGCTTGCACCTGTCTTTACTAAGATCTTCAACAGATCACTGGAGCTGTGTGTTGTTCCGTCCTGTTTTAAAAGCTCCACAATAATACCCATTCCTAAAAAGACAACTACCACAGGACTAAATGACTATAGACCTGTTGCCCTGACCTCTGTGGTCATGAAGTCCTTTGAAAGACTGGTTCTCAACCACATTAAGGAAATCCCGGACCCCCTGCTAGACCCCCTGCAATTTGCCTATCGGGCCAACCGTTCGGTCGACGATGCAGTGAACATGGATCTCCACTTCATCCTCCAACACCTTGAACACCCAGGAACTTATGCAAGAATTCTGTTCCTGGATTTCAGCTCAGCCTTCAACACAATTATTCCAGGACAATTACACAGCAAACTGACTGAACTCAGCGTACCAGCCTCCACCTGCCAGTGGATAACTGACTTTCTCACTGGCAGAAAAAACCAGGTGAGGCTGGGAAAGTGTACTTCAGTGACCCGAACCATCAGCACGGGCGCCCCACAGGGTTGTGTACTCTCCCCACCTCTCTTCTCGTTGTACACAAATGACTGTACCTCCATGGACTCCTCTGTTAAAATCCTGAAGTTTGGAGTGCATTATCAAGTCTGTAGAGAGGACCATCGGTGTAAAGCTGCCCGCACTGCTGGACCTGCATGCCTCCAGAACCAGGAAGCATGCAGAGAAAATCATCACCGACCCGTTTCACCCTGGCAGTCACCTGTTTCGGTGCCTTCCATCAGGCCGACGCTTCAGCCACATGAAGACCCGTACGACCAGGCAACAGAGAAGCTTTTTTCCAACTTCCATTATTCTCATGAACAATTGAACAATTTATTTATATATGCACTTTAAAAAAATATATAAATTACACATGCTAAATGTTGCAAATGTTTCTTTACTGTATTTTTCGTGCCTTTACTGTATTTTTCGTGCACTGCAAGCATCTGTGTAACCAAAAACAAATTCCTTGTATGTGTGAGCATCCTTGGCCAATAAAGCCGGATTCTGATTCTGATTATCTTTATGCTGATGACACTCAGATCTACGTGTCGCTGACAGCAGGAGAACATGGGCTGTTGATTTATTGTGTCACTGTACGGAACAGATCAGTCTGTGGATGCAGAACAACTTCCTCCAGTTAAACTCAGACAAAACTGAAATCATTTTCTGTGGCCCACAGAAACAAAGAGGAAGTGTCATTAGTTACCTTCTGACGCTCTCTCTGGAACCTAAACATCAGGTCAGAAATCTTGGGGTAATGCTCGATTCGGACCTGAACTTCAACAGCCACATTAAATCAGTAACATCAGCAGCCTTTTACCATCTTAAAAACATTGCCAGAATCAGAGGAATAGTCTCTAAACCAGACCTAGAAAGACTTATCCATGCTTTTATCTCTAGCAGGTTAGACTACTGTAACAGCCTGCTCACTGGGCTTTCTAAACGGGCCTTAAGACAGCTTCAGAACA
>JAVLVB010000868.1:426793-503418 GCA_032876305.1 Orestias chungarensis | reverse complement strand
AACTCTGTTTTCATTTGTTGTTGTTTCATTTAGAAAACGTGTTCAGAACTGGGTATCCAAGCTTTTTCTTGCCGATCTGGTCACAACAAGACAATATGCTGTTCAACATCCTCCTCACATGCTTATTAAACGCATAACCATAGAGTCCTGTCACGGCAGCTGGTGTTGCTAATTCCTTTCTGGTGGAGTCACCCGGTGCCTATATATCACTCATGTAAACACAGTTATCAACCCTGCTGCGGCAGTCGGCATGTAAATATTTCTTATGCTCGTTAACAAAGACGCGCACTCCATTTCCAAACATGATACATTAGGATACTGAAGATTAGACGTTCGAGTGTGTTTCTCAGTAAACATTAAAATGTGGTTTATTGTTGTGATTATCCAGTAATTTTCTCTTTCCTTTAAGTAGACTAAGTATATAAAATCTTGAAGCTAAAATGCACAGGCTGCCGTCTGCAAAACAGTCGATCCAGGAGAACCATTTATTTTCCCTGGTGCTGATTGGCTGCCACGCCGACAGACATCACGTGGTAGCTTCTGCAGTAGTGCTAAGCTGGTTTCGACTGTGATCACACTCTAGTGTTAACCGTACACACCGACGCCACATGCCAGACCTGACTTACACATGCAAAATGACCTATGACTTAAATATTCCCACTTTTTTATTTAGTGCTGGTTACCTTTAATTGGATCAGCTAACACAGTTTACCTAAATTACTATTTTACGATCATCTCAGTTCACTTTATTCCTATAGCCCTAATTCATCACACCTGTCATCTTATTACAAATGCAGTTTTCTGATCTGAGTCAGATGAAAATTACATGCCCTCTAATTCAAATCTAACCACAATGTTTAAGTTGTCACCCCTTGTATATCCTCTTTCTAAAGCAACTGGTGCATTCTGTTATATTTCTTCAACTTAGGTTCTATGGGGAAATCCCATCTTCCCTTCAAATATTAATGTGTTTCCGTTCCTAAATTTTTACCCAGTTAAAAGATGCCTGATCTTTTGTTTCTGCCCGTCTGTGTGAATCTGTAGTCCGGTGATGGAGGTCCCCACAGACGCTCCTTTCTCGGAGGAGCGAGCACGCCTTTACTTCAGAGACATCATCCTGGGCATTGAGTACCGTAAGTCTCAGACACATGACAAGAATGCTCCTGTTCAATTTGCATATTGTGTGGGAACCTGTTTCTTTTCCATAAACACCATAGTTTTAATCGTTATTTATCGTCGTACACAATCCTATGTAAGGTTGTGATTCAAAAACACACAAAGATTTTTCATTTCTGCTCGTTTTTCTTTTAGATTTGTGCTTTTCTTTAATCTATTTAAAGGAACAAAATGTTCTTAAGCCTCTGCCTTCGTGCCCTCTGGCTGAGTTTCTATCCTTCTATCCAATCTCTGCTGAGCCACAGTTTGGTCGAACAGTTTTTCTCAAGCTGCCTTTTCAGCTGTGGTGAATCAATTTCACTTATTTGCTGTTATTGAGCCTGTTCATCCAAAAAGACAGTGCAGCGTCTTTCTTTTTCCTCTCCTTTCACATTCGCTTGTGTAAAGTAGAGCACACAGTGTCTTACAGGCTCAAGATAAAGGAGGATGCATCATTTTTATAACCACAAGGGAGAAATCAAGCTCTTTATTTCTTTACCATGCTGCAAAATGTTTTTTATCTAGATAGATCAGGTTAAACAATAAGAATAGATGCTATAGGAATAAAGGTAAATCAGTTTTTTATTAATGATAAAATATGTACTATACTGTCATTTTTCACTGTTCATGCTGAGGTTTGTATTAGATTCTCCTATTTATTCCTCAAAGAGCAATTTGATCACAACAAAGGCTACAGTCCCTTGCAAAAGCACCTACAGTTTTTTAATTTTTTTTCATTTTGTAGCTGTAAAATCAGATTACTTTGATGTGCTTATCGGCTCTGCTGTAAAAATCTGACACAATTTCAAGGAATCAAGGAATTTTATTTGTCATCACATCACATGTGGTACATGAGGTGGGACGAAATTCTAATCCCCCGGTTCAGTTTAAACCCTGATATCAATTTTAAATAATATAATAAAATATAAGACCTATGCGAGAATAGGATTTGAACACAGAATCTACAATATGGGACATCGGACGTAGCAGCAATGAAAATTCGGAATGCAAATAGTATAATAAAATATAAAGAACTATACGAGAAATAGGATTTAACTACACAGAATCTACAATATGGGACTTCAGACATAGCAGCAATGAAAATTCGGAGTGCGGTGACATATTAATTTACATTGAATTTGGTTCATAAGTTGAAATCTTAACAATGCAGCATGGATTTGTATTCAACCCCGCTTCTAAAGAACACGAAGTGTAGCCTGCCGTCCTCACGAGTCAAACAGCTTCTGGTTTCTGAACAGAGAAACAGTTTTTTTGTCATTTACTCTAAATCTGCGCTATATATATTTATATATATATATCCTTGTTTTTTCTGCCTGCTCTACACTGTTACCATTTTATTAATTTATTATAAATCCAAAGTTGCTATACCTGTGCTGTGCTAAGATTGCAGCTATGGTCAGAGGTAAATATCTCAGTGTTGGGAGGAAAATAATAAACTATACAGTGAATACATTAGCTGGGGTTTATGCTTGATATTACCCCCAACCAGGAACAAATATAACTCTTTAATTATTCCCTTTGTTTACTCTGGCATAACTTTAAACTTACTGACTGGCAGGACAAGGAGAGCACAGAAGCTGCCAAACGTTTGACCATGATAGAAGAGTAACAAAAGGACAGTGTTTTAAAGAGTGACAGACGTGGAAAACTCCATTTCACCCTGAACACACCACTCTCACGGTGAAACACGGTGGCAGATCTCAGTTCTGCTTCAAAATGGAGAAAATTTCATAGGGCAAGACGTTGCAGTTGCTCTTATTATCTGAACGTCTTGCAGATGGTTATCGCCATGAGCAGGAACAATTTCCTGTTGTCTGTGTTGCAGTAGATCTAAAAAAAAAAAAAAAACCTCTTAAAGAGCTTGTGTGCAGCGTTACGCTGTGGAAATACTTTAACAGCGGCATAGAAGTTGGTCAAATGATAAACCTGTGCAATCCAAAATAATAATAATAATAATATTACAGACCAATTGTTTAGATGAATGCACATTTATATTCAAGAAGTCCTGACCTAAAACCATTTAGGGCCTTTGTGTCAAAAATGAGCTATTGCTGTTTACAATTGCTTCTAGTCAGGCTGCTCAAAATCTGTAGATGTGCAACGCTTGCAAAGCAATACCCTACCTTTGCCAGCTGGATATATCCGTCTGCCTTTGGCTGATAAGCTAGAAATGAGTTGTTAGGAAATGTCTCAGTCTGTTTTGTTACTGCAGAAACTTTTGGACTCTAATCCCGCGCCTTAATTTTAGTGGTTTAGGTGCATTAATATGTCCTCTGTGTCCTAAATGAAACGCAAGTGCTGGTGCTGCTGAGGGCTCTCACGTCATTTTAATCTGAGGTGCAGCGTTTAATTGTCAAGATGTCCAGTGTCCCATGTTTCAGGAAGACCTCCTCAGGCAAGTAGAGACCACTTATCCCATCAGTGACGCATTCAGGGCGTAGATCCAGAAGGCTGCTAAGGATGTACTTAACACTGGCTCAGAAATGACCTCAGGTTCACAGCTTTGCCATCCTTCTTATTAAGCAGCAATCAAAGCTGAACACGCTTCCTTCTGGTACATAATAACCTCTTCTGTCTCTGATGGGCTATTTCTTATTATCCCTAATAAGTGTTTTTTCCTTGTTTTACCTGCTGATTTTTGGTTAGTGAATGGCAAATGTCTGTCATTACAATTATATTGCTTTTATAATAGCAAAAAAAGATATAAGAGCATGAAATTGTATACAGATAATAAGGAACTGATAAAAACAACATTAATGAGGTGGTTGGTAGCTGTTTTGCACTTGGAGGTAAATATCGCAGTCAAAATCACAACCTTTAATATCTTTGGTTGATTTCAAGTAAAAGTTATATCACAATATTCTTTTTTCTCATTCTCCCAATAATTATTTTTGTAAATGTCCAACTGCAAACAAATGTGCCTTGATGTCAACAAACATTTTTTTAAGACAGTCCCATGTATGCTTTGCAAGTGATCACCGATAAAAGTGTGATGTTATCAGTAGGTAGAATGAGGAATGGTTAATGGACGTGTGATTCAGGAACGTTTCCTGTCACTAGATTCTTACACTATGATAACCCGGATTGAAACTGCCACATTGTCATGGCATTAACACTGGAAATTTCAACAAAAATGTCTAAAAGACCAAATTTAGTTACTTCGAATTGGAAACCGACAGCAGTTTGGTTGTGACATTTTATGTTTTGTTGTTATTTTGATACATAGAACGATAAAATGTCTTTTAGCTATAACCAATGTACTCGTTGGTTGAAGTTGCTAGGAAAGCACGCTGACGCTCCAAGTATCTCACTAATTTCATCCAACCGTGATTCTGTTGGAATTATAACGCAAAGATTTTGCAGGCAGGCGATAAATCTGAGGTTTGGTTTTAGACAGTTGCGTTTGATTCATTCAGTTGCGGTTCGTTACAAATTAACGCAGGGATGCGACGTTTTGTTTTATGTTTACCATAAAATGACGGATGACGATACCGTAATAGTGGTACTTTGTTGCTTTTCTGTACGTACGTCCAATCCCAATTATTGTGTCATCAACAGTCTTTAGCAGATTTTCTTTTATTGTGAAAACTGTTTAAAATCTTAATTTTTGTTGGTGCTTAAAGCCCCAACGGACATACAGACTATGCCTGTGTCTCAATAGCTGGCAGTGTGAATGTTCTTTTAACATCCTTCCTCTTGAAATCAAATCTACCCACAAAATTGAATGATGGCTGACTGCAAAACATTAACAGCCTGTATCGAAGTAATGTGCTATTGAAACTTTAGAGTACTTATGTGGTCTTAAAAAGTCTCCTTTTTTTATCTGGGATCTTATTTTGCTAAAGCAAATCTCCAGGATTAAAATGTTGTACCCCAATAACAAAACTCCAACACCAGCGTCCTGCTTGCAGTTGGCTAAATTGAGGCTTCCCTCTTCTCCTCAGTGCACTACCAGAAGATCATCCATCGGGACGTCAAGCCGTCTAACCTGTTACTAGGAGACGACGGTCACGTGAAGATAGCCGACTTCGGAGTGAGCAACCAGTTCGAGGGCAACGACGCTTTGCTCTCCAGCACCGCGGGAACTCCTGCTTTCATGGCGCCAGAGACTCTTTCAGAGAAGTGCAAGAGCTTCAGTGGGAAGGTGAGTTGATGTACGCTTGGGTTGATTTATCTGCTTTTTGCCTCATCTAATAAAGGATGCTTTTTGTCTTGTTAACTCTGATTAAACACAGTTTGAATTGCTTTAAGTGTCATTTTTACATTGAGATGGCACTTAAATCAATGTGAATGTTTTTCTAGTTGTCATAGAAAAAGTGTCTGATGTGTTTTGTCATTTATGCTTAGCGAAGGACTTTAAGTGTATAAATCTAGGCCTTAAAGAAATTTAAAGTACATATTCAGTCCAAGCAGGTTACAGCACACTGCATTTTTTTCTATTTGCATTAACTACTTGTTAATAACAGCTATTATTAGGTCAGATCCACACATGGTCATGCACAAAGTCGTTTATTTATTCATATGCTGCTGTATACATGCACCCCTTTCTGACACCCTGCTCTTATTTAGCCATATTCCTTCTCTCTCCCTCCTCCTGCGGACTTCATAAATGCTGGCGGACCTGCTAAGAGAAGGGCTGTGTATGTCCTTTAAAGAAAAGCCAGAATAGAACATTTGATTGCAGACAAAAAGCCACCATGGTTAAGGAGCCACTTAAGTGCTTCAGTCTGCTGTTTTAGCAAGCTTTCAGGAACCGAGTACTTCATCCTCCCTGATTACTGTTGCCTTCGCTCAGCGTTCTTCCGAAGGATGCAAAAATTAGAAGCAGGTTTTATAATATCCAATACTTGTATGTCACTAAAGCCCCTTTATGCGTCATTCCTAGAAATGCATGATAAATCTAACAACACTGAGATAGATTACAGTGGATAATGAGCTGGTGCTCTAATCAGCCCCTACGTTCTTAAGGAAAAAGCTTTTGCTCTGCCAAATTTCTTCTTTTTAACCATTTTGGTCACACCGATACGATTCAAATAATCAACAAATATTTATACAAGAAAATATAATTTGTCAACATATACAAAAGCAGGTTTTCATATTGATACGAGACGATTATACAGAATTTACTTTTTGAGCTTTATATAGCGGCATAACTTCATTCCCTCATCAAAAGCCGAGCTCCAGCCCCATTTTGATACTTAAGTCATGAATTAACTCTGATAAACTGCAATTTTTATAATAATCAGACCTGATTTCTACTACTATTAGTAATCTAAGCTAAAAAGCAACTGACATCTGCCTGTCTGGAAATGGCTGGATGATTTGACATTAAGAAATGTTTTGCATGCTTTTTTGTTGTTGCTTGATTTCGATTCAGACTTCAGAGAATATGATGTGGACTGTGGTTTGCTAAAATTGGTGAAATAATCAATCCTGAAGCAAGAAAATACCTTTCTGACCTTTTAAGCTTGGTTTACACTTCAGGACTACATCTTAAAATACACCATTAAGTCCATGTCTTTTTTTTGTGACACACGTTTGTATTTAACTCTTATCTCGTCACTGTTTTAAAGGCACTGGACGTGTGGGCCATGGGGATCACCCTCTACTGCTTCGTGTTTGGGAAGGCAAGTGCTCACAATTTCGCTTTCTCACTCACTTGTCAGCATCGTAACGGTAAAACCAGGGCGAGGTCTTTCTCGGCACCCAGTTTGTTAATGACACCTCAGTGTCAGTGTCAGTGAACACTGGAGGCTGTTTGCAGCAGCTGTAATTTGTTTCATCTGTCTTTGGGGGATGCAGATCGTGTCTGTCAGAGCTGTGATGATTCAGGCACTGTGGATCTCACTTGTTTATTTTTTTTCTTCTGCTCTACCTGCAGTGCCCATTTATTGACGAGTACATATTGTCTTTGCACAATAAGATCAAAACCAAGACTGTGGATTTCCCTGAAACGTGAGTCTGTGTTTTTTCATTATATTGTAAAATAAAACAAAATAAAACAATGAAAGGTATCTGATTTTCACCCATAAATTAAAACAACCGCAATAAAAAAACGCATTCAATACTGGACAACTGTAAATGTCATCTATTCGGTATCAGAACCTGCAGCAGTAACCAAGAAACACACAGGCTGCCGTGCCTGCCCTGATTTTTTCTTTCAAGTAAAAGGTTCAGTAAAAGCACTGAGGTCCTCCTGGGCGATTAGGCAAGAGAACACGTGAAGCCACATGTTGAGCGTACACACAGCGAACAGCCTGATAAACTATAAATGGGGCAGGCAGGAGGCTGTGTTAGTTTGTTAATAAGGAACTGTCATGCTTACTGGAGTCATGGTCGTGCAGGAAGCTCCGACTACAGGTACTCTGTTCCACCCACACAGACGATCACGTCATTTTTTTGCTGTAACGATCAGTATCAATCGGCTTTATGAGCCGTGGTTGGGCTGTTGTAACGGCGAAGGCCGAAGAATACCGTTAGTCTCTCTCTCCTTTTTCAGTGTCGGTTATTAATTAACATTTCCCAGATCTCATAAACTGACTTTTGTACTCAGGACAAAATACTGCATTCATACAAGAGCTGGGGTTGCTGTTTACACAAGTTTTTACTAATGTAATGCAGAGACTAAATAATTTAACGTTGCGTTTTAGTTTTTTTTTTTTATCTTTAGCAGCTTGAATTAAAGATTAAGCTGTTGGTGTGGTTAGCATTTCAAGATTATCCTCCGTATTCCTTAGAAAACAAAGCTCCTTATCTGGAGTCTGAATGAGTTGTTTGTGTTCACATGTTGTTGGAAAAAAGCTTCACAATGATTTTTGCATGATCTTACTTTCAAACATCCAACTTAGAATCATTTAGTCATTCAGAAACTGCTTTCAAACCGAGCTTTTTAAACGAGTTCCTGACTAGCCGGTCCAAGCGAGCACAAATGCAGTTAGTATTTATAATAAGTCAGGTTTTTTTCATCTGTCTTATTTCTTGCTTTTAAGTATTTTTATATAATCAGAAAAGGACTTTTATGGAGGATATTCAACAATACATTTGTATTTTTCTATTTAAAATGACCACTCTATTGTAATACTTCTACGGGCCCCCAAAAATGGCATTTTCCAAAACGAAGCAATGAGAATAAATTAAATCTAACTACAATAAATAATATAGTGTTTGAGATTAGGCTTTTATTATTTGCTGTAGTTATCTATACACACCTTAAATCAAAGAGTTGATGTTTGCCAAGTCAATCTTTTAGAGCAATATATCTCCCATCTACTTTCTCCTCAGAGCATAATTTCAGTTTGCTTAATGTAGTGTTGAATTGTTTTAAATTATTTTTACAAATAGTCGTCGATGCTGTTAATTTTTTTTGTCCTTTTCGGATCAACTCTAATATAATCCTCCCAACAAAAAAAAATACAGTTGGATTTGTGCAGAAACGTGCGTTTGACGCTGGGTCTGTGGTTTACAGCTTACATAGCTTGTAACAGGGTGGCTTTTTTTCTGGTGAGTACTGATTGACGAAATGCAGCTTCCAGTCTGTTTTAATTAGGCGTGGGCATTCATTATGCCTTCCTAATGCACAGTTAATAATTAAGTCATTAGATCCTGAAGATACCTGGAAGCCATTTAATACGGTGTTGTATAATTTTAGTGTTTGCCGCCTCACCATCCGTGGATGAATCAAGTGGCCTCCCTGAAATGGTCAGTGTGTTGTTGTTTGTTTGTTTTTCTGCAGACCAAACATCTGTGAAGAACTTCGCACTCTAATCTTGCGGATGTTGGATAAGAACCCAGACACCAGGATTACCATCCCAGAGATCAAGGTACTGTGGCATGCAGATTATAACCGATGTAGAGATATGTGGGAGGACTTTGGTGCAGCACATGACATTGTTGATCTTCACACGTCTTCTTTCTCCCCAGCGACAGGCGTGTGATTTCACCACCTTACTGCCATACGTACAGTAAAGCTCATTAAGCTTGCTGTGAGTCTCCAGGGCGAGATTAAACCTTTTTGTCCGTATGAAAGGAGGGGCCAAAGCGGACTATTAGTGCAGTCTTATTTCCTGGGCGTAGGGAAGGTTCAGTATCAGTCATGAACAGACCGCATACCCAACTCGCCAACATGTTTCCATGACACGACCCAATCATGCCACACTTAGTCATTTTCTCACCAGGGACGCTGTTTGTGTTTATGGAAAAGGAGATAATGAGCCTATAAGAGATCATATGTGTCCTTGTGCAGAGACGGCCACAGTCTCCCTCACACACACACACACACACACACACACACACACATGCGCACGCACGCCAGAGAAACATGGGATGAAGGGCACCATAGCACTCAGGCACTTTCTTCCTTTGACATTTTACTTGTTTTTTTGTTCCGTCTATATTTTTGTCTACTTGCTATATTTGTAACCCTCCACTTAAAGCCACAACCACAAATGTGTGATAGACGGTAAAAAGAATTATTATTTATTGTTGAAGTAGAATTAACTCTACTTCAACATATTTTTGCTCAGGTAAAAGCAAAAGTAGCCATCTAGGAAAATGCCAAAACATTACAAAGCGTTTCAGAAAGAGGCTCGTCAGGTACCGACTAATTGATCACAATGTCTCAATTAATATTGAACAATGATGTCTTCAAACTGCCAAAGACATAAAAGTTATGTTCAAATAATGGTAGTTAGAAAACATTTGGAAATAACAAAGTAACACATTTTATGGAGAAGAAACAGTTTTCCAAATCATTCTTTGTACTTCTAGTAACAATAACTGACTTTCACTTGGTGTCCAAATGGTCAAATGGGCTCAGCAGGTAAAAAATAATTAATGCCCAGGGGGAATTAAAAAAATAATACTATTAATAATATTGGTATCACAAAGGTAGTGTACAAACAAGAGGTCTCACTCTGACATAACCTCTCGGTCGCCGTTCGTTTCTTGTGCAATTTTGGTTAAAACCAATGTTTTCTTCATTCATTGAAGTTACTTGAGGCAGGTTGAGTTTCCGGTATCTTTACTGGTAGCAATATTTCATAAAAGACAGTTCAGGAGTAAGAATAAAACATATGGTGCTGTAAATGTACTCCTAAAGCTTCTTTCGTTGTTGTTGTTTTCTTTCCCCCAAAATGTTCCTCAGCTAAATACAAGTGAGTTCATGTAACTCGAAATTGTCGTAAGCTTTTAAGAATGAAAAATCTTAAAAAGCGTGACTTGTTTTTGTGAGTCTCCTTTGTTGAACTGCCTTGCACTGCGGTAGCAGCAGAAAGTGTTTTGGTGTAGGTCTCGGCAAGCTTTGCACATCTGGTGGAGAAAAACAACAACAACAACAACAAACATATAAGACAACAGTTGAGTTGCTTCAAGTAGAAGTTTTTCCATCATCTTTTTATGTATTTGCGTAATAAAACAAACACAACATATATCACTGAGAGGTTAAGACGTTTTGATAAGCTCAGGATCCCTAGTGTTTACTGGTGATGTCTGTGTTTATGTGTGCAGTGTGACCAGTGGGTCACCCAGGGAGGAAGTGACCCCCTGCCTTTAGAGGAGGAGCACTGCTCCATGGTGGAGGTGACGGAGGAGGACATCCAGAACTCTGTGAAGTTTGTCCCCAGCCTCTCCGCTGTGGTAAGAATTCGTCATTCATCGAATTAGCAGCACTTGCCTTTATCCTTGTTTAGGAACTAGCGTTGGATTCCAGGATATGGCTTTATTTGCACTGGGGCTGATTTATAATTCCATATATAGAGAAAAGAAGCTCTGCTGTTTACTTGGCATTTAAAACCCCTTATAATGGGAGGAGAAGTAGAAGCAGTTGAGGGATACCAGTACCTCGGTGTTCACCTGGACAAAAGACTAGACAAGAGTTGCAACAGTGAAGCCTCTAGAAGAAGGGACAGGGCAGACAGTGCTTTTCAAGGAAGCTTAGGTTCTTTAGTGTTTGCAACAAAATGCTGCAGATCTTCAATAGGTCTGTTCGTGACTGCACTATCTCTTTTGCCATCATCACTTGGGTTGACCGCTTTAAAAAAAACCCAAGTGACTAATTTCTGTTCTATACGCATTACAACCATACATTTACTATATATTTGTGCGTTCTCTATTCACGTTTGACAATGTCTTGTTTTCACCTTTGTCATACATACAATGCAGCTGTTGTTTTAAACATTTTTTTTTTATTATTTAAAATCACCAGCCTACATTCTTGTAATTTGTTTGTTAGATAGGCAACCTCTTCATTTGATTTTGATTCCGACTCACGATTCTTTTTCTCCTAAACTAAATGATTCAGTTTGTGTGCTTCTGTTTGTTAACTTAGCGGAGCTGCCAGTTTCATAGCAAAGCGGAGCCTTCGCTCATGACGAGTTGCCAACTTGTGCTTTTTTCAGATCTTGCTGAAAGCGATGCTGAGGAAGCGCTCGTTCAGTAACCCCTTTGAGTGTCCAAGCAGGCGGGAGGAGAGATCCATGTCTGCACCCGGCAGCCTGCTCATGTAAGAACACCCTGTCCAGCCTGCAAATGCCATCAGCGCTCGTAAATATTTAATACTTTCATATCCCCTCCTGGAAGGATGAACCAACACAGGGAGCAGGTCGCGTTTTGATCAGGTTTATTTGCTCTCGGCCTTCTTGCAGCACCTGCTGCTGTGTGTTGCCATAGCACCATAATTCAGTCTTTCATTGTATGCAGTAGAGCTTTCGGCTTTTGTGAACATTTTGCGGGTGTTGTCTCGGGCTTTGGTAGCCGCAGGCATTCAAGAGTGACACTGCAGGAGGCGAGAAATGCAGCCCAAGACGCTGACCCTGGATCCCCTGTTCCAAGAGTAGAAAGCGTCACGCAGCGAAACGGAGGTTTCACGCGGTTTCAACGTACACAGCCACAGCAAACTGGAGCATCCACGGCTGCCCTCCTCTGTGCTGAGGTTGCCCCTGGGACAGCGGTCCGTGTAAAGGCGCCCACTTTATTCATCAGGACGATGAACCTCAGCAGCACGCTGTAATCTTGAACTGTGATGGGCGTATTAGAGGATGTCTCTCTCCATCTGGGATGATGCTGTCCTGCTGCGGAGAGCATTTAAAGGTGAAAGGGTGTTTTTAAAAACAAAGAGGGAAAAAACAGGATGTAGGTTTACTCTATGGTGCTGCTGTCATGCTTTACATTACTCTACCAAAGGGGCGTGGCTACGGGTGGGACGAGGAGGGCATGGATCCATCTATTAACACCAGGGCCACCTAATAAATGAAAAAAAAAAAAAGGTTCTTTAAGGGGATGCTACCAAAATGCCTCATATAATGAAGTTGAGTGTGTGCGTGTTTTGTCAGTGCGACCTGGACCTGCCGTATTCATATATGTTAGTACTAGCAAATCAACTATTTAGGCTTGTTTAAGAAAATATGTCCGTGCAACTTGAACAAAGAAAACTATTGTATTACTATTGTTACATAAGTCACTGAGCTATATCTGTGTTACATGTTCACTATGCTGTATTTGGCACAGATTGTTTTTTTCCCTTAAGCTGTTTCTGATAGTTTCTTATACGTATAGACAAGTATCGATTGTAGCAACATTGACAATTCAAAACAAACTTACTTTCAATCATATTTATTCACCCCAAGCATGTTTATCATCAGGCCCAGCAAACAAAGAGATTTCTGGCAATGCCGTTGGTTGAGCGTTAATTAAAAAGCAAATTAAAATCGAACTTACTACGAAGTATGCGAGGACCTCAACAATAGGCTGAGCCGTGTCTCTTTAAGAGGAGATACCTGAGACACTGTGTTAGTGGGATGATTCCAGTCGATCATGCGAGCAGCAGATATTCGGTCTTATATTCCGCCCTCCTCAAGCATTGCAGCTACTTGTCCATCTGTGTAAATCATTACAATTGCCAGCGTAGACGTGCAAGCCTTCAAACTTTGAACTTGATCGTCATATTTTGTTCGTAAATGTGATGTCTAATAATCCGTTCCAGCATGCCGGGCGGGTGGCGCCTCCTCACCCGCCCGGCATGTCTCTGCCCTCTCATCTGTGACCTTTCCGACTTTTTCTCCCCCTTCCAACGGCAGGGACTCTTGGCCCTTCCGGCCTTCTTTAAAACTGCACCCCTCACGCAGGTAACCCTTTTGCGGCACATCTGCCAGCACATTATCATCCTCATCCTAGACTGTTTGGCAAATGTTTCTGCCTCGTGCATCTTTGTGCATTTTCTCACATTACAGCTACAAACCTGATTGGATTTTTGGGTGATAGACCACCAAAAAGTGGGACCCACTTGAGGAGTGGAAGCCATTTTTCTCAAATCCATATTTTACACAGGGTCTTATTTTTGGGGGGATCAAACTGTTTCTGAATTTCTTTTTTTTTTAAATTGTTCGAAGGTTTAGCAATATTTTGTTTGGTCTATCACACAAACCAGATATGTTTAGTTGGAATGTGACAGAAGGTAAAACAAGAAAGCAAAAGTCTGCTGCAGTTGCTTTTTCCCAGCTGTCATCTCGGACATGCGTCTTTCATGCTCCTCCAGTTTTGTGTTGCATCTTTTCATGCAGACCACCACCATCATAGCTGCTTCTCTGTCCCCATGTGACATTCAAGAGGTCTTCAGAGGCCAGAATCATAGGCTTCGTAGCTCTCGCCATCTAGATCGCTTCCCTCTGTGAGCCTATTGAAGGCTTACCGGATCCGTGGCGCTGCTCCTGCTGATCTCTCTCCTCTCCCTCTCTTTCTTTAGAAAGAGCAGCGCAGAAGATGGACCCAGAGACGGCGAGCTGGAAGACCTCCACGAAGACGAGCCCTTTTCCTGAGGTTCAGTCGGCCCCCAGGGGGAAACAGAACCTTGCCCCTTCACGCCATGCTTGCTTTAACCACTGCGTCCTCATGCCTTCGCACAACACAAAAAACAATTGCCATTCTGTACATTATACAGTTCTTTAAATGCGAAATTTGCGTGCAGCTGCTAAAGCCAGCTCGACTTCCAGCTTCTTGTTGGCTGTTGAGACTGGTACCAGTGACCCAGCGAGAGCAGTTTTGTGGGTCAGCATCCGTTCCAACTTCATGTTGCAGAAAAAGACACGCATGTCCGCTTGGTGTGCACACTAACGTTGAAAAAACAAAATGAGGTCCTTCCTTCTTATCTTCGTGCATGCCGTCAACAGCCGTGCGTGAAACCTTTCAATGGTTTTCTCACTTACTTCAGCGTGTAAATGACAGGGGAGTGTCTCTTCAGTGGACCACAGATAGGTCTCTTTGAATATGAGACGTGTCTTCGGGCTGATCCTGTGCGACTGTCGCAGCCCCTTTTCCACCCTGGTGCCGTCGCTAGCGTTTAGGCAGGAAGCAAGATCAAACCCTTCGTGCCGCCCAGCTCTTTGATAGATACCAAGCAGAAAGGACATTGGCCTTGCTATGCATGCACACGTCCTAAAAATGACACTGCCCCCCTGCTGTTATAGCATGGAACGGCTCCTGTGCTTTTCTCTGTGATTCTTTCTGCTGTTGAACGCCACCCCTGTTCCTTTACGTCACGCTTTGGTGTAAAGGGAACATTTTAAAATGCATCGTCCTGAATGGTGGATAGAAGAGGAGACAGATTCTGTTTTCAGAAGGGACATGAATAAATAAAGAACTCCTGGAGTGTTATCAGAACTGTAAATATAAATATACATACGGACATGTATTTGGATTTTTGCTCAGGTTTTAGTTTTTGTTCATCTGTGAATATTTCAGTAGAGGGCTTTTTATTATTATTAATATTTTTTTTTTGGCTGCATGCCTTTTGAGGTGATAATTAAAAATAAGGGAATCCAGTAACCTTTAGTCCCAACGGCTGAAGGCAGATGATAAAAGAATCCCGGCGCATTGTTTTGTTTGTTTTTTTTGTTTTTGTGACAATTTTCTAATCACCCGTATTCTTCTGAGGTATTGACAAAAATGCATCGTTTTGCCCTTTTCAGAAACTGAGATATGAGCTTCATCTTCCCATAACATTTACAGCCGCTGGTAATGTTCACACAGACCCTTACTCAACAGCCTGACTGACCTTTATAGAAAAACGCCATAAACCATACCGGAGGGATGACACGGAAGATAAACGGAAAGGCACTGATGTTTGTTTTTGTTCTTTACACGTTTAAACTTCACAGTCCATTCAGAGCAGTTGGTCACACTCAGATAGTGTCACGTGTGGTTTATTTACTCTCTGTTGTACATAGGGATGTCCTGATCCAACCCCAAATTATGTTATCTGGTATTGTAATTCAATGAGGCAACACTATCAGCCACAATTTGTCTATTTTTGTTAATCTAAAGAATCATTATATTTTGTTACCATGAATGTTTTGATGTTTATCACAAATAAGAGAGACTATAACGGCTGTTGTTGCAGCAACAATTATTTCTCTAACGGTTTGGTCAATGGGTCTTTTCATAAATTGATCTGCATTAAATTATGGTACCAGATAAGAATAAAAAAGAAAGCATTAATAAGGTAGGTTTGCTAGCATCAGCCTAACCCTTCAGCTAACTGCTCTAAAGAAAAGCTCTGTCAGTAGGAGCAAGACAAATGTTTACTGTACAGTGTATGTATCCATTTCAGTCAGATATGGGTGTTTTTTTTCCATCCTAGGTGAGGCTTTGTCAGAACATTTTGCTAGTTTTCCAAAGCGCATTGACGCAGCATATGAAAGCCGGGATACTATTGAAATGTTTACGGCAAGGAAGACGCCGGACATCCGTCAGTCTAGCTTCTTCTGCTCATACATACACCCAGACATTCTCCTCCTCAGCTCATACTGGGGGAATCTCTTGCTGAATCGAGAAGCGAAAAGTACCCCCAGCAAAATTAAGGAAGACCCCAAAGGGTGGCACTTTGATCAGAAGCCCGCACCAGTACACTCAGGACGGAGCCTCACAGCAGATTAAATACATAATGCTGATTAAATGTAGTGTTATCTAAGCGTTTACTTGTAATGGAATTTAATCAAGACTGAGGACGTTATCAGCTGTTTTTTTTTTATTGACTGCGATCGGGATTAGCCACACAAGATCTTGATCTAGAGATCCCTACTATATATTTAAGTGCTTCATTTTTCATTTTATTGGACAGATTTCAAACTCTTTTCAGGGCAGTACCATCCACCATCCAGTGCAGCCTTTTATGTTCCTCCATCTTGAGCTTAGAAATCTGCATTCCCCAAGAACCTAAACCCAGGGAGGGTGTAGCTTTTATGCGTCAAAGGTCTACGGAGATTTTAAAGGCTGGAGAATGTAAAATATGTTTGTCGTGTTTGACCTTTAATCAAAAGTCTGTGTCTGCTTGCAGGGTTGCCTCTACAGAAGGGCTCTTTAAACCAAAAAGTGTGACCAGCTGTGACTTAATTGCTTTAAAATTAAAATGTTTAAATGTCTTGCAACTACTGTAGTATAATTTAGGTCAGCAGCGAAATTGTCGACACATGTTCGACTTGTTGCACTGCCAGAGAGCTCTCATGCTGCCAGTTAAATCTACCTTTCGGTTGACGTAGGTCTGAAACGCAGCTTACTTTTAAATGATTGCACTTTGTCACTTACATAATGAGATGCATATGTCAGCTGCTGTTATGTACACTCACCGGTGTACAGTTTTTGAGCCGATGGTTCACCTGTAAAATACCATGTTTACTGTGCGTTTTGATGCTTTGCTTCCTGCAAACAAGCTGCATGGCGCAACTATGTTATCTGCTGTTTGAGAAAATGTGCAAACGTGCTTGTCTTTGTGTAAAAATGACAGACTACAGCTAAAAACACTGGTTTATCTCACGTTTTTCATCCATGTGAATGTTGTTGTTTTTTTGAAAAGCCAAACCTTTATTATTTTTATTTCTATTTCATTTAAAAAAAAAATTAAAATCTTTTCTGCTTATAAGATTATCCGAACCTCGAGCTGGTTGCAGAGTACAGACTCATTCAGAGGGGGCAGATTTGAGTTTTTGATCTTCAACTGAGACCTACTGCTTTAGTTCACATTTGCATTGGTTCAGACTTTTTCAAGCATCTTGTTAGATTGTAGATTTCCTCCTTATGGTTGCTTTTCTACAATTTGTTCAAAATGTTGATACTGAGTCACTGTCTGTAGCTTTAAAGGGATATATCTGGCTACGTAGCAAAATTGTAAGCAGTTATGGTCTTACCAATAGACACAATTTGTGTATCTCTTCAGAATACATTCAGATTAGTTAGTGTTGGAGGCTGAAGCTAAATGTTCAGGAGTCAAGTCAAAGCCTATTTGCTTTGGATGCATTTTTAGACAGAAGCCAATGAGTATTTAGACAGGAGATGGCGGGTGGAAGACGGCGCTCCCGCAATATTCTTCCTGTTAAAAAGACAAACCTGGAGTGTAACATTTGAGGTTGTACAAAACTCTATTGAATCTTCGTACAAAGCAGAGTAAAACAACCATTTTAAAGCAGTTTACTGCAGTTCGACACGGTGCAAAATCAAGTCCCAGTGGAAATAATCATGGACTTCTAAATAGATAACCGCCCAGTTCAAACATGACAGAGTTTTAAAGGACTTGCGACATGAATTTAAATAAAACACCATGATATTATTAATCTGAACCTGAATGAAAGTTATTCTAAAGGAAAGCTCCCAAGAGAAACGTCTTATCCAGGAATATTGACGACAAAATTTACAACTGTCAGGGTTGTCAAAAGTGATCAATTGCTGAAATATACTTTTTGTGAGATATATGCCAAGATCTATATACGGTAAAGGCTGGAAAGCTTGACTGCACAACCTCTGCAGGAACTTTGTGTTGTTTGTGAAGGAACATTTTAAAATGATAAAAATCACTGGGTTTAGTTGTCAAATACAGCAGGCAGCAGGGCTACTATCATGATTTTACATTGTTTTGATAATCACAGGAATATACACACTAATATGTTAGACAGGTTTAGATCTTAATTGTTTACCTTAAATTAATAGCTCGGTTTTTATATGTTTGTTTCTTTTGTTAAGATTCGGTAAAGCTGTTATCAGCAAGGGTTCGCTTATCTTTCAACTCAACACAAACTCTGTAAAAGTACTCTGTACATCGGTGGGTTATAGTGCCATATCGTCATCTACATTTAATAGATATGTCTGTTTTCTTATTGCTATTTTCTGATCAGCTGCAACCCTGCACAGAGGCCGCAGAAATGTTGCAGCCATCATCCCATCTCAACTCAAATGATCTTAACTTACCGATTTCTAAGTGCAAGAATGTAATTCTTGTTTGTGTCGACAGCATTGTGTCCTACATGTGTGAACACTTTCAGATTGGATTGTTTACTCTTGCTTAAGTCAGCCAGAGATATGCCTAGCTATTGGCCTTAAAGGGCTGACAGACCTCTACATGTAACACTTTAATCTCAATCATTCGCTTTGACACACACGGTTTTCACTAAACTTGAAGGCGTTAATGCGGGATTCATCGTTTTTCACCAAATCGATTACAGTTTTGACATGTTTCATCGAAACTTAGTGGAACTATTCCTAACAACTTTAAAGATGTTGAATAAAATCCAAACTATCCCTTTAAAATGTAAATTAATGCCCTGTTTAATGTCTTGTTCACATCTGAATGTACTCACTCGCTCAAATGGAAACATGGCACATCCCCATGGATTGCAGTTACAATGTAAATATGTACCAATATAAATAAGCTATTTTTTGCATGCTTTTTGTATCCAACATGACCAGAAACAATAAAAAAAAAACTACCCTCAAGTAAAACTTTGTCTGTTGCTGTTTCAGTAAAGCAAAAGGCACAAATGTTGAAGATGTTGTTTATTTGACTTAAACCGTTGAACACATTGGTACACAAGGGATGGATGGGTGTATTGACAAATGCAAACACAGGATTAGTCTGTTTTTATTTCCTGACGGGGGTGATGTACTTTGTTTGCAGACATGGTTGAGGTTACACACGTTGTGGGGACAACTGACACCCAAAAAACTACACGTACAGCGTGGACACAGATGGCTCAATTTTTAACAGTAATAATTTCAGTCAATCGTTTTGGCTTTTTGAATGGGAGGAAGTTCCTGGTTGAAGTTGCTGCTGGAAATCCAACAGAAATACTGTGTCCTTTCATTTCTCTAGAGACCATCCACAGTTGGTGTGCGTGTGTTTTGCTCCGTGTCTTGTGATGTTGTTCCTGCGCACTTCACTTGTTAAGACAGCATGGGCACCGCCTCGTTTGCTCACACATCACTTCTGCTAAGGAATCGAAAACGAAAGACGTCAGCCATCACTAACGCTTTACTTCTCTACGAGTCTGTAACCCTTATTTGACATACCTCGGTCTGTGTGCAACCTGTCTCTGCATCGGGATCCTGTTGGACAGAATCCAAACCACAAAACGGAAACGTTTAAGATCTCTACTGTAAACCTGCTCATCACTGTATTATATAATAGATGGGAAATAAAGTGAATCTGCTATGATGTCCTGGCCTTGGCATTAAACTCACGTTGGGCTTGTCTTTGATTTGGCTTGTCTTGAATTTGCTTCAAGGTTGTAATAGTCGTTAGTCTAAATCGATAGACTCGCTGTCCGGCTGTAATACAAAATGTTTTGCCTGTTTTAGTCAAATGGTTGGGACCAAAAGGTGGGGGGATGGTTTTTAAAATGGAGAAGCTTTTGGGTGGGGAAGAGCTTCGAGGTGGAAGAGGCTTTCACATTGGGGAAGGCTTTTGGGGTAGGAGAATATTTTCAGTTGGGGAAAAAGAAGTGGGCTCTAAAGGTGGGCGAAAGGTTTGATGTAGGGGAGGTAAGGGGGAGAAGGATTTAAAGTTAGGGGTAAGTCAGCTTACAAGGCAGGAGAGAGGGAATAATCACTCTTTCATAATTGACTGCTGCACACAGGCGGCTCTCTGCTGATCTTTAGTGTTACCAGTAATCTGTTGCCTTTCTCTGTGTGAGTTTAATGTCTAATTGTGTAGTAACCTGATCCGCTTTGTAGAAAGGACCATTATGTACCTGATATTATCTTTTATGACGAGATCCACATGTCCTTCAGGCAAAGTTTATCTCTAAGTATTGGTTTTAAGTGAGCTTTTGAAACTGCAATGAGAAATGGACCTCGTTGTAAAATCCGAAATTAACTGTAATTAACCCACATCAGTGGTCAACTGTTCCACAACTGTCCTGCCATCCACAATTACTCAAACGGCCTATGGAAAATCAATACAGGAAGTCTCAAATGCACACAGAAACAGATTCTTAGCTCCAGTTAAGGTCAAAGTACATAATTTAACAAAAAGGAAGAGACTTGGGTAAAAAAAAAAAATGCCATCTGCGTGAAAGTTTCAATGCCAAAATCACTACTGGCAGAAAACATCAGAAAGACCTATCTTTAATGCCAGAAACATCTTCATAATTCATAAGAACTTTGAGAAAATATTCCATAGACTGAAGAGAAGGTTTTGGAAGGTGTGTCTCCTGTTACATGTAGAGTAAAACCAATTAAAGCCTTCAGGGGGAAAAAAAACTGTGCTGCAAGGATAATAATCCAAAAACACACCAGCAGGTCTACCTATGTACATAAAATAGGGTTTTGTAAAGAAATGGTCAATCATTGATTTCAATTCAAAGTTTTATTTCGTCATAACTGGAATTCAAATTAAAACATACTTTCAAAATCATTACCTCAGAAGCAGGATTGATTTCTTCAATAATTTCAGATACAATAGCTCATCCATGGGTTGGACCACCAGTGCCAGCATTTGCTGGCATGTGCATCAGTCAGCCTTTGTTGCACTTCAATCTTTTTCCATTTCACCACCTTTTCTTGGACTACTTTTACCAATGAACCCTCAATGAGCTACACTTATGAAGGTGCTAGCTCAGATCTTTACTTAGATACTTACAGATGGTTATCGAGTTTAATCATGTAACTTGCCAGTTGTCATAATGTTACTTTTGGTCAGGGTATTTATTTGATAATACACAGTCAAAAGGTGTGAAGTGAAAATATTATGGAACTTCCATAGTCTCTGCCGCCATCTTGTGTTTAAATGAGGGAATACAAGTACAAAACAGACCTTACCTGTGTTTGTGTGTCTGTATATTTGAATTTCATGTTCTTGTAAAACTCCCTTTTTGGTAGCAAATAGAGCAACACCAAGTCGCAAACCACAGTTGCCTGAAGATAAAAACAGAGATTAAACCTGTTCAGACTATATGTGACCCTTATGGTTGATGTATACTTTGTTCATGAAGGTATAATTCAGACAACAACCTACCACTCCAAAAATCCCCACGCCCGATCCTATTGCAGTGAGGGTTGGAATTATGTCAAATTGTCTTGCCTTCAAAAAGAGCAGCTTAGGTTATACCAAGCTGTCTGTTCCCAGGTCTTAAGATAAATTCATTCATTCATTCATTCAATGAAAAATAAAAAACATTTTACTCACCAGTGACTTCACAATGATATCAAACCTAATGCCAAACACTTTTATTAGGGTTCTTTTAGGAATTTTATCTTCCATGTAATGCTTTGCATACCTGTAAAAGATCAATGACAATTGTCACAATAAGACCTCACTACTACTATGTCAAACCATAACTACTACCTCTACTTATGTCATTCTTGCTGGTATAATTAGCACTCTGGAAGTTGATTCAAAAGAGGATATATGAAGCTGGATGAGCAAGAAATGTCAAGCAAAATGTTTAACTGTCTGATATAAGTAAACATCATAAAGTTCAAACAGCCTGAACTCAGCACACCTGAGGCAGGATAATATAAGGAGCAAACAAGGACTTAAGTCCAGTCAATAAAACGTGCAATAAAGAACGTATTTGATGACGAAAAGAAATGTTTGTCCAATTGAATAAAAATAATATGCTTCTCCTCCTTCTTAAAATAAAATGTACCTTTATAGAACATTGCTGTCAAAAGGTTGATGCCATTTGTTGCCAGTAATCAGAAACCCATCTGGGGTATTGGCTGGCCAATGGAGTAAATTCAGACGACTGATGCTTGGGGGATTCCTCACTAAACCCAGTGTCCACATACTAGAGACTAAGTGCACAAAAAGAGGCAGCGCTCTAGTGAGCATCAGAGCCACTAACCGAGATGAAACAGTCAAACCCTGCCAAGAATATATCAGGAAGATGGCCTTGAGGGATGAGGATCTCAGTGAATGCCTAAGACAATGGAAGCTGGAACTGAAGGAAACATCAAGGGAGGAAAAACAGTTGCATGGGATTTACCAGCAGATAACTCAAAGCTATTATCTACTATACCAGACAAGATTCCAGTAGCACACTGTGCAAACAGTCCTCAGAAAAAAATCTTTATGTCATACCAAGATATTAGCAGGAAAGGAATTCATTGAACATCATAACCAAGTGGCAAGTATACTGCACAGAAACATCCGTGTGGTACACAACGTGGAGTCTCCTGGGTCAAGGGGATAATCTTCCCTTAAGGTGTGAAAAATGGCCGAGGTTAGACAGAGGCTTCCAGATTAAAGGGGGAAAAAAACGGTAAAGGGCCAACCAACAGGACATTGTGTTCATTGATGAACAGCAGAGCTCAGCCTCTGCGGAAATGATGGAAATATCAGGAAAATAAACATGAGAATCTAGAGAAATATCAAGGGCTTAGGGAGGAACTACAAAAGCCCTGACTGATGAAGCCAAATGAAGTCCCCACGGACAGTTAAGTGCTCATGGTAGTAACCTCTGTACTGACTTCAACTACTAACTAGACAAAATACTGTCCAAGCTAAAGAGGTGACAGCATTTCCAAATCCAGCTTGTTCCGAAAAATAGAGAAATCCTGCTTTGTGTATTTTTGAGCCCACCAGTTATCTGCTAAAAGTAGCTGTACATACTGTTTGATAAGCTACTCCCTAAAATGACTTCAAAATATTTTCCCCTAACATCTCTGCTCATGGTGTTTGTTGACAAATCTCCCCTAATAAACATCTGAGGCCTTCCAAGAATTGGTAGAGTATAAACTAGAGAAAAAAAAATCACACTCAGGTGGACGCTTACTAGAGGGAATTTTCCTCACCTGAAGTTGTAGCCAACTGAGGCACTGGCGTCGTTAGTCTCATCGGGGTTTCCATAGAGGCCATGGAAGCTGTATTCAGGTTTACAATGTTTTACAGCAACGTCTAAGTTGCAAGTCCAGTCAACTACAATCCCAATGGCCCCTCCCTGTCAAACAAACACCATGTAAAAGTCCTCCACCCAACAAAAGAAACAAGACACAACAAACACACAATCCATCCACAGCTGTGAATACACAGAATGTAAACGTGCTTTCTCACGACCTAATGGTCTTTTTTTAATTAAAAGATTAATATTTTTGTTGGAAACTTACCTCTAGGGCTAATTTTTCAAAGCTGAAGCCAGATAGTTTGACTATATCTCCCAGTTTGAATATGGGACAAAGTGGAGCATTCTCTGGATGGTAAAAGCATTTGCTGATGTAGTTACTATCAATTCCCTCCACCAAGTTACTTCTGCAAAAGTTCAGCAACATAAGAAAACAGCTTTTTACTACAGGTTATTTATTGTTGTTGTATGCATTCAGTAACGCTGATATGTTAGACTTGATTTGTAAAAATCCCGAAATTAACAAAATACATCTTATAATTACAGTCATTTTCCAGAATTAACCGTTATAAGCCTCTTGTTGAATATTGATTTAAGAATATATTATTGGTTTCTTTTAGGTTTAATTTGCTTCAATGAAAATGCAATCCATCACCTTGTGACGCCAAATAAAGGGAAAGTTACAGAGTTTTTGATGAAGAGAGTGTAGTTTTCTGCAGACAACAGAAGAGGAGGACTGGAACACAAAAAGGAAGAAAATGAAATTTACTTTACTTGATATTTAGATAAAACCTTGTCTTTACACTAACACTTCAGGCAGTTTTTATTGATGCAAACTGATTCCCAATCATGGTTTCATTGTGCTACGTGATATCTTTTGGGTTTTTGTGTCAACTACTGTACCTTGTAAAAGCATTCAAGGCAAGAATTTAATAATTAGTCATGTCAAGATTTTACTGGCAGTTCTTATGATAGACCATCACAATGGAGCTAATGATAATGTTTAGAAATAACAAAATGCGTTTCAGGTCTTTTCCACCCTAGAACAGCTTTTCTGTCAGTTTCACCATGCATTTAGCTACATCTATCTAACTATATTTCTTACAAGCCTGTCTGTCCTTACTAATGACAAGCATCCCCAGAAGGATGTCTATACAGCAGTTTTTTTTGCTAGGTTTCCCTCGACCTGTGGATAATTTCAAATAAGAAATCTGATTGTTTATTTCTTAACCCGCTGCCAAAAAGCTGAATTGTTGTACTCGGCCCTTTTCAACGAACACCCTGAGAACTTGAAGAGGATTGTTATATTCATAAGGAGGTTACATTACACACAGGTAGGCTTTATTTTTAACTCGCCTAAATAATTTTTCCTTCACTTCCTTAATCTGTTCTACTTTGTAATGCTTTGTTATATTGGGTCTAAAACATCTAATGTGTTGGCTAATGTATGAAAAAATCACTTAACTTAAGTTGAACAACTTCTACTAATCTTTTTCAAAAGTATGGTCCACTTAAAATAAATTTTAAAGCGTTACATTTGGTTAAAATTTTTTATGTAAATAACAATTTTAATATTAGTTATGTTTAAAAGGATTTCAAACACTGCTCATTTTTTAAAATATCTTTTCATTGCATAAATAACCTTTTCATAAATACAGATTGTTTTGTCAGCACTGCACCACAAAGGCTAACTGGGCGCTACAAGTCGGGTTGTAGACCTCTGGCCAGAAGCAGATGATTCAGGTTGTTTAATGTAAAATAAAAAGGGCCTATTTTCATTTACAATCTCTATTTCTTCTAATGATAGGTAAATTAGGGCTCCACAAATACAGCCACAATTTTACACAATTGCTACTCAAATACTTTTTGAAAGGCCTAATAATAATTAGGGCTCCACAAATACAGCCACAATTTTACACAATTGCTACTCAAATACTTTTTGAAAGGCCTAATAATACTATTCACAACTTTTCGTGTCACATTATGCAAAGGCTCTGTCTACATTAACGAAGAAACCCCGCCCTTAAGATGCCAAATGTTTGAAGTACAGCTGCCGTATTAATGCATGTTTTATATTACAGCATGATGGAAAACAATGTGATAACAGCATGAGCCTTTCAAATCAATGTTTCTTACTGTTTACATGAGATGTCACATGACACAAATTTGGCCTTTCAGAGTTTTTCTGCTTGGACCATGACAAGGTAAAGAATTTGGTGCCTTCACCTACTTCGGTATTGTGCGGTCGTTCTCAACAGGGCACCATGCTAACACCACACACGTTTTTATCTGGTCGTCACAGACTCCAGTCATTTGTCCTTAAAACGGAAACATGTAAATTCTCATTATCAACAAAGACATTTTAATTGGAACAAGCAGGAGGAAATACAGAATGTGCTTCGAGCGGTAGGGAGTAACAAAAATGGATAGAGCCCTTAACATTAAAGCAGTTGGAAACATTGTCTGCCTCCAGATTTCCTCTTATCTCCGATTAATATCAACAGAAGCAAGGGGGATTTTAAAGTGAAGCAAAGCAAATTCTGAAATAGAGGCTTTTCTTTAATCTTGCGCTGATTCGTAATTTCAAATCTCTTGATTCGCTTTGCTGCAATCACATCCTCTCTTAAGGAGAAGTGTGCAGTAATTTCACCGACAGGAGCCTTTCTACCAGGCTCTCTGCTACCTCAAGGTGAATTTGACGGGTCTGAACCAGACAGATCTAAAGCTTTGCTCTTATTGAGGTCGATGTGAAGATGGGGAGAAGCGCAAAGGCTCACAATAAAAAGCTGACGAAAGACGTAGGGGAACACTTTTACGTAACTGCTGTTCGGACTAGTCTAAGGTGATTTCTGTTCTTAGCATCCCGGTGGAGTCATGATAGAAGACAGCTCATATGCACAGCTTTAATCTGCTGTTGGTTTGCTTAAGGTAGGGATGGAGGTTACTCTATAAGCAGAAACGCAAAATATTTGGTTGCTAAGACTGAGGCTGTTTGTTTCAATGCCATGACCAATAGCAGTCTATGATTTCCATTTAGATGTTTGTCTTGTTGGTGATGTGTGACTCTGCCTCTGGCGGTTCCTTAACAGCCTCAACCTAGTTTGCAAATATTCAGCTGACATTAGACTATGCTTTCCTCTGCAGATTACAAAGCAAGATGTCGGGCTCGGCTAAAGTTTCAGCGGCAAACAAAAAAAGCGAAATATTGTAAAACCGAAGCTCAGGGCTGATTGGGGTTTTCCAGTGGTGATTACTTAAAATTTACCCTGTCCCGTACGTTTGTAGCTCCCTCCCACACAGTCAGCGTTTGAAGTGCAGTTGTGTTTGCCAAAAAGCTGTTAGGGACAAGAGAATGGGGTCAGTTTGCATACAACATGCTGGAATGTAAACAGCTATTAGATGAATAATGAGCAGCACTGTTGGGCTGGAATAATCTCCCATACTGTGGAGCTTGTTATTCTTGCATCACATTGACTCCATTGGGTTTACACAGGGAATTTGCCGCTACACAAATACAACACAGATGACCAATTACAGAAACAGTCTTGGAATGAGACACAACTTACATTTTCTTTTACTATTTTTGGTGGTGTGTAAGACAGATGGGGCGGAGAGAAAAACAGGAAAAGATCAACAAGAAAGAAGAGAGTCTTAGCACATACCTCTGGACACTTTCCCATCTGCTGACCTTCAGTAAGGATGTAGTTCGTCATCACGACGAAAGATGAGTCTCCCTGTAAGTATTTGACCAAAAAACAAAAGTAAATATATCGTGTTAAGGTATTTCTGTTGTGTTATTGCAGCAAATAGGACGTTGTCAAGCTAGTACCTATAAACACCCCTTGACCCTTTTTCCTGCCTTGGTCATATGGACCCAAAGGACACTTTTTGGCCTTGGTTTGGGATGCCTTTCTCTACGAGACCTATTTCAGAATTAGTGGGAATTAATAAGTGTTAGATGCTGCAAAGGACTTTAGACTGAGGTAGAGGTTCACCTTCCAGGAGAATAATGATTCTGAAAATACAACCTCACCAACATCCCAAAAATATGCATAATTCATAGCTTAAAATCTAAAATCTATTAGACATTTTGTGATAGGAGTAGAAAATGTACTACTTTCATCCACTTTGTTCAAGCTGGGGCTAGTCTGCAAAGAAAGCTGGTACAACTACATTAAAATATTTGGAGCTCTAATTACAAGATATACTTTCTACTCCTGCTAGTTTCCTTTGTATTAAAGGATTAGATATGGAGGTAAGGTCAACAAAAATACTACCAACCTAAGCCTAACTCGAGAGATTGTTATCTTGCATATTTTTGAGAAATGTGAAAGCTAAACACATCAGTACTGATACAACTTCCTAGTAAAGAGTTTCTCCTTACATCAAGCTAAGTGTGTGTGAGGTTGCAAGATAGAACAGATGCTCAAATCTATCCAAGCTGCCTGTCTAAATATCTCAAACTGAGGAATGAGATAGCTGTGCAATGTGCAAGTTGTTACCGTTCGACAGTGGGGCTGACAGCCACTCACATGTGATAGTGTGTGTCGTGTGGTTAGAAGATAGGTAGAGAGATTCTAGGTCCAGGATGGAGCAGAGAGCTGTTCCGCTGTTAGCGTGTTCATTTGTTTGTGGTTGTGAGCCGCGGACTCCGGAGTAGCCTCTTAAGCAGAACTAAGACGGATGAAGCCATCCTTATATCAGTAAAGCGAAATAACATCAGAACAAAGAAGAGAGATGTACGAAGCTGTTTAAAAGGGAGACATACCAGCTGCTACTTTTAAACAGAGACCATATCAGATAACAGGAAGGCTAAATGCAACACTTTTTAACTTTTTACTCTTTCATCTTTCATATTGGAACATGATTGATTCAATAATGTTGGAGATCTTTTAAAAGTCTCATAATAAATCTAATCCTTCATTCTTTAGGACACTGAATCCCAAATGTTCACTGCTTAAATAAATGTGAAAGAGGCTTGTAACCTCAAATCATGATCAGGTATTCAAGTATTGCTAATAAGCCAACTAATTAAAGGGATAACACTGTTGTACCGTTTTATCTAAAACTAATGTTTTACATACATTTAAAATATATTCCATCAATTTATGTAGCATCTAAAAACATAAAATTTTAGCTTAAAGATATTTATGAAAGTGGAAAAGCAAACAGTGAACTAATATTACCTTTTTTTAAATAAATTGGACAAATGTTCTTCTATTCAGCAGACATGCTTGTTTAAATTTTAAACGACAATGAATTGTGTTGTTGATTTTTATGCTTTACACCTTAATGATAATCACAGCTGACTCATGCAGTGATATCTAAACCAAATTCTCAGCTCATGGTAAAAGGTGACCTCCCCCTCCCAACCCCTACCCAGTCTTCCTCACCTGATAACATCACAACTTTGGTATGTTGGTGATTGCTGAGTCAGAGCAAAGGCATAAAGCAGAGAGACAGAAAGAGGAATTTAGCAGTCTGGCTCTGTCTCTACCTGTCCATTGTAAAGGTATGCACTATTTGTCATGTCAGTAAAGTAGAGGGAATGTAGAAATCAACCTAAATCTCACAATTTAACCACGAATATTTGTGTATATAAATATAGTTAGGTAACAAGATTCGTTTTCTTGTATTTTAACAAAATCCTACTCTTTTTTTGTATCCTGATTTCTGCAGGTTTTTTTTTAATTCATTGGTTGTGATTGGGTCTTTCTTTATCCAACTGAATGTAGTATTTGCAAGAAATACTGTAATCGGACAAAACAGATCTGTCTGTAATTAGGTACAGGTGTGGTTGGTGTACATACATTGTTAAGATGCCACTGCAATGTCAACAGAGAGCAAAAGAAGCAGAAGAGCCAAAGCGGAGCACGTTGCGAAACTGTTAAGCAAGCCTGTGTGAGACTTAAATGTCCACAGCACAAACTGTTGTTTGTTGAAATGGATACATGTGCTGACAGTCTTACTACACAGTCAGCGTGCTGGAACAAATATAATTCCATACAGTTTTTGAGCAGAACTGAGAAAAAGGGAGGATGCGGAACCATCTGGCTAACACACACATCCTCCATGGGTGTTACATCCATGTAACCAATCATGGATCGACCTGGATTAACTGTATAACCTAGCTGTGTTCCTATTATACACCTTGATGCCCTAATCTCCAGGAAACGTCCTAAAACTTGAAAGACTTCCATACAGAGCAACATGAGCATATTTCTAACAGAAAATCTGGGAGCACAGATCACTTGTGAACCATGGCTTGCGATCTTTTTAGCTACAATGCCTCAGAATTACATAAAAGTAACTAGTAATATTTTTTTAGTTGTAACTATCCTTTTTAGTTGAAAACTAGGTGCCGTTGTAATACGACTTTCTTTGCAAATCTACATTTATCCATCTTCCTATTGAAAATGGTTTTTTTTTTCTTTAATATAAAACCTAAAATAACAAATACGTAAGACATTGGTTCTGTTTTATTTGGAACACCTTCTAGATTATACACTTCTGGCCTTAACTTAGAGTTGTTTTGCTGGACTGAGGGTAAAAATGGCTTTTTGGACTGTAAAGGTTGTAGATCCTGGTTCAAACTTATGTTTCTCTCTATTCTATTCTGAAATGTTCTTCAAAATTCACCTGAGTGATCGGTAAATGTTGTTTCGTTCCTGGTTCAGATCAAAATGTTTTTTTTTTCTTTATTCACATTTAAATACAAATATCTTGACATTATTTACAATACACTAATTGAATTTGCAATTGAAATGTTAATACATTCAATTTGGAAATTAATATATATTGGTAACTTGTATACATCTAGTACCAATCAAATGTAATCACATTACTCAATAAGACTGATGCTATGTTTGATTAATAAGTATAGTTAGGTAGGTAATTAATATTAATATCCAAAGTTAGTGATGATCTACCACTTTTGTGGCACAAGTCCCTTCACAACATACGTGTGCTGCCAATGAAATTTGACTAAATTAGCAGCAACATTTTTAATTGGTGCATCTCACATTTATTGGGACCTAAAGCATGGCGAATAAGGAGCTCCTTTACCAACTGGCATCAGGGTAATCTCTTTGCACATGATACTGGAAGTTGATTTCTATTTGATCAAAGCACAAACAGGAGAAAGCGATTCTTTCATTATATTGGTAGTATCACATGTGTGTGATACTTAGAAATGTCCACACCCAAAGCCAAACAACCTTTATGGTGTTTTTTATTTTTTTTTCCCCACACTTGACAAAGCTGGGTCGGGTTTGAGGTAAGCGTATGTTGGTAGGTGACCAAGGTAAAGCTTTCGATTCGCTGTATGCTCAACTCATTCAAGCAGAACACATTTACAAAGCAGGAAGCTTTAAAAGCCACAATTCTTTCTGTAGCTGTGTTAATTTATTTATTTATTCAAGCTGGTGCTTCACAGTTGTAAGAATTTAAATTTTACCGTTGCCCTAAGTGGTAAAAGGAAAGCATTTTGACACTTATGGTTTAAGTCAGGTAGATTTTTAAAATATGTGAAAGTTTAATTTAGGAGCTAAAAAAAATACTGATGCAGTTTAAATACTTGGAACAAGTCGTTTTTGATTAAATTTGCATACCAGTTTGATGCAGACCTTCAGCAAACCGCTCACTGACCTGAGATGGGAAAACGTAGTCTGCAACGTCCCAGACAGTCTCCCTCCCGCTCACATTAGTGTAGCCCACTCCTTTCATTTTGGTGAACACAGAGCTCACGGCTGTGTCCGTGGACTGGTAACCTTTCTCGTAGATGAAGACCCACCTGTGGAGGACAAGCAGCACATTCTATCAGTCCCCATCACCTCAAGCGCCTTCCACTTCAATCCATCCATCTAAAATCCCAAAGCAAGGTTACATAAATCAGTGATCAAACGCTCTGCACAGCCAGCAGTGTACCTGACAGGGACACATGTACAACTCACTGTGGGTCAGCTTGTCCTTCCCACCAGATCTGACAAGCCGTTTTTCAAAATGCAGAAATTTACTAGCTTCGGTTTGTGATAAAAAATAAAAAATAAAAAAACGACAAAAAGACACACGAAAGCTTTCCAGGAAGCTTTGCAGAAATGCAAGTAGTTCAGGCAGAAAGCGAACTTTATCTTTGCAGGATTGAGCAACAAGATATTACTGACTAGGAACTAAAATAACGCCACAGATAGCATTTCTGTCAAAACAGATATTATTTGACTAAAAGAGTGCATGACTAATTTAGATCAACCAAACAAACAGAAAACAAAAAACAGTACTTAAAGAACAAATATATACAATGGCATCTTCTGTGTTTCATCATGGAAGTTAATCTCTTCTTTAGCATTTAAAATTGGTAACATTTTAAAAGCAAACCCGTACCCATAAAGGTGTAACCAGGCTGATTCACCAGCTATATCCCTATTTTCTAATATATACTCCTTTGCTGAAGCCTTCTGCGAACAGCTCAACACTATCCTGAAAAAAGAAATTCATTTATTCAATGTCCAGGTTTGTGCTTTATACTAAATAATGATAGGCCCTGACTTCATTTTTGTTTTCCTGCATAAAATAGTAGTTTAAAAAAAAATCTGTATGCGTTTTCAAAAGTCTGTGATTAGTATCGAATTACCCAATTTAGGTTTAAAACACTAAAGGATTTTAGATTTTTAAATTAGAGACGAGTAAAATCCGTCTAGACTCTTTATAAGACATTGAAATATTAACCTGGGTCAACCTGAAACTTGGAGCTTTAAATGTGTTTGCTTTAAGTTTAGATGCAAACTTCAGCAACATTAGTTTACGAGCGAGTGCAGGAATATTTCCTTTGTGCATTCTGTGCATAAAAAAAGTGATATGGCACCCCACCATTGATTTTTTATGTATATTTACCCAACATTAATAACTTAGTAATCTCTTTCTTGTGAGACTATAGAGCATCTTGTGACAATAAAAAAGTATAAACTCCAAATTTGGAGTTTTTTATTTTGGTTTTTATTCATAAACCCTGCTAATATAGATGCAAAGTTTGTGTAGATGACATCTGCTGACGTCAGGGTCTTAATATTGATGCCAAGTTTCCAGACATTTACATTGACTCCTGGCAAGTTCTCCGTATGTTGTTTTATGTTTGCATATTTTGCCAGAAGCGACAGGCAACAGCTGGTACGAAATGGAGAGATAACATATCCCTACAGAAACCCTCTGTCGAATGTTCAAAGCTATTTCAGACTGGGTGTGAGGAGCAACTACCACCCCCAAGGCATTACGTCCAACTGACAGCGGCTCTCGTCGCACTGTTCATTTGTTTTAAAACAGTAAAGCAATACAGAAAAAAGTCATTATTAGCACAAACGGCAATAAGTTCCACGCAAAGGGCTATTAACAAGGTAAATAGAACAAAAAAAAGCGCTTGCTAATGAAAAAAATATTAATGAAATGAGTTTGATGATAATAGAAGGAAGCTATGGAAAATGGTAACAAAAGTGAGATTTGCTTGCATGGTGACAGGCGGAGGATGTTAGGGCGATAAAGAAAACGTTCTGATATGTGGAGAGCTTTTCTTCTAACCATTCGGCAGTGAATAGGAGTAATTAGAACGACTGGGAAAATTAGATACAAGCCGGCATGAGATTTGGTCGTACCTGCAGAAGTAAAACAAGAGCTTTCTATGAATTTATATATATCAATTTTCTGAGAAATTCAAACTAATTGTTATAATTTCATTAAAATGTATGCAAAATTCTACATTACAGTAACACCTTTACACCCTAGAAACAAGCCACAACATTCAGTTTCTTGTTTTCTGATTTTCACTGATTGCTCGTCGGGACTGACCTAAGGTTAATGTGAACATGAGCGTTCCTGACAAGACCGCGGTTCCCAGCACAGAAATGCCCCGACCTGTGTCCAGACTTGGTGAGTTCTGAGGCGGAGGAGCAGGACAGCTTTCTAATTACATCTTCTCTGTGGGACATCACCGTCCAGCCTTAATGCGGCCTGATGGCTGCAAGAGGCTGATGACTGACCTGGAATGAGGCATGTTCCGCCTGGGATAGCGAAGAACCAAATTGAAACCGTTCCCTAGAAAATGATCACAAATTTGAACCATGACTAGCCATCATCTGGTAATAATAGGACTCTAAAGCAATGAATAATCAGCTGTGGTTATATTAAAGTCAGTCAAACATCCCTCTCTTTGATTTTCTATTCATATTTCTACAAACTAAAGGGTTTAAGTCACAAGTATAGTAGAGGAAAAACCACAATAGTTTGTAACAGTGATATTATTCGTGTTGCTTTTTCTGTGTTATTAAATCATTAATTAAAAGGGTGTGGTCAAAATAGCAGTTAGGAGTTATTCCCTTCATTCCATGGAAAAACTGGTTATTTTTATGTAACAATGAAGGCACTAAGTGTTGTACATGCTAGTAATGTTACATAACTCCCACAAAATTTTCATTAAAATATAAGATACAATTGAAGCCATTGTTCAGAATTACGAACGGTGATGAAGAAAACACAAACCAGCATTTACACGAATCAAAACTTAGCTAAAGGCTCACATATTTAGCTCCAGGGTGATAAAAGCAGTGATCAATGAGTTCTCCAACAATTAGTAGAGCCTCACAATTGGAAGCCAGCCACACCACCGTCTTACGTTTGCTCACACTGACCTAAAGATAAATGAACATTAACACAGAGCAACTTATTGGGAAATACTGGTCCAGCATCTGCTGTCACACGACCCCGCAAACAGTCGAGCTAAACCATTTTACATTTTAAAGGAAGAGGGCTTGCAGTAAAACGACAGTAAACAAGAATTAGAACAACAAGATTACCATTATGTAATCCCTGGACCTAATTTGAAAACAAAACGTGTGGGTGAAATCCCCCCTGCTGTTTCTGAGACAAAACCCTTAAGTGTGGATGACCTGCGTAGTAAGGGAAAAGGTAGTTCAATGATCCAGGTGGGTACACATGTCCACACGAAACAGACGATAATCGACTCCACGCAACACAAATATCAATAATAATATTCAGTGAAATAAAGCTAAATTATCATTTTTTCGCACTTTATTCTCTAACAGAGAAGTTTAAGAATGTTTCATGCTTTTACTTGGAATATAATTTGTTGTGCATTTGTGGAAATTAAAGCTATATTAAGGGTTTTAACCTTGCTCCCTCTTTTAAAAAAACACGCTGCTATTTATTTATTTAGTTAGTTTTTTGGAGACAGCTTCCTTATATAATTTATTTTTAATTGCTTGGTTTACAAGCCGCTCAGAGGTGCAGTGTTGGACAGTGCTGACTATCACGTGCATTCAAATAACAGCCGGGACGTTTCTGTATGAAATTTGGATGTTCTCCCTGAGAATGTGTGGACTCTCTCCAGGTACTCTGACTTCCCACACATGCATGTTATATCATGATTGGCTCGACCGCTCTTGGGCACAGGTAAGCATTGAAGGTGCGCACTGTAGTGGCAGCAACCTCTCTGTCTTTACAGCTAGAATTAAGCCGATCTAAGGAACAGATGGTAGAATATTTAAATTGTCTATCCTGCAGGTCACGTCACATCCTTTTTTTGTTCCCCCAGAGTTTGATATTTGGGGGGCTGTCATCCTGAGCAGATAGAGAGTCAGTGGTGTTTGGCAGCAAATTGCGCAGCGCTTGATTTTTATCTGTCTTAGCATAGGGCTCATTGTGTTTCATCACACTCGGTCCTGCTGGTTCTGCTGCTCAGATGCACAAAAATAAATATATATCTTTAAATAAAAAAGTAAATACACAATCGTGCAAACTGTTGAAACAAACCAATCCTCATTTTAAGCTACCAAAACTACAAACCATAAATGAGGTGCTGGCAATAACCATAAGCTGTCAGACAGGAAACCATAAATCCATTACAACTCCTTTTAAAGGATTCTCACATGTCCAACAATGTTTGTGGGGGTGGAGGGTGGTTCAGGAAACACCAGTTGAAGAATCTGCTCGGAACGGACAGGACATATTTGTCCTGTTATCTCACGATCTTCTACCACAGCTGCCAGTCAAGGCTCTTGGATTGTTAACAGACTGTGTTTGCTCTGTCAACAGGACGTGGTAAGCCAAAGTATACATGTTGCACACATGAACACAGTGCGGACCTCAAACAAGACATCTTTGTTTCACCTATTCAGGATAAGATTGTCACATTAATGTTCTGTAGAGCAAAGACAACAGCGGACAACTTTGAGGCACTTACCCAATGATGTAAACCAGGACCCCCAGCTGGATGAGCCTGCACACCACTCCCACCCTTCTGTTCCTCACCAGCACCTGACGAGGGGTCTCGTACTCAAAGAAGAAGTCAGACAGGGCACTGCTGATTTGGTTCTTCATCTTTTCTCATCAACTGACCCACGGACAGGAGGGTCTTCTCTTGTCACCTCAATTTCATATAGAAAAAAAGAAGTAAACAGTAAAAAAAGAACCCCTCTTCTGTCTCTGGGTCGCCTCTGCTTCTGTTCCTGGCTTTGTGAAAAACTCCTCTGCCTCCTTTCCCAACGTCTGACACGCTTCATGAGAAGAAGTGAACAGTTCCTCCCTCCAGCTGTGCTCTGCTTCACTCCCTCTCTTAGCACGGCGTAGCTGCCTCCTCAGCCAGTCATGTTCAAGCGTCTAGATTTGATTCTTCTTTTTGTTTTTTGGGCATCTCTTGTTTGTTTGTTTTTTTCTCTTTTTTTTTGAGCATCCTCTTAACACCACAAACAGGTTATTAGGCGTTTGCTTGACTTCTTCAAGTTTAGACTAGTGTTTAGCTGTTGCGTCAAGACCTCCTCCTCACTTAGAGCAATCAAACCTTATCATTTCCACTGAGGCGCTTTTCCTGCATGCACAGCAGATAGACACAAACACAGCGTCTGCATTTAAGCTTGTTTTCCTTCTCTCTTGTCACCATTTGCCAGAAGTTAAGCCTTCTTACATTTTTATCTACCCTCTATACGTCTACGTGTGTGTATTTGTGTAAGTGTGCGTGTGTGTAGGGGTGATTTTTTTTTTCTTTTTCCAGGAGTTGCTTTGCATTCCTAATCTTCCCTCAAAGCAAAACTGAAGTGGCAAACTTACGTATGAAACTAAATGGGTGAGAATAAACTGTCATAGTAAAGAAAGTGCCTCCCAACAACTCAGCTGTTTATGCTATAACTCTTAATTTGTGGAGGTTTGGGTGGACGATTAAAGATATTGTTTAAAATATCTTTTGAGATTTCTGAAAATGTCTGTGTGAAAGGATTTGGCAGCGCTGCAGCAAATTCATACGGATTGCGAAAAAGGGTTTTAATGTCGATCTAAATATTAATCCAAAACCAGTAGAGTATTCCAAATGCTCTAATAAAAACAATTTAATCTGTGGAATCTGCTTCTAAGGCTTGGTTTTTAAAAATATTAGATAGATGACTCACCACAGAAGGCTGAGGTTCTGTTTGGAAATCCTGCTCTGTGTTCAATTCCTTACATTTTGTTAGAAATTAGTATTCAAAGCATTTTTTAAGGATCAGACATTTTTTGTTGTTGCAATTGGGCTTTTCAAGGTAAAAATCTAAATTTCCACTGTTTGATGTATATTTTTTGCTTTAGTTTGGAGGTTTACCAATAATAATTGAATTGTGTCGTATTGATAGCGGCTTATGAGCATGTATAGTGCTATTAAAATGTATTGCTGTCTCACACACAAGGAACAGATGGGATAGTGAAGAGGGCTCTTACATTTCCCTCCACACCCAGGTTGCATGTTTTCTCTTCTTTACTGAATATATCACAATTTATGCTGCATGATCCTATCATGATCTGTGTTGTTGTTTCACGGTTAGTATTTCTTTTGTGATTGTTTCCTTATTAGTCTGATTTGTTTTCTTTTGCAGATATATACAAGATTTGAGGAAGATGTGGCAGAAAGTGTGTATCACCAATGTATGTTTGGTGGAACAAGGTTATATTGGTGATTAAATAAATTTCGATTACGGTGCTAAGATAAAACCTGAATTTTAATTTTTAAATAAGTTGCTGTTCTTTTTGTAATTACAAGAAAATAATGCAAACTTTTAGCTCCAATGAAAGTCTTTTGCTTTTTGCTTTAAAGTTTTTAAAATAATTTCTTAAACACCGATTGGACATTTAAACACAGGAAGATTTTTCCAATTATCTTAAGCCTAAGACTTGAGTTAGAGGGGATTCCTGCACTCCAAAGTTGGTTTAAAAGTAACAAATATATCAACCAGTTATTGGGGTTATTAGTTTGTTGAGTGGGTTGAAAAGAAAAAAATTCATAAACCAAAGTATCAAACAAGTGATGTTAGGATACAGTTTAAATGGTAAATTAATCATTTAAAAAATAACAAGAAATGCAACTTGGTAAGGACTTTGGGCTCTTTGGATTATCTCCAGTGGTTTCACAGTTCTCAAAAACAGAACCCGGCTTCTTTATTAGCTTGTTCAGGCTTTTTAAGTTCTTGGCTTTGATGCTTTTGACCCAACAGATGATGGCAGAAGAGATTAGACTTTCTAGAAGTGACTTATAGATGATATGGAGCACCTTGCTACAAACACTGAAGGACTTAAGCCTTCTCAAGGGGTTCGGTCTGCTCTTTCCTTTCTTTTAGATTGCTTGGCTTTTGTGTCTCCAGTCTAGTCTGTTGTCCAAGTGAACAGCGAGGTATTTACACCCCTCCACCTCCACTTCTTTTGCCATGATGAATGTAGTGTTTGACCCAACCCTTGAAATTGAAAATCATCTCTTTGTTTTTTTGTTGTTTTTACATGTTTAATATATTAGTTTCCACACCATGCCACAAACTGGCCCATCAGCTCTTTATACTCAGCTTCGTGTCGATCTCTGATTCACCAGATTCTGATTGCACATTTTTCTGCAGAAGACCTACGATTAATCCAATGCTTCTGTGCAGATAATGTCTGAGGAGTGGCTGATGCAGGACAGTACAGGTGTCTACTCCTCCAGATCCTTAGTAACAAAGCGTTCTTTTCAACATATTTTGTGACTGAGAAGAGTCCCCTGTAGGTCTGATTGTAACTTTTACTAGAAACATGAATAGTTTGTGTGATTGGACTGTTTTAGGTGGATTTCTGTTCTGTTGCCACTGATCTGTATGGTATTTGAATAAACTTTTACTGTTGAAGTTTTCATGTCTTTTGATCAGCACACATTGATACTGGTGTGTAGAACAAAGGATGCCTCTAGAGATTGCATGATATTACAGTGCAAAGACTAGACTTTGAAAACCACTGATATTCACTTTTGGTTTTCCATTTTTTTCCTTTTAAAAGATGTCTTCTTTGTATCGAAATTGAACATATTCACCACACTTCAGGATCACTCAGCATTCAGCTTATTAAATAACAGCTCCTTCACAGAGTTTGATCTGTTTACTTTTTGGTAGACTGCACCCAATCCCAGCAGTCCCAGTCTAATACCCAAATAGAAGCAGATGGGTGAATATGGGCTTTGATGAAATATCTGTTCTGCAGTATCTGAGAGCTACAGGAACACCATAGCACTATTCAACCCCCTCATTCAGTGTCAATAGTAGAGGGAAAATATTTCCAAAATAACTAATTATTCATTGCCACCATTAATTTGGATTAGTGTGTTTGGGATCCTTTCAACAGAAGAAAATATTCATCAACAGGTGTGTTTTGTGAGATCATCTCTAAAGTGTCTCTTTAGTCCAACATTCGCCCATATATAGCCTTTGAGTACTCTAAAATTGGATGAGTGTAAGGATTTTGAATGAGTTTGAAAACAATTTAATTGTGACCTCTAGATGACGTGTCAGAGTTTTTTTTATTAAAAGGCAGCTTTATTGAGACGTTCTATTTGTTACAAGAAATTAGTAGTGAGCAGTGAGCTAACGACCGAATCAAGGATCACTGATGCTCGCACAAGGAGCAAAGGCTGGCTCTTGTGATCCAATCCAAAACAAATGACTTAAAAACTTAAACAGCTTAAACACAGCGTTGGTTCTGAGAGAATCGGGATAGTATATGGTGCATCAGAGCTAGGACTAGACTTGGAAAACCACTCCCTTTCGCTTTTGGTTTTCAGCCGTAAAGCTGCAAAGCAGTCACTATGGAAATCTTCTATTGTTTTATTTCTGTTGGCTCTCTAAGTAAGTTAACGAACCCTCCCGCAAAGAATGAATGGTTTAAGGAGTAAAAAAAGTTTGAAATATGAATTATACAGTTTTAGATGGAGCTTCGACACAAACATCAGGTTAGCTTGGAGAGTCGAGCACAAAAGCTCTGAGCCTGGAAAAAAGTGTAATGACAACCGCCTATGGGTGGGTATTGTTGACATAGTATGACAGAGACAATCTTGACTGACTGACTGACGGGTTGTCTTAGCCAGAAAGATCAACTGGACAGGTTGTCTATAACTTTCGCCACTTCCATCTCAAATGTGATTTTGTTGGAAAGTAAAGCTCAACAGGGTGATGTGAAGTGTTTGTTCAGTAAAGGGAAGGGAAAGACAAATCCAGTGGAGGTCAACAGAGTGGAGCAGGGTGACTGTATGAATGGAAGACTTGGAAGGAGACTGCAAAGCATTTCTCCTGAAGTCAGTCAACAGGAAACTGCCACAAGTCAGCGTGTTGGTGCTTGAACTGTTTAATCGGACTACAAATTTCCAGAGAACCAGAATAATAGGTTACGTGCTTCAACAGATCGGTTATGAAAGAAAGTTGAACATATTTTCTGGGAAATTGTAAAAAATGTCATTGATTTAAAATAACTGATGGCAGAATTATTATGTGCAGCATAGAGCTACAACATGCCTACATGCTATAGATAAAACAGAAAGTGTGTTGAAAGACCACGGAAGGGAGACCTCTGGAGAAAAGGCAGACCAATCAGACTTTAGTGCATAATCACAGACCAAAGCCTGACTTCAGGATTCAGAGACCTGTGGTTGTGGAATTCAACATCATTGATGTTCATCGTGGAGTTGAACAAACAGGAACAACAATTAAAAAGAGTTTTGAGCAAATTAGAAAAAGAAAAGCGTTACAAATGTCAATAAACAGTCGGAGCAGTTACTGAGAAGTTTTCCATCGTCATCAATTGTTTGCTTCTTAGCTGACTTGAGCTGTGTATTGACAGAGGAAAAGTGTCTACCATCTTTAAACAACGAGAAACTTGAAAGCAGAAGCAGATCTAGATGCTGCAACAGATAAATGACCCCAAACATGCCAATCCTACTCAAAGCACCCCTTATTTTCTTCTCTGTTGAGAGAAAAAAAGGTTGTCTCTATAAAAAGCAATGGTAAAGGTGGAGTTTAAGTAAAATTTAATGACTTCCTTTTCCACAGACAATTGTTCGCCAACGTTTGTGTATAAAGACCCAAATAGTTATTTGAGAATCTTTTTTTTTCACGTAACATAGTAGATGCAGCCAATAGCAGGTTAAAATGCACCTTTTTAACACTTTCTTCATTCAGGTAGAAGTTGTTTACAGCACAGATGACGATGACAGAAAGTGACATGATGGTGGCTCAACTCCCTTGGGAGGTGTACTTATAGTACACACAGGGCATTCAGGGGCATTTTAGATAAGGTTCAGCACTGTTTTTTTTATTCCATATGCCATTATGAAATGGAAGAAATGTTGTCAAGGGATTACAAATTGTGTCTGTTTGTAAACTTCCAAAGTCAAAGGTGGTCCAAAATGGAAAGCCTTAGATCCTGTGGGAATTCCAGATCCGCACTGACAAACGAGATGGAAGGCTGAGGCGGGGATGCTATTGGTGATTAGTGGTCAGAAAAAAACAACACTTCAGTTCTATGTAACATAGAGATCGGTTTAAGTAGCATACTGCTGAATGTTGAGGACACGGAATTTTAATCAGCAATTTAAATAGGAAAGCATGAACATTTTTATTAAATCAAACTTTTAAAAACTACTATAAATTAAAGAGGTAGACCATGTAACTGAAATTCACCGACAATGCATCATATGGTTCAGTAATTTGTCGAACACCCGAAAATCTGTAAAATGCTGTAAATTAACTTTCGCGGCGAATCAAAAACAAGCAGGAAATGTGGGTTTTATCCTTCTGCACACATAATGCAATAGTTTAGGAAGGTTGTTTGTGGTTTTATAATTATTTTTGTGTTTGTTTTTATTTACTTAGTTTAAATCAATCAGCATGATTTAAGGTAGCTTTTAAACTTGATTAGGTTTTAAAAGAGCTATCCAAACCTGGTCGAGAACATATGAGAAACTGTCACTGACATCTTTATGTCAGTAATGATGGTAACATTTGCCGCTTTGCAGCTTCAGAAGTCCTAACTTCAAACTCACTTCACCACAGTTGGAAAATGGTAAAGGAGAATCCCTTGCCACTAGTTTCTGACCTTAGTTTTAGGCATAGTTGGGTTCTATTGTGCACATTAAATAGCCCATTCATTAGGGGATCCTGTAATATTCTGTAACTTTCAATGGCAATTTTTGCTGCCAGGGCAATAGTTACGTTTTAGAGAAGGTCTTTCTTCATATGTGGTCAGGATGATTAGGAGAACTCTAAACAGATGACATAATGGCTTAAAACTGCACTCTGTGTTGACCCTGGTTATCTTTGTTAATCAGTACATTATATATTAGATAAACAGGGGGAAAAAAACACTCCTTTTAGCACCCATGTAAAATATTTCTGCTGAAAAGCAAAGAGAAGTGGATATTAAAAATGAAGCTGATTGTTTGATGGGTCATGTCTCCCTCTGTTGGACAACAGTCAAAGTTGTCATTCTTTTCTTAAGCAAACACTTGAAATAAAATATTAAAGCTGTCCTTACTCTTTGTATATATATTGTATTTATTTATTTATTTATTTTATAATTCCTTTTTATTACGTTGACGTCAAACGCGTGCGCCAGACTGGACCACGTGACTTTTTTTCGCGGGTCTCCCCCAACTAGCACGAGGGAACTCTTCAACGTCTCTGTTGACCGAAACAAGAAGCTTCCGAGTTTGTCCCACCGCGGCCCCCTTCCTCCAGACCATGCCCCACGACCCCGACCTTCCTCCGGCTAAGAAATTCAAGCCGGGCTCCGTGTTTTTCCGCCTGGAGAAGAATAAACCTGGAATGCTGCTGCCTGGGAAGGGGAACGTGAGCACAGCGCTTGACGTCCAGAGGAAACGGCTCCCTATCTACCAGGCGAGAGCTCGGCTGGTGACCGAGCTGAGGCAGCTTCATAACGCCATCGTTATAGGTGAACACGAAGTTTGCGACAGTCTGTGCCTTTGCTAGCGTCTGTGTGGTTCTTTTATGTGAACGTTTCCATGGTTTCAGGTGAGACGGGCTCCGGGAAGACCACTCAGATCCCCCAGTACCTGTTCGAAGCCGGCGTCGGCAGGCAGGGCTTGATCGCCATCACTCAGCCACGTCGTGTTGCTGCCGTCTCTCTGGCAAGAAGAGTCGCCGAGGAGAAAAGGACTCAGCTCGGGAAGCTGGTAATCAGTTTTTAAATAAATATATATTTTTTTTTTACCAGAATAGTAGAACAAAATAGAGAATTGCATTCACGCTCCTATACACTGATAACCTTAAATGAAACTCAGTGATGCTAATAGCTGTCATTAGATGTTCTGCTTAGGATAGAAATCGAATATTACGAGGCACAAAAACTAACCCTGAACGCACCACCCCCTTCTGTTTAGCCTGACAGTGGCACCATCAAGTTTTGGGGATTAGGGTTTGCAATATATAAGGTTATTAACTAGTTTATAGATATGTACTTACCAATTCGGATACCTAAGGGATTAAGGGCAATATGGTATGCTTAAAACGTAAGTTAACAGATGGTTGTTGTGCGTACAAGGTAATATCTTAGTCCAAAATATTAATATATCAACTGTAGTTGGAATATACAGGTGAGTTTGGCTCATTACTAAGCAAGAAACCAGTCAGTTTTATAGCTTTTTTTACCCTTGTTTAACATATCTATGTATTACAGTAGTTATCAGAAGGTAAGGGGAACCTTACTACAAGGTTGTTGTAGACTTTGCATCACAATATCTTTTTGAGAAATCAATAATCAATGTCAAATTTTCGGCTACAAATAATATTTAGTGGACCGTTTTTTTTAAATTTCTTAGTTTCTATTTATGTTAAAATGGATTTAATTTATTTGAAACTGAAAATAAAACTTCATTTAAGTTTATTAAATGCTTACCACCTTTTAGAGCGTTACTTGGTTTGTTTGTTTGTTTGTTTGAAGTATGTTTTTAAATTGACCCATTTATTATTATTAGTAGTAGTAGTAGTAGTATTTGTTAAATTGTCTGAAATACAAAATTCAATTCCATTCCAAAAAGTTGGATTCTCACTGCAAGACTGACCCACATCTGACAAAGACTGCATTTCCTACATGCTAAAGGTCACAACGAGTGTTGAAAGCACTTTATATTAAGATTAAAGTAAGGAGGTGCTGGATTCATAGCAACTGATATTGCTTAAACAGAGATTTCATGTCCTGTACTTGTTAGTTCTCATGTTGAGAGTTAAAGTCTCACTGTCACATGTCCATTACTCCCTTAAGGTTGGCTACACGGTGCGCTTCGAAGATGTCACCTCGCCTGAGACTAAGCTGAAGTTCATGACCGACGGGATGCTCCTGCGCGAGGCCATCGGAGACCCCTCGCTGCTTCGCTACACGGTGGTGATCTTGGACGAAGCTCACGAGCGTACAGTGCACACTGACGTGCTGTTCGGCGTGGTGAAGATTGCTCAGCGGCGGCGCAAGGAGCTCAACAAGGTTCCCCTCAAGGTCTCAGCTCGTCCCGTTTCACTATTTACATTCATCTGGAACATCTGTCTGCGTTCCAATTTGCCCATTTTTTTCCTCTTCAGAAATGTAAACAGCAGCTTCTCTCTGCAGGTCATTGTGATGTCTGCCACGATGGACGTGGATTTGTTCTCAGAGTACTTTAACAAGTCGCCTGTGTTGTACCTGGAGGGGAGGCAGCATCCCATCCAGATCTACTACACCAAGCAGCCCCAGTCAGACTATCTGCAGGCCGCACTCGTTACCATCTTCCAAATCCATCAGGTTACAAATTAGTACTGATTGCAGATTATAAAAATACATTTTAACCCACTGCCATTTGTTAAATATTGCAAGGAAGTTGTAAGTAGTAAGATTTTGAGGGGCATGTGCAGTCAAAGGATTCGTTTTGACTCGCTGTCCATGCCGCTTTTCCACAGGAAGCACCACAATCTCATGATATCTTAGTGTTTATGACGGGCCAGGAGGAGATCGAGGCGTTGGCGAGGACGTGCAGAGATATCGCCAAGCATCTTCCAGATAGCTCTGGCCCAATGGTAGTCATCCCTCTGTATGCGTCGCTGCCTCCAGCGCAGCAGCTCAGGGTCTTCCAGCCAGCACCCAAGGTAGAACAGTCGACAAACACTCATGCCGGCATGTCTGAACACTGAATTATTATTACAGGGTTCTGTTCTAATTCTGCTTTTTGTTATCGTATAGGGCTGCAGGAAAGTCATCCTCGCCACCAATATTGCTGAAACATCAGTCACAATCTCTGGGATCAAATACGTCATCGACACCGGGATGGTTAAGGCCAAACGTTTTAATCCAGGTAAGAAGTTTAATCGTTGCACGTTTCCATGTTAATAAAGTAGATAAGAAGTTCTGCATTTTGTCACCTTACAATTAGAAATATGAGTTTAGTTTGAAACAGGCATTTATAGTATAACCCACTGAATCAGGTCAACCACTCTGAAATCCTTCAGCATGATGATGGCAACACTGTCTCAGATTGGTTGCTGACCTGCAGGGCTTTTGCCAAACATGGTTTCATCTTGACATTTCATCATAAACGCCAGCTTTGTGATGCCTGGGGTGCGGTGCCATTACTCGAGCATTTCATTTTTGTAGTTCTTCCAGATTAGCACAAACCTCTTAAAGCTATCCTTGCATGGATTTTCAGTTTAGGCTTGACTGCCACTTCTCGGACATGCCATACTCTCCTCTTTGTAAGAGGAGAGTATGAGGCTCCTCCTTGGGGAATCATATAATATCTCAATGAAATAAATTAAAGCTTGTGATTGTGACATAGTGAGCCCTCGATCTCTTGATGTCTGCTATTTTTTCTTACTCATGGTTGCATTGTAATGTTCACTATACTACGATCGCATCGCCGGCATTGCTCCACACACAGGCCTGATGTTTGTATGGCATTTAGAAAGTAAATTGTTATGTCATGTAACCTCTTTAGTTTCCGTGTGTTCCCCCTCTCAGGCAGTGGTTTGGAGGTGCTGGCCGTTCAGCGTGTTTCCAAGGCTCAGGCATGGCAGCGAGCCGGCCGGGCTGGCAGGGAGGACGCTGGCTTCTGTTACCGGCTTTACACCGAACAGGAATTCGACAACCTCATTCCTGTGACCGTGCCTGAGATCCAGAGGTAGAACGTTCAGCCTCTCTGCTCCAATTATGAATTATTCAGGTCAGACTGACTGAAGAGGGCATTCTGTTGTGTTTGTGCACTGCAGGTGTAACTTAGCTAGTGTGATGCTGCAGCTTATGGCGCTGGGTATTCCAGATGTGATGAATTTTGATTTTATGTCCAAACCTTCTCCTGGTAAGAAGCTGCTGATAAGTAATGCCCGTCCAGCTTCGGTTTCTAAGTAGATCTGGTAGTATGATTGTGTTCTGTTTTACCCAGAGGCCATCCGCTCTGCTGCAGAGCATCTGGAGCTGCTGGGAGCATTGGAGAGGAAGGACGGGCAGCTTTTCCTCAGCACTTTGGGCAAGAAGATGGCCAGCTTCCCTCTGGAGCCCAGATATGCCAAGGTGCAACAAATAAAAACAAACATTTTTGTAGCACCACAAAAACAAAATGCAAAACAAATAAGGTTTACTATTTTCTCATGGGGGTTCTTCTGTCACAGACCATCCTGGTGTCCCCGGACTTTTCTTGTTCTGAGGAGATCCTGAGCATAGTGTCTCTGCTGTCTGTGGACACGGTTCTGTACAACCCTCCGGCCCGGCGAGAAGAGGTGCTCGCCGCGCGCAAGAAGTTTTCTTCTAGTGAGGGAGACCACATGACCCTGCTCAACATCTACAGAGCTTTCAAGAAAGTGGGCGGTAACAAGGTAGGGCGCCGTGAAAGGAAAAAGCTCCTGAAACACCCAGAAACAAGAGCGCTAACTAGTTTGAAATGTTTGCTGTAGGAGTGGTGTCGGGAGAACTTTGTCAACAGCAGGAACATGGGTCTGGTGAAAGAGGTCCAGGCTCAGCTCAGAGAAATCTGTCTGAAGGTAATACTCTTATACTCTCTGATGGCCTTGCTTATCAGAATCACATCTCAGTTAGGGATATCTCTTATTTCCAACTAAAGTGCAAAAGTCCAGCAACTTGTTGGTTGTTAAAATAAAATTCCACCCCTGTTAACAAGTCGCATGTCAAAAGAATCAGATTCAAGTCAGGTTGGCGTTATAGTTTTTACTCCAATTCTGACCATCACATGACACATGCCTGTGCATTTCACTTATCTAATGCGTCAACAGAATAAGGTAAGTTACCATAGCCTCCTGTGGTTGAGTAAAACATGGCAGTAGTGAATGGAAGCAGCTGAAAGGTTGACTTTTCTACAAAAAAAGGTTTCACTTGTTAGAGTTTTCACTGCACTACATTGATGTGTCTGGCAAAATGTGTCACTGAGAAGGATGCCAACAGCCCTGAAAGTCATTTAAAGCAAACACTGCATATGTGTTGGGATGATGGTGCGGTTTAGAAGATTGCAAGTTTTTAGAGTTAGCTCAAACGATGGTAAAGCTATTTAATGTTTGAACTTAAAAACGTTATGCTCACAGATAAAACTTGTGAGCGCTACCATCTGGTAGCGTGGCTCCTAACTCCTTTAGTCGTATCTGTTATTTCTTAAGCCATTAAGGGAAGGATCAACCAGTTGTATTGTATAATAAAAAAACTTTTCAGTTAAATAGATTATCAAACATGTATTATGACGACTCCTTTTATGAGAAGGCTTGGCTAAATGGCTTAATCCATCAGAAAAGTTTGCTTTAAAATAATTATATTTCAAAAACCATGTGAATGTTACAGAGCCTCTCTGTTGACATGGGTGGGGAAAAAATTCGTATTGAATATTTAAGATCTGTAGAGTTAGGGTTTTCTCCCTCCTGTGTGGGCTGATTGCGGTTTCGGCTGTTCGCTTTCTCCCTCCTCGGAAACACGAATGTTGATTTAGGGACCGTCAATACATTTCAGAACCGAACACTCTTGAGAAACAAGAATCAATAGCTTTCTTGTTGTGGCACACAAGGACAAAACAATACTGGATGAAACAGATGAGGCACAAATTTTCTTAAGTATTTGCCGTATTTCTTTAATAACTCCCAGGTCGCGGGTTAAATTTGGATAAAAACAAGGGTGCCCCATCTGTGCCATCTAGAAAATTTTAAGACTCATTTTTAGCGTGTGGGTCTCATGACCTGACAGCTATTGAAGAAAAATGCATATTTTGTACATTAAAAATTAATGAAAATGGGTTAAAATCAATCAACCAATCAAAAATACTTTATTTATCCCAAAGGGACATTAAATGATGTTGGACTATCTCACTTAACTAAGGAGTTGTTGTAGACGGTGATGGCTGCGGGCAGGAAAGATTTTTTTTTGTAGCGGTGTGTTTTACCACTAATCTGAAGAAGCCTCTGACTGATGAGACTCTGTTTTCCAGTAACCGTTTCATGAAGAGGATGTTCAGGGTTGTCAATGATTGTCTTGATTTTATATAAAATCTTTCTTCGCATCCTCATCCACATATATTCCATATTTGTCCCCAGAACAGATCCAATCTTCTTTATAAGGTTGTTGAGGTTTTTTAGGTCCCTCGCTGTGACGCTGCTGCCCCATTAGATGATGGCAGAGGAGATGACGCTCTTATCAACACGATCTGCAACATATTGCTGCAAACCTGGAAATGGAAAGAATGGAATAAACCCAAGTGTGCGTCATCTGTGTCATCCTGTAGAATAATCCCACAGTATTGTTTTGTCATTGTGTGCCATAACAAGAAAGCTATTGATTCTTGTTGCTATAGAGTGTTTGAGTCAACAACAGTATTTCTGAGGGAGAAAGCGAAGAGCAGAAGCTGCAATCAGTCGGCCCGCACAGGAGGGAGACACCGCTAACTCTAGGGAGCTTGAATATTCAATATCCAACTTCAAACTAACTTCACTGTGGTGTTAAACAAGTCGTGGCCACTGAATATCTTATGTCACCAGAGGGGCTCCCTAGAATGTAGATTGGGATTTTTATTTCTATTTTTTTGATAGCAGGTTTTCCCGTGTGGTGAAATCGGTGGTTTAACTCTTGTCTCATTTTGCATGACAAAACCAGATACTTTGACTTGTTGCTGAACCAAAGACGTGTCTCCCCAGCTGAACCTGAAGCTCGAGTCGTGTGGGGCGGAGACGGGGAACGTCCGCCGCTGCCTCGCCCACGGGATGTTCGTCAACGCCGCCGAGCTGCAGCCCGACGGAAGCTACCTGGCCCTGGACACCCACCAGGCCGTCGCTATCCACCCGTCGTCCGTCCTTTTCCAGGCCAAGCCGGCCTATGTGGTCTTCAACGAGCTGCTGCACACGTCCCGCTGCTACATGAGGGACTTGTGTTTGGTCGACGCAGACTGGCTGCTGGATGCGGCGCCTGACTACTTTGGCCGCAAGCTGCACATCAGCAGGACCTAACAGGACTCGCTCCTATAGAAATTGGACTTCACCACCTCCTAGCTGTCATGGATCGGGCATTTCTCACTCTAGTGGACTTCCTTGTGGCTGTCCCGCTATGTGACTGCGTTTTCCTTTTTTTGTTTAGTTTTTTTTAAATATGCTTGAACTCTGTCAGGATCTGCAGGCTTTTTCAGCTGCACGGATAAAAAGTCACTGGAACATTTTTTACAGAAATCAGAAGAGCCAAACGTTGCCAAATCTCTGGGAAAACAGACTCCCGCTGCACGTTTTAGTGCAACCGAATTACAGCAATGACTTTGCCTTCAAAACTTTAGGTTTTTAGAGTCTTAGTAGATCTGTGGCATCTTAGAATTCCTCAGTCTAACACTTTTTTCTTAAAGACACTTGAACACTTGACATGCAAATGTTTGAATGAAATTACAATTTTTCCATATGCTAATTGGGAAACAACCCTACTACATGCATCCCTTGCTATGTTGGCTCGTGCATGTCTCAACTGTGACAGAGGCATGCAAGTAAGGGGATGTGGCATGCCGTCACTCTTCATTCTCTACTCTTTATAGTGTGTTGCCTCCACACAGAGTTTGAGTACTGTAGCTGTTGGAGTATGCAGTGCATGAAGATAACGGTTCATAATCTAGAATGCAAGTTGAAAAATAGGCTCTGTTTTATTTATTTTTTACTCTGGACTCAGGGTTTCTACAATATTTGCAATAACCAGGAAACAAACTCAGCATTTTCTAACTCTGCTTTAACAAATGTATTTTGAGGGTTCCTGCAGAAAATCACTAAACTTTTTGATTTACACTGAATTTCTGAGGAATCAATCTTACTGTAATGTCTGTACCTACAGGTAAGGCTTTTATGGACTGCAAATACTTTACATGCATGCATGTAGTTTATACGAATAAATGCAAGCATTGAAATAGTTGGCATAGTATATATGTGAACGGTTTGTTACAGTCTTGCATAACCAAAGTGTTTTCTAATACTGATAATAAAAAATTGTTTCCACCTGTTAAACACAAGTTTCAGTTTTGATTATAATTCTTGGAGATCAGACGGAAAACAAGAATAAATGCAAAAAGCAGTTTTGAGCTCCATTAGATTAGGTTTAACACCAGCAAAGGAATTCTGGTCCACGTTTTAGAGAATGTTTTTGTTAGCCACACTTGACAGAAATAAGGTCATAAGGTCATGCCATAGAAGTTCAGCTGGAATTGGTTATAAAATTTCTGATTTTGTTTGTTGTTTCAGCTATTTATGGTCTTGCTAGCATGCTTGATATTTGCTTTGCTGCAGAACATCAGCTTAAAGAGCATCTTTAAGGTCAGAAATGTGCATTCTGCGCATTCTGAGAGCCAGATTTAATAGTGGCAGGTCCTAATAAAGCAACAAAGCAGGCCCAGATCATCATACCTCCACCATTTTTTCCCTTTTTCTTTTTGTCTGTAAATGCTGTAATAGTTTGACATTAGAAGTACCTTAAAAGAAATGTTCAAACTTTTCCTCATCTAGTCACAAAAAAGGGACTAGATGAGGAACGGTTAGTGTTTCTTGAGATTAACTAAAATCTGAGCCTCTGTGTTCTTTATGGGTTCAATCTTGTTTTTTTAACCAATTTCTTTCTATTATGGTTTTTCACACTGAACCGTAAACACTGACCTTAACTCAAGCAAATCACAGGACTGCTTTAGATGTTGTTCTGGAGTCATTTGTGACTTCCTTGTCATTTTCACTGTGTTTAGTTTCAGTATGTTAGCGGATCCTGTGGAAGAGTCACTATTGTTCCTTCTTGTTTATGGTTTTCTGGACTCCCAGAGCTTTAGAGATGGGGGTTGCTGATAGATGCACATCTTTACGCTATCAAATATTTTTCTTATTTATGCAATTTATTAGAAAATCTTTTCTTAGTCAGTTTGTATATAGAAAATATCATACATTTGTCTTCACACAAGATCATCATTTATAGTATGCTGTATCATGTATAGTGTATGATTTATTATCTGTATTTGTAAAAATGGAAAATTGACTCCATGTTAATCCCTTGATGGCAAAGATTGCATCATGCACCTCGCAGGGACTGATGCTGTTTCGAGATCAGACCATTTAGCCATAGCTCAGCGTTAGTTAGAGCAGAGAGGTTTGAACTGTTTTTAATTAATAAAGCAACCAGTCGAAGGTGAAAAAGACCGAAATTATTAAAATTAGAAACACTATTTGATGTACTACCTACTCTAAACACAAGGGGCGCTGCTACGGGGTGAGTTGTTTTTTAAATATACATTTTTAAACATTTTGTTCGTATTTTGCTTCATTTTTCTACGCTTTTTTCCCTCATATTTGCTTTTTGTTGAACGGAATAGTGTTTCTGTTTTTTTGAGCCAGTCTTTTAATGTCTGAGTATTACTTCCGGCGCAAACGTCAAAGTTACGCTAGGTCAAAGCGTCCTTCCACACGTGCGGCGTGTTTCTGCAAGACACAGCACGAGTCGTCTAGCTTCAACCGCTCTCTTCGTCACCAGCTACCCACGTCCACGCAGCTATGCTCAGGTCGGTCGTCCGCGCGGTCGGAGCAGCGGTTCGCCTCCCCTCGGCCGCTACGTCGGCAGCGCGAGCCCCGCCACTCGGGTGCCCGGCGTCGGGCTCCCCGAGCGCGGCTACGGTGCGGCCGTTTACCCGCTCCCTGTGGATGCTGAACAGCAACGGAGCATCGTCAGGATACAGGCCCAAGCTGCTGAGCTCCAGGGTTGTGAGTCCGTCGGTGTCGTGCGGCTGTGGAGGACTACACACAGAAGGTAGCAGTAGTTAATTTAGCTCATTTAAACTCATCCCCACCAACTAGCTAGCTTTCACCTTGAGATGTAAGTGATCTGCAGAAAATTACATAAATGGATTTTTTTTTAATACGTAACTTTAAACACGCTAGCTTGTTTTTTTTTTATATTCTTTTTTTAAATGTATTTTTAATTTTTTTTATTGTATTTTTTTTATGATTATTTTTATTTTTTATTTATTTATTTTAAAAAAAAATTAGTAATTTTTTTTTATTTTTTTATTTATTTTTTTATTTTATTTTTATTTATATTTTATTTTTATTTTCCTCCTCATGGTTAATATCATGAGCTTAATAAGCTCATTGTTTATTGGTAAACTCAAATCAAGGTTAAGTTCTAAGTTGAATGAGTTTTTTCTATGCATTGTAATGAAGGAGTTTGAAAATTAGTAATTTATGATACGAATGAAAAAGATCTTTGCACCCAGTACAGATGCACTGATCAGTCTTTTCGAGCCGATAACTTCCGGTTTGCTTTCAAATCTGTCCTGCCGATTTTAATTTATTCTCAAACAACATGAAAATCCATGTTTTGATTTGTACAGGTTACTCTTATTAAGGGCCGTAAAAATCCAAGAATCATAGGATAAAATTACATTGAAATATTTTAACATTTACAGACTCAACATTGTTTTGGTGCAAAGATAAACAAATTATAATCACATACTTATATATAACGAGAAACATTATTTTCTATACCCAAACCAAGTCAGTCACAGCTAGACCTTGTCCGCTGGTAGATTACCATGGTAACATTTATCACCTAAGGAGCTATTCTTCTGCATGTAACATTAAATATATTTTTTTTAGGAATCACATCCCATAACATGTAATAAGCAGGTTTGCAGCTGTGTGTTCAAGCTACAGTGTCGTTTTATCTGTCCCCACAGGTGACAAAGCGTTTGGTGAGTTCCTGATGGATGAAATAAAAGAAGAGAAAAAGATCCAGAAGACCAAAACTATTCCCAAGATGTCCGGAGGATGGGAGCTGGGGATGAACGGCACAGAGGTGAAACTTACAAGACAACTTTCTGGAGAAAAGTAAGCTTGACAACTCTGAAGCCTCTGTACACCGAATGCATGGTCTTGTGTGTGTGTGTGTTATATTCTGAACATCTACAAATGTTGATCTATAATCCAGCAACACAATTGTATGAAAATTATATAATTAATTCATGTCAGTCTGTGTTTTCTAGTGCTGAATTAGACCAGCTGACCCATTTGGAAAACAGGGCTAGGGAAAAGTTGCATTTAAAAAATAATTAGTCATTTTATTTATGGTAAACGTGTAACATTTAATCAGAAAGGTTAAAGACCAAACTACATTTAAAGTTTTTTGATTTACTCTGACCCAGCTCATTCCAACCATTGATGGAATGAGCTTCAGTTTGATACCGGAAACAATTTGGAGGAGACAAAAAAAGGAAAAGGAAACACCCAAGTTGCTTTAGAAAAGTGATTCTATATTCTTCCTCCACTAGAATCGCCGTCACATTCAATGTCAACAATAGTATTCCTCCCAACTTTGAGGAGGAAGCGGAGCAGCAGGGGCAGCAGCAGAAGTCTCCGGAGGATGAGGTAAACAAGACACATTTTTTTGTTGTGTGTTTTTAGATGCCGAAATTAACAAAAATGACAAAGATGTACAATGATGTAACTATCTTCAGGGACAAACATTTTGCTTATGAAAATTCTGTTTTCATCTTACAGCCGGAAATCGTGTCAACACCCAACTTTGTCGTTGAAGTTACAAAACAGGGGGGCAAACATTCCCTCGTGTTCGACTGCCATTTTCCTGAAGATGAGGTAGCAACTTGTGTAACCTGCCGTACTGACTGCATTAGGACAAGCTGCAGGATACATGCGGTCTTACTTTTACTTGGTTTGTGTTGTAGATGAGCCACGGTGAGGGGGAGGAGGAGAGCGATATCTTTGCCATCAGGGAGGTCAGCTTCCAGACCGAGGGAGAGTCGGACTGGAAGGAGACCAGCTACACGCTCAACACCGACTCCCTGGACTGGGTATGAGCATAGGTGGTACACATAAGAGCAGCACACGTGGTAGAAAGTCAGGTTAAAGAAGGCTTGTTTTGGTTTCTGCGTTTCCTTTCAGGCACTCTATGACCACATGATGGACTTCCTGGCTGACCGTGGGATCGACAACACCTTTGTCGACGAACTCATGGAGCTGAGCACGTCCGTCGAGCATCAAGAGTACATCAAGTTCCTAGATGATCTGCAAAGCTTTGTCAATTGCAAGTAGTGTAAAAAGAAATTGTCATAGATCTCTAACTTCAATCTGAAAAAGATGGAGAGGCAAAGCAGTAAACCTAAGGAACTCTGAGATGACAAACCTTTAAAACCATGAAAGGACTGTGTTGGTGTGAGAATGTCAGCAACAGCTTTGTTAATATGCTGTAATTATCTCTAACTTAAATGATATATCTGTACATCATTATGACTGTAAACTGAAATCATCACAGCTCTCAATTCTCCGACTCAGCCGTGGATATCTACTGTGACCTTATCACAGATTTCCTCTATTATCTTTCAGCAGAATCCTTTGTGTTACAGTTTTCATGTCTTACCTGTCGCCAGCTAGGGAGCAGAGTTCTTGCTGAATGGATGTGGTTTGACAAATGCGAATAGGTCCTGGATAGAGATTTTTTGTCATGTGAGGCTGGAAGTATTGTTCAATAAACAATTTGATAATCAAATGTAAGTATCTTCATTTTGTGTTTGTTCCTTTTAATTTGAAATGAATAATTTAGCATCTAAGGATGTTGGTGGCTGTTTGCTGCACTTATTTGCCATGTTGGTATGTCAGAATAGATGATCTACTGATGGAGTATTTGCCGATGTTTGCCTATAGATGTCGCTATATCACAACATTCCATTGAGGTCCAAAGAACATTGTTTAATTTCTATTTTCTTTAGTCTCTTGCAGTGTAAGCTAATGTAAAAAGATTTTTGGGATTAGTTGTACGTCAGCTTTAGTCAAAGCCAGCAGTCCCTAAAGTTTATATGAAACCTTAAAGTAACTTATTTAGAAGGCATAAAAATTATTTCTTATTCCGTTTTAGAATTATGGCTCTTTAATTCGTATGTAAAATGTGAACTTTACCTTCATCTGAACAGAAAACAAATTTTAGGACACTGAACTTCAGTCCCAGTCGTTTCCTCCTTAGCAGAGTTAAGTTGTTTCTGATGCAGTCGGGCATTCAGTCGTGGGTTGATGGGAAGAATTTAACAGGTTGTGGTTGCTGAAGCTCGGACTCGACTGATTGTTTTTACCTGACTTTTTCCTTCCAGTCAACTTTCCATCAATGCGCTTGGATTTAGCTGCTTCAGCAATTATATGGAGATATGTCAGGTCAGCATTCATCCCCATAACTGTCGGCCAAAACAAATCAAGCATGTACACTTATTTTTTGGAAGAGCTGAATTTTGATTATCAGGTGTAATTTATCACTATAGGTAATAACAGTTTTGCGTTTGTTCTGAATTTATGAATGAATGAATGAAACCTCTGAGGCATTTTGAAATATCTCAAACCTCACCAAAGAATGTTACCATTATGTATAAAACTTTGGTTCCCAAACTTTTCAGCCTGAGAAACCCCAATTCACATTCCCCTATGGTGAATCCTGGATGGCAACCAGGAATATTTCTCTCTATTGACTTAAAAATGTGAAATAGTTTTAATTAAAATAAAAAGATAAAATGATAGTTATTTTTCATAATTTTAAAGGTACGTTATTATATTTAATGACTTGAGGAAACATCTGATGGTACATTTGTTCATTTGTGTATTTTGTTTTGGCCCTCCATACATCTCAGGGGTCACAGTACTGTGATTAAATTACATATTTTCACCCACCCCCACTGTGGGAACCTCTATTACAATTGGAGGCCCTAAATCCTCTTCTTTTTAAAATAAATCAGAACTATTGGGTTTCAAACTATATTGTCTAGCAGGGGTTCTTTGAACAGCTATCAGCTGATGATGTGACCCCTGAGATGGAGGGCCCGAAACGTAGAGTTAAATAAATGTCTTATCCAATAATGTGACATTTCTTCTGAATTATGAAATACTTCGATTTAACTTTCATTTAACGTACCAGGTAAAAAGTTTGAAAAAGCCCAGAGTGTGTTTGCTTCTTATTCCAGACTCTTTATTTATTTTTATCATGGCTAATAATTAATGAATCCTGGACGGTGTGGATCTCTCTGCCTCCTAATGATCCTCCCGCCTGCCTCCACTCGAACTCGGGAAGTGTCCACGCCGCCTTCTTCACTCCCACCCACCCACACAGGTACGAGCATCCTGCGTGGGTCAGGAGCCAAACAGACAGCCGCTGCACGCTATGGCTGGAAACGCTCGGAACCAGCTGCGGGACTCCTCCGAGTCGGACTCGGAGCCCGAGGTGGGCGCCGCGCGGCCCGCCGGGCTCGGACCGTCGCCCGGCTCGCTCGGCCGGACCCAGGTGATCCACAGCGGACACTTCATGGTGTCGTCGCCGCACAGCGACTCCGCGACGCGCCGACGGAGCGACCTGGACGCGGTGAACGGGACCTGGTGCCAGACGTACCGGTACCACTCCGGCAGCCTGAGCATCGACCCCACTCTGACCCGCCTGTTCGAGTGCATGTCCCTGGCGTTCAGGTGGGTTCTGCACACCGAGCCTGAACCTTTCAGAAACTTTTGTATTCACAGAGCAGAGCATTTATTAACATGCATGTTTGTCTACTCTTAATCTAATATGTGACAATAAATAAATAAATAAATAAATCCCTCTATGCTTTATTACCCGGTTATAAACAGAAAGCATGCATACAAGTTTTCCCCTTTAAAGCTGATAACTGAGGCTCTCTGGATGTGTTGTCAGTTTCTTACACAACAGCTTGCAAAGTCTTCACTGTAAACTGGACTTTGATTCCAGTTGGCAGGACTGGAAAGATTAAAGAGAAACTGAGGCAAAGGGGAAAAGGTCATTTTAATGATGGCCCACTGCTTTTTGTTTGAAATAGCTTCTTATTTTACCATTTAGCTTTATTCTAAGGCCATATTTCTGCAGACACAGTTAACTTTATACATTTATTGTTCCTAAAAAAATTAATCCCAGATCCATAATTTACTTAAGAGAAGAGCCTTATTTTTTACCAAGAAAACAACTTGCAGTCATTTCAACCCATGTAAAGCATTTTTGAAAACGATTCCTAGCAACACCTGGAGCATCCCACATTAGCGGCTTGTTTCTCAGCACTCTGCTGGCAGATGGATCTTAGGGGGGGGGGGTTAGGCAAACATCCTGTCTGAGCTCTGAGAAAGCAGTCGGCTGGGTGCCATTAGTCAAATCCAGGACAGGTTTCCCGCAGGGAGGAGACAGTGAAGCAGCAACTTGTTGGTCAATGTTATTCTCCTTTAAGGTGTAATTTACATTTCACTTTTTAAACGGACACCATGTGTATGTTAACTTTACTGTGCTTTTTTATTTTTTTTATGTACCACAGTGGGAAAATAGTCTCTCCCAAATGGAAGTCGTTCAAAGGTCTGCGTCTGCTTTGGAGGGATAAGATTCGCCTGAACAACGCAATATGGAGAGCTTGGTTTATTCAGTGTGAGTCTGCAAGTTCTCCCATCCAGTTCCACCTCATGCTCAATTGGCGTAAGATGAGGAAAATAATGAGCAGCGTCTTAATTATGACAAAGCCTTCTACAGAACCTTTGTTATTGTCTGCATTAACTTATGGTTATAAACTGACTGTCAGACATTTGGATGGACTGATATGAACCTTTTGTCTGATGTCAATATCCAATCTTAACCTTGTTGTTACCATTTAGTACCCAATAACTCCGTATATACATAAATGTAGGGTTAATATATCGTGCCTCTGTATTTCCAGCAAAACACCCATGCCATGAAGGTGGAAATCCACCCCAGACCATCACACTACCTCCACCGTGTTCTTCTGCAGGTGGTTGTTGGGATAAATAAAGCTTGCTAACGTGGAGAAAACAAACAAACAACCAAACAAACAAACAAACAAAAAAAACAGGCCACATGCTTTCCATTTCATGATTATGGATTTGCCTAAACTCTAGAAATATGACAAGTAAATGATGCATGGGTGGATGGACAGACATTGTATTGGATTCCAGGAATAAAACAAATTCCATGAAAAAGAGAAATCCACACCAGACCTCTTTTCAAGTTGCCACTCCTTTTCACAATGCTTGAAACTCTCTTCTCTTTCAGGAACTCGTCTTAAGCTTTGCAACATTCCAGGGCCTTTGCATTTTTTTATATTTTACAATGGGGACAGGTCAGGACTGAAGACGGATCAGTACTGGGAACCCCTGAATGTCTCTGGAATGTGTGTGGAATGTTGCTTTTGTGTTGTGAAAAATGCATTGGTGTTGCATGGAAATGTGCTTTCTACCAGGCAGCATTTTTGGCCCTTAAATCTCTGCTGGACTTTACTGCATTTATGTTGCCATAGCAGAAGTGGAAAATATATAAAAGAGCTATAGCCCTGTTGTATGGGTTTAGGACCCATACACAGTGTTAAAAAAGTGGACAGTTCTTTTAGGTCAGGCCCAGCCCTGTGGAGTTAAATAAATAATAATGTGTCAAATTCATTAAAGAAAATTAAAAAAGTACTTTTTGGTGACACCATATCAATCAATGCTCTTCAAGCGAGCCTAGAAATCATTATATCCAGCTTCAGCTGGCTGGTTGGGAGTTAAGCTGCCGAGCTGTGTTGCTCCTCAGCTCCTGCAGCCTTGTCCAGCTAAGATGTCGTTTTTAGAGAGTTCTGCCTGCAGGTTTGACCGGAATCTCAGACACTTTTTTGGAAATATTTGGGTATAGTTTTCCATGTGTGCTGTTAGGTTTTGCAGTAGATTTTGTTCATGAAAATCTTCCAGATTAGATACACTAAAAGCAGATCCACCGAAAATTAAACATTTAGTCAAACAATAATTCAAAAATAAATCACGTTTTACATAATGATAGGCAAGTATTCCCTAACATCTGTCATGTCTTAACAGCACAGTCACCGTCCTTAGCTGTGTTGAAAAAACGACGCAACTGTTTTTCTGAGTAGATTTTATTAAAGATTAAACTTAATCAACTTAGTTTAAAAGTTAATGTTGTTATAAAATTAATAAATGGCTTTTTATAATAAGGGTCCTGCTTAAATCCTTGATTGGTTGCCTCTGCAAGGACTTTGGATGTTCTCCCTCTTCTTGTGTGGGTTCTCTCTGGGTACTCCTGCTTCCTCCAACAGTGCAAAAACATGGCTCTGAGATTATTGGTAACTCTAGGATTGTTTCTTTCACCCTGCTGCTCACTCAAGGCCTCTAATGTTAGTTTTTGTAGTATTATTATTTACATCACGGATTGCAAGAACTGATTTCTGCATATACGTTTAATATTTGAATTCTTACCCAACTTTAGACAAATAAATGTATTTTTCTATCAATACGGTAAAATCTGTTCTAAAACTGAGTTATATAAGATGCATCTATATACTGTACCTGTTCTGTATCTTCTGCACTCAGATGTGGAGAAGAGGAAGAACCCCGTGTGTGGGTTTGTCACCCCACTGGAAGGCTCCGAGGCAGAAGCTCATCGAAAGCCTGAAGTTAGTCATTTAAGTACATTTTAGATCACATCGCACATTTATTCTTTGCTGAGCCGTGTGTTTCCCCCCCCCCTCTGCTGTTGGGTTAACAGGCAATCATTTTAGAAGGGAGCTACTGGAAGAGAAGGATTGAAGTGGTGATTAAGGAGTACCACAAGTGGAGGATCTATTACAAGAAAAGGGTGAGAATCTGTCCTTTCTATGATATACTTGACTTTGCTTTTTCCATGGTTTGATGATTGCTCTCCCTAACCCTTTATTCAAAAAGGAAAAAGTAACAAAAAAAAAGTTGCTGCTGCGCCCCGATTTTTTGCCAGTTTTGTGGCACTAGTGCTCTTTATTTAACACCGCTGACTGCTGCGGCGAGGACTGTGGCCTCTATATGGTGCGCCCGCTCCATCCCTCAGCTATGCAACGTTCCCAGCACTAATGTTTTCACAGATGGTCTGACATGATACATGATCAAATTGTGGACTATGACTGTAAGAGGGTCACCTCGTTCTGCTGCAAAACATCCCCAAATCTGGACACTCCCCTTTCTGTGTTGTACAGTTAATATGAGGCTATTTTCCTGGAATGCTGCATCTGTTCCATTGTTATTGTGTCCAGATAATTCTCAAGTAAAATAAAAAACAGCTTAAGCACATCAATGGATATGAAAGTGAATAAAACAAAAACTATAAAAAAGGCAATACAATATTTTCCTTCATATTTTGTTCCCCGTTTCTCTAACAGTTTCAGACTATTTGCTTTCGAATCAAGCTGTACCTCTTCTCTGTTTCTGTGTCGCAGCTTCAGAAGAAGAAGGATGATATACTGTCAATGCTGCAGGAGGTATGTGATCTGACATGTCATTGTCTATTGTTGTTGCAGAGTGTCTCTGTTTGTTTTGGAAGCGCATCAAGGTAGAAGTATATTGATTTTTGACCGTCGAAGGCTAAAACTGCCTAATTGACCTGGTCTGGTTTGTGTGGGCTGGTGACCTGCTTAGTATTGTAGGAACATGAGGACCGAGTCTCCCTCTGTTAACTATATCGAAATTAGACAAAAAGATCCACAGGGGCAAAGCCATTTGAGCCGTGCGTCATAGCCTGACATTTATAGATAATTGACACACTGATTGCCAGGACCTCTCAACACTTCTTATCCCCTTTTGGGGTTTTTTAATCTTCATTCAAGGGAAATTGCAAAAAAAATTAATGTCTTTTTTTAAATGTGAACTACTTGCGGTAGACTTTGTCAGGCTTAAGCAGCAAAGGTGCGGTGGGTTCATCAGTGACGCCATAGGATTCAGAGACGCACACTGTAGTTTTTAAGTAGGAGAGGTAGAAAAGAGGCAGGAGGGAACCTCATGAATGACAGTATAGGTGAAGGTATAATCCTCTAAATTAGGATGATAAAATTATGAAGTGAATTTCCATCAGGTGCTTAAACGCTGCATTTGCCTGGGATAAAAATTAAGAACCATCCAGTAATGAGTCCGTCTCCTAGCGTCTTACGCTATCATGGTCGGTGCAGCACTTCGACAGAAACACATCAGCGGCAGGTCAAAGATCGCTAAACTGCCTTTTTATGCACATATGTTATCTGGCCTTCAACCAGATAGTGGAAAAACAAACATGCAAGAAACAAAGAGCTGTTTTTAATGAAATTAGGATTTCACAATGGTAGACCTCTTTACCAAATAAGACAAAAAAATCGTTCTTTTCTTTTTAGTCGGATGTACATTACTAACATAATATTTTGTAAGTTGTAAGAGCAAATTTACAATTATATTTTTTCAACATAGTTAAAGAGTAGGAAAGAATAAGAAAACAAAACACAAATATATTTATGTATCCATACGCAGTAATGTCTGCATCTATTTTAATATCCATTTTCTGTGATACACCACACGCAGTGAAACATACTTCCACCTTGATACATAGCTGGCGTTTCCTTACAAAAGCCATAATCTTGATTTTTTTCCAAATTGCTTGTTAACTTTATGTTTTTCTCTTTTGATTCAAATTATTTCCTCATAGGATATTTAACTTTTTCAAGATGGCAAAATAATAAAAGTATAATGGGAGAGATTTGTCATCTATTAAAGCTGAAAGTTTAGTGTCGTGCAGCATCAGACGTGTGTCTTTCTGCATAAAATTACAAGTGATTTTTCTGATATCATCTATTCTAATGCATTCAGAGATTCTAAACCTTTGTAACCAGGACTGAGGATGTATGCTAAATAGCTGTGATGCTCTGGGTTTGAGGGAGCGAGGCAGAAAGAAGGCAGAGATTTTCATACAGAAGGTTGCATCAATTAACATGAACTTTTTATATTTATTTTTTTATTTTTTTAGGATAACTATCTTTCAATATTTGGAATGGTGTCTTCTTACCCAGTCAGCACAGTTTCATTCAATAGCGATTTGTGTACAGAAACACTGGTGATCAAATATCTTCCAGGTTGTGATAGGTTTGGGGTTCTTGGGCTGCTTAATAGTTGTTTCTTAAAGGGGAGGTTAAAACTCTGACCCAGTCGGGGGATCTCAGTGCAGTTTTTTTTGCCAAACATTTAACTTTTAGCTTCCATCTTAATCTTTTGGATGAAAATTCATGTTAGTTCCAGTCAGTTTTAGTCAGGTTTCATTCAGTCAAGTAAGTAAGTATTAGTCTTTACTAACTGTTATGAATAATAAGGGGAATCAACTACTCCAAAAACACAGTAAAGCACATCTCCAGTAAACACTTACTGAAACAAATAATCAAATAAAAGCCTTATTTTCAAATTCAACATGATTTTGAATAATAATTATGATAAATAATAATCAAAATATATAAATGGAGATAAAGTGACATAAATAGTTTGAGTTAAATTGGATTTAGAGTTTATTGAAAAATAACTTCTTGAATAATGTTTCAATTTAAATTCAAAAGTGTGCCGGTTATAGAGACAATTTAAAGTTAAATTTGACTTCATCTTTATCCTGTTTTCTCCTCGTTTAATCTTTTTGGATTTGCTCTTGATGGCGAGGTACCAATCAGATGCGGGGGACACAAAACACAATCCGTGCAAACAGAAATCAGAAATGCGTGCATGTGTGTGTGTTTATCATTCAGTGTGTGTGTTTTAGCATTTTTCACTAGTAAGGCTCGTTTTTCCAACAAATATCATGTTGTGAGGACCGACAGCTCTTTATACCCCCCAAACCCCTAGCCTCATGAGGAGATGTGCGGTTTTTGGGTTAAATTAGGACTATGATTGAGGTTAGCCATGTGGTAATAGTTAGGTGTAGGGTACAAGTCAGGTATATATATATAAATATATATATATATATATATATATATATATATATATAGTTGGCACCCCTGCCATTCTGTCAGATAATGCTCAATTTCTCCCAGAAAATGTGATGCTTCTAAATTTGTGTAATGAACAGCACCTGTTACTTACCTGTGGCACATAACAGGTGGTGGCAATAACTAAATCACACTAGCAGCCAGTTAAAATGGATTAAAGTTGACTCAACCTCTGTCATGTGTCCTTGTGTGAACCACATTGAGCATGGAGAAAGAAAGAAGACCAAAGAACTGTCTGAGGACTTGAAAAAAACAAAATTGTGAGGAATTATGGGCAATCTCAAGGCTACAAGTCCATCCCCAAAGACCTGAATGTTCCTGTGTCTACCGTGTGCAGTGTCATCAAGACGTTTAAAGCCCATGGCACTGGACTGCTTGACCGTGTGCATGACATTATGAAGTCTGAGGACTACCAACAAATTTTGCAGCATAATGTAGGGCCCAGTGTGAGAAACCTGGGTCTCCCTCAGAGGTCATGGGTCTTCCAGCAGGACAATGACCCAAAACATACATCAAAAAGCACTAGAAAATGCTTTGAGAGAAAGCATTGGAGACTCTAAAGTGGCCAGCAATGAATCCAGACCTGAATCCCATAGAACACCTGTGGAGAGATCTCAAAATGGCAGTTATGGAGAAGGCACCCTTCAAATCTCAGGGACCTGGAGCAGTTTGCCAAAGAAGAATGGTCTAAAATTCCAGCAGGGCATTGGAAGAAACTCATTGATGGTTACTGGAAGCGGTTGTTCGCAGTTACTTTGTCTAAAGGTTGTACTACCAAGTATTAGGCTGAGGGTGCCAATACTTTTGTCCGGCCCAGTTTTGGATTTTTGTGTGAAATTATAATTGATTTGACTTTTTTTTCATTCTCTTTTGTATTTTTTCATTGCAAGCAAAATAAAGGTCATCCTGTTTGCATGCACGTGTGTGCAGCTCCCAGAATTAGGTCAGGGACAAAAGGCAGCCGCTGGTTTTGAAATGTTGAGACGTCAAAACGAAACCACATAATGATAACCTGTTAGAGGGGCTTGTGTTTTTTCTTCAATGTGGGTAAAAAATAAAAAAATTTTTGGGTTCATAATGGACTCCACACACACACATACATACATACATGCACACCCACATACAAACACAAATGCATGCAAAACACTCCAATCTTCTCAGAGGGGATATCGTCTGCTCAAACGTAATCAAAACAGCTTCCGGCTCAATCTGGGCTTCCCTATAAGAGTGGCTCCAGATCTGGAGTGGTTGGTAAAAATGACAAAGAATATCAGGGGGACATAAAGCGCTGTGTGCAGAGGAAACGAACCAAGCCATGAGTTCCGTAAGTTTTATTTGCTCACCAGAAGACTGGGTTGTTGATATTGTGTAGCTGGTTGCTTGCAATAGAGGGAGCATTGGAGTAACCTCATATTTTTAATCTTGCATTGAATCCAGAATCCTTATTTACTGTATTTATTAAAATATACTGAGTTTTATTTGTGTAAGATATAGTAATTTTGTTCAGGCTTCGACATTTATATGGCAATGTGAGAGTCAGATTCCATCAGCATTTCTATTTTGCCATAAGTTGTTCTGGACGTGTCTGATTCGATGTGAGTGTTTTAAGTTTGTTGACCTTGCATTGCAGGGGCAAAGCTGTCAGGCCAAGCTGGACAGATGGTCCAGTCATTCCTACCAGCAACCGGAAGTTGCCCCAGTAGAGGCCCACATGTTTGACCTGGACTGCCTCCTGTCCGACATCTCCGACACTCTTTTCACTATGACACAGAAACCCTGTCCCTGGGCCAGCGACCGACACAACAGTGAGTAGTCCACACCTTGGACTTTTTGGAATATCCAGCTGGAATTTGTGTTTGAAATGGATAAAACTTTAGAGATCACAATGACATTATATGAGTATCATGGTGTTTCCAGTTATCAATGCATTTGCACAGAAATTTAAATGTAACATAATCTAACTGGCCTTTGTTGAACTCTAATTAATAGTTAGTTGCAAAAAAAAAAAGCTTAATTTTGTGCCCACTATCAAACCTTTTTCATAATAATATTTTCAAAAATTAACACAAAGTATAACGAGCTGATGTAAGTCGTAATTTTCTACAGTTGTTGGGCTTTGTTTTTTAGAGACAAAGCATTTATTCGGCAACAAAACTGAAGAAATTTGTTTGATTTTGGTCATTTTTTTACTATAATGTTAGTTTTTCTCGCAATAAATAATTCAGAACCCTTGCAAATAATGTATAAAAAAATCCCATATATTTGCAAAAACTTTACCTTTGAGGTTTAAATTCGGGATCTGTGAAATCCCATCTCATCCAACTTTAAGTTGATTATGTGCTAGGCCAGAAACTTGTTTGACTCGTGGGCAATTATCAACACAATGTAATAGGATTATCCCGTGTTTCAAATGCTAAAAAAAATATAAACAAACAATTAGATTTCCTAGCAAAAACATGCATGAAAGCTTTGCTAAATGTTAAGGTTGATCTGAAACCCTTACTGCAAGCCGGCAGAGACCATTTAATTAGAACATCATGGGCAGATGCTGAAAACCTGATATTTGCTGCTTTCACTGAACTATGAGGTCAAGGTTGAAGAGGAACCACTGTCGATCCAAGTTAGAGTAGTATAGAGCGTTCATGTTTATATTTTCTGTCCTGTAGTAAAGAATTTAAAACTTGGAATGAAACCTACCTTTGCAGTTGAATAGTACTTTTGCTTTTGGTCAAACTTAAAATGTTTGTTTAGCAACTAGCCTAAAACTGTAGCAACCAATGGGGGATTGCTGCAAAGTCACCAACACAACTCAGGCTCATCTGTTCCAGGAAAAGTGAATGCTGCAAGTCACTGACTGCAAATGTAAGCTATATGCTGAGTTTACTTAGACCCAAAACCTTTAAAGCGGAACGTGTATTCAGATATACTCAGATTGGCGACTGGATAGCTCAATTGGAATGTCACTAGACTTCCAGTCCAAAACTCATGGGTTCAAATTCAGCCCAGGGCAAAAACACACCACAGCATCCAGCGTGGGTCCTTAGGCAAGACCCTTTGCGCTACTGCCTACCCGGCGCCTGAAAAATGACTGCCCCGGTGTGGTTTACACCAAAAACAATTTCCTACGGGATCTATAAAGTATACATTATTATTATTATTATTATTATTATTATTATTATTAGGATTAATTGGAATATATGTATGATTCAATTCAAATAATTTTTCTTGTAAAGTGGATTGAAATGAGATATGTTGTGAACTGGTGCTATTTAAATAAACCGAACTGAATTCCACTCAGTTCAACACAATAATTGGAAAACACTTTATTGCAAAGGGAAATTGAATGTTGTAAATAATATGATCCAAGTGTCTTTAAATAGTTGCTGTGGTTGCTGTGGGCAGGAAGGATCTCCAGTAACAGCAGCAGCAGCACAATGATGAATATGCAACCTCATTGGTATGAATGATCACCGACTAGTGTCACCTTGTCCTGTTTATGATTTCAACAAATTAAACTCAAAACAAGACGCACAAAATTTATTCCAACCGCACAAAATCCAAAACCAGACGGAGAAAGCATTTCCTCTACCAAAGATAAAAGATAAACAAAAGGCTACGAAATTAACAAATTAGAACTAATTTACCAGTAATACTCCTTGCTTCCATTATAAGTGGCCAATAATAGAGAAAATGAACATCAATTTTTGTTTTTACATCAACTTTTTATTTTGAATATCCCAAGCAAGTGTTTGTTCCTGTTCTGCCTTCAGATTACTGTTTGACTTCTTACGTCCGTTTTAGTTTTAACCTGTATGACACGGATTTATTATTACCCACAATTCTCACATCCAGGAGGTTTGATGTATTCTTACAAAAATACAATTCATTACAAAATTTACGGTTACGATTTTAAATAACTGATTAAATCGATAATAATATTTTGTTATTGTGTTATTGTGTTAAATTTCTTGTTATGATAAGAATTCCGATTTATTATCACACTTTACCCCACTATTTGTTGCATGAAAGCATTGATCAATTAAAAAAATATATTATTAAATGCTTTTTTTTGGTGCAGTTTAGCAATAGAGATCACACCACTTTATGTAAGTTGTGTCATATGGATGTCTAATTTAAATTGGTACCTTTTTCACGAGCAGTATATGTGTTTATTATCATTACTTTTAGCATGATTGTGATAGAACCCCAAAATATTGTGACAACATTTTAAATCCATGTCACCCAGCCCTATGCTGCCATACTTTATAAATGGTTTGTTATCAAAACAAACTCGCTGAGACACTGTATAACATGAGCCCAGTAGTTCTTTGTGACAAACCAATATACCGAAATGATCTAAGGGCTAAATGTCCATCTAGATTCTACATAGACATTTACCCCTGGGAGTGCTTTAAAGCTGAGGCGACTCAATGCCGTAGGTGTAAGCTGAAGTTGTAATAGATAAGGGTAAAATAAACATGTCTTCTGAGTAAATAGTTCACATTACAAGAATAAAAAGACAGTATAGCCTGGTGTCATATCTAACCACGATTTACATTTTTTATATATATTTTATCACCCAAACTTTGGGGTATTTTCACATTATAATGCTGGATATTCACCACATCTTTAAACATCGTTGCTTCATAGACTTTTAAAAGTTTTTGATTTAAATAAAAAGAAACCATGGACATTAATGTTGTAACCCAACTTGAGTTTGTTGACTGGGTGTGGGTGAGGTGATAAAATGTGCTGTAGTTAAGTTTGCTTACTGCTTATTTGCTTATTTAGGAAAAACAATCCATCCATTTTCTGTACACCCTTTGTCCATATTGGGGTCGGGTGGGTCTCCTGGTCCATATCTCCAGCTTACAACGGGCGAGAGGCAGGGGTCATCCTGGACAGGTCGCCAGTACTTCGCAGGGCAACATAGAGACATACAGGACGAACAACCACTCATTCCCACACTCACAATTAAGAGTGCCCAATCAGCCAACAGTTGTCTTTTTGGACTGTGGGAGGAAGACAGAGTACCCGGAGAGAAACTGTGCATGCACGGTGAAAGATTGAATTGTATTTCTTCCTCTACAGCATACACAAGCAATGCTGACATGATCCAGCCAGGCCTGACTCTACTGCAGCCAAGCATGGATGATTTTATGGACATACCAGGTACTCTTTTCTATTCCTTCCTCTCTTTAAACAGGACCGTGGTGAAATGGTTTGGTATGAGTCTTGTTTGTATGATGTATATAGAAGAGTCCAAAGTTTGCTCGCCTGGTAATTTGTAGCACACGGAGTAATGCTGTTTGGCTCCTGATAGTGGTGTAGGAATGGCACAGATCACAGGAGGTTGATTGAGATTAAAACTCTGAAAAACACAAACAAATCTGATGAGTCTTAAAACTGAAATTGTTCGTAACAGATTAAAAATTTGACTCCCCCATTCACTTAACTTGTGTAATTACATGATGTGTTTTAGAGGTAAACGGTTAACCCGTGTGCTTTTATTCTGAAAATTGTCTTAAAATAGAATGCAATCGATAAGGCAAACACATGGGACCTCTTTCTAACGTTTGGATCTAGAATCATTTTACAGAACTCCTTTCAACAAAAATAATGCTTTGTTTCACTAGTATAAGAGAAACAAATATTGAGCAGATAAAAAGAAAGTTATAGTACTATTTTGCATTGTGTTTCCGATTAAAATGTATTAATTTGAGAACCATCAAACATGATGTCGCCGGTCAGAGGTCCTAACAAGAGACTGATCGCAACTTTGAAGGCACTTCTGACATGTTCTGGTTCTGTTCTGATGCACTGGTGACAGGGGTCAGATAGTTTTGACCCAAAACATTTAGGGGTTTGTTAAACAGCTGAAGATATACAGAGACTTTTTTCCCAGGAACATCACAGTTTGTCCTGTCCAAATTCACCAAGAAAAAAGGCTTTTAAAGATTTTAAAGCAGCCTTGTAGGATTTCAGCTCTAAATCTAACTATGTGTTACCCTAACAGGGCCGTGGGTAATGAAAGACAAACATTGCTATGTTAAGAGGGGATAACGCCCTGCCAAAGAAGACTGAACACTATTTCATTTCAGGGTGCTCCTACATATCCTACAAGGTTTTTACAGGTTCTTATTTTTATTTTATTTCCCCCTCCAAGTAATTTGATTGTTTTTTTGATAAGTCATACATGATACATTATTGTGCCAACGTTATGGTGTATACTTTACATCACACCCTTGAGTTTATTATATGCAGTTACGTGATAGAAAGTTAAAGAGCTTTATTTTTCAGTTACGTAGTCGTACTTAGTTCTGCCTCCAGAGGGTGGTGTTTCACTTTCTGGGCTTTCTGTTTAACTAAAAGTCTTAGATAAAACATGAATGTGTAATTAACACTGTTAACAGGGTTTATTGTTTACACAGACATCTTTCTTAACTACCGAGGTCAGCCCGCTGACCAGAGTGGCTACGCCAACTGTAGCTACTATGAGGGGCCGCCCAGCACAGCTTATGCTCCTGTTTCGTCTCCTGTTGTGACAACCCCTCAGCTCCTTATTGACACCCAGCTGGCTCAGGTAGTCTTGTTGGCTAGCTAATGTGCCTCCTTTTTCTTTTCTTTGGATTGTTTTACTCAAAATAGTCATTCACACGGTTAAATTAGAAAAAAAAGCTTGACTCTTTCATTTCTGCAGCCAAGTCTGTCTTCTGACAGTTTGCCCCTGCCCTCTACATCCAGTCCTCGCTCAGAACAAACCAGGGCACGCCAGGATTGCAGGGAGTACCATACATCCAGCATCCTATCCGGAGCCCTGCCGTATGGACAGCAGTCCTACCATGATGCGTCTGTTTCTACGACGTACGCCGGTGACACAGATCAACCGGCGTCTGCAAGTATTCCCTTTCTGCACCCGCTGCCGTGTCACAAGTTTGGGTTCTACACGACAACAAGCGTGACACCCACCGTCATCACTCACACGGCCTCCACCATTGGAGCTCAGGGCTCAGTGTACCAGGCTCATTCCTACGCTCCAGCGGCGGACCCAGACTCCCAGACTCACTGCCACTCTATCAGTTACCCAGCTGCCACGTCCGACCCGGTCCACGCAGCCCTCGCTCCTGTGACAGCGACCCACTGCCTCTCTGTCCCAGAGCAGATGGATGTTTCAGGGGTCAGGGGGAAACACAAGCAAAAGATTGGAGGACTACGAACAGTTGCGTCCCCCGATTTGCCCTCCAGCCTCCAGTCAACTGCCCCCATGCCCACCAGCTGCCTGGCTAAACTGCTCTCCTCCAGCACGCATGAAAGTGAATTATGTTAAACAACAGCTTTAGTTCCTATAATAGCTGATCATAAACACCTCAATAGATTAACTCATTCTGTTTATTTCTTTTCTGTTTTACAGAAAAACCAACACTTGGATTCAATAGTACCAGTCTAATGACAACTAAAGGACAAAGGTCAACCTCCAAGAGCTCTGTGGTAGGTCTTAAATCACAATGTAAACAAACAAATGGTGGGCTTTAACTCTCAATATTACTATCATAACGGTTTGGATCACAATAATTGTTTGTCTATTATATTGAGTGTTATGAACTTGAAGTTTTAATGCTGATGCAATATTTAGCCAGTAAGACATAGTTTCAAGGCAGATGCTCACACCAGACACATGATATTACTCAATACACTACAGATCAAATAATGACAAAATAAGACAATATTACAAACAGGATTATAGTGGAGGCTCATCAACAAGAACAAACTAGCTTTGCAGAGTTTTATTAATTGCCACACTGTAATTAGCAGATTTGTCCTCCATTTATGAGTAGACGTGATCAAATGCATTTGCTCTGCATTTCTCTGTCTCACGTTCAGCATCATGTGTTGTTTAGCAGACAAGCAGAGTTGCTCAAGTTGGTGGAGTTTCCTCAGCACTGCAGCATGGAGCTTGTTGGCCTACAGTGATGACGCCCCCGCTCGGCCAAAGCGCACCCCACGCCAGCACCTCAAGAGGGTCTGCGGTGTCTGCCCTCCTCACGCATGGCTCCGCCAACAGCACCGCAGACCTGCTCATTCCCAAGACTGAGAAGCTGTCACCCGTTCCACTCTACGCCACAGACCGGAGCAGCTTGACCGGTACGCCTTCACAGTTCAAATGAAAAATATCTCGCTTTCAGAGAGCAGCGCTGCAGACTTTTAAAATGCAGTAGAAAACTATGTAAAAAGCTTATCAAAAACATTTTTTTTAGGTATTATCATTTACTTTATAATAATATTAATGTATTAAAATAAAAAATTAATTCTTTTTTTATTTTTTATTTTACTTGTAGTTCAATTTACTGCTCATCCAGGCCAAATATCTCCACCAAACCCTTTAGACAAGGCCTCCAATCCTGGGTCGCCTCAGTCTGGCTTTTCAGGACAAGGAAAGCTGGAATCTACAAAGGTGGGCCATGTTGTTGTTGTTGGTTTAATGTTTAATGTTTAAAACTAGGTTAATTTTGTGCTGTAAGTATATTTAAATATTTTTCTTTTGCAAAGCTAACTAGGAATAAGTGAAAACATCTACATTTCCTAATAAACGGCTAAATATTTGTTGGGGTTTTCCCAATTTTTTACACCATGACTGTATTCACATGTGGGACAGGTATGCAACCATGCGCTTGAAGTGTAATCAATGAACACATTTCTGTGCTGTCTGCAGCAAACGGAGACCAGGAGAATAACACACATCTCAGCGGAGCAAAAGAGACGTTTCAACATCAAAGTGGGATTTGACACTTTACATAACCTTGTAACGACACTCAGCTCCCAGCCAAGCATAAAGGTAAACTGAAAAGATGTGCAGCTGCATGACAGACAAAGGTGTTAAGAGGCCTGGGGTATGGAGAGTCAAAGAGCGGCGACGAACCTGCAGGGCTCAGCCTGAAAACGGATTTCTGAATGGGCCTGATCAAATGCATGTTACTAGAGTACTAATGAACTAACTGTGAGTAATTCTACAGGGTGGCTCATGTTTTGTAATCTCTCTGCGTGCTGGCACAGATCAGCAAGGCTACAACGCTGCAGAAGACAGCCGAGTACATCAGTAAAATGCAGCAGGAGAGAGCTCAGCTGCACGACGAGGTTCAGCGACTCAGAGAAGAGATCCAGAACCTGAACTCCTCCATCAAGTGAGACTTTAAAATAAAAACAAATGGCTTCTGGATGTGTGCTTCCTCATCTAGTCATCTATTGGGATTAGAGAGGCTTTTTTCAAGATTGTGGTTTATCCTCTCCATTTCACCCGCTATGTTTTTTAGCCCTGCTGTCATTAAGATGGTTTACTCTGCTCTGTTGACCCTGTGTGTGTGTGTGTGTGTGTGTGTGTGTGTGTGTGTGTGTGTGTGTGTGTGTGTGTGTGTGTGTGTGTGTGTGTGTGTGTGTGTGTGTGTGTGTGTGTGTGTGTGTGTGTGTGTGTGTGTGTGTGTGTGTGTGTGCGTGTGCGTGTGTGCGTTCTCTGCAGTGCTTGCCAGCAGCAGCTCCCTGCCACAGGTGTTCCTATCACACGGCAGCGCTTCGACTACATGAGGCAAAAGTTCAGAGAGTACGTCCGGGCTCAAACTCTGCAGAACTGGAAGTTCTGGATCGTATCCTTATGCTTGTAAAAAGCTTGTTAGAATCTTAAGCTAAATGTTAAGCAGTATAATGACTTGTGGGTGTATTAAAACACCTTGAAGTCATTCATGTTTGGCCGCCACACACTTCAGTCTGTTTTATTGAGATTTTAAGCCATACATCACGGTCCAGCAAACTCTTTCACTCAAAAATCCACTCTTGCCCCCGTCGCTACCGAACAAAGCTGCATCGAAACATAAACATAAAATGTTTTATGAAAGCTAGCAAAATTGAATTAAAATGTGTTTTTTTTTAACTTAAATTAATAAAAACATAATAAAGTCTTTACTACAAAATAAAAAAAAATCTATTTCGTACAACCAGATGAGCCTTTTTGTGAAAAATTATGAAAGATAGATAGCATATGTGAAAGCTAGTTACTTTTAAAAGCCTTTTGCACACATTATATGCAACGTTTGCCAAAGAATGTACAGAAAAACCTCTAAAACTAACCATTATTGTTGTATGGGTTATCTTTACTAAACAGATTTTGCTTTAGCTCATGTGAAAGAGCCAAATGTGGCTCCTGAGTGGACCCCTGACACACATTCTTAACAAAATATTATTTTGCTTGTGATCGTAACATGACAACTAAAAACATTCAATTCTGTTGAGTACATTTGCAAGTTTCAGTAAATTAAAAAAACTAGTTCACGGTGATTTAGAGTTTTAATCCACTCCTATCTGAGGTGTCCATGATTCAGTCGAGGAGCAGGCTGCTGCAGACATTTTAAGAATATGAAATATCAATGTAGTGCCAAGCTTCTTTCACTAAATACGATAAATTCCAGTGTAGCTGAGAAACATTTCTCCATGAAATGGAGCGTTTGGCATGGTTAAACTTCCCCACATGGGATTTCTACACGTTACACCTGTTCTTTATTCGTTTTTTTTTGTTTGTTTCACTTTATTTACTATTTATTAAAAAACGATAGAATCTTAAGTGTGAAATATTCATGAGCTGAGGAGCCTCTGAACGCAACATACTTAATAAAATATGCTGCAAAGATAGCATGAAAGACCGAAGCTGATAAATTCAGAATTTTAAAGTTGATGCCAGAGGCACATGTGAAAGAAGGTGGGAGATCTGAAATGAGTTGATTTGTAATACATCTGTAACTGTCAAATACAAATAAGCAGGTCCACACCTAAGCACTCCTCTGCAGGTGTCAGCGGCGGTCCGTGGACGCTTTTAATTTTTGTATTCATTTCAGACATGATGGTGGTTGTTGATTGGGTTGAAAGTTGACGCTACCGAGCTAATCAGAGGCAACACTGCATATACATGTTTATGCACTTCCTCTCTTGTTTCTTCCAGCTCCTTGCAGCACTTCCTCTCTCTATCTTCCTTTTCTGTGACAGAAGCTTTCCTCTTTGCCTCCTCTTTGAAAGCTATTCTCACCCCCCTCTCCTGTGTGTCAAACCATCTGAGTTTAGCTTCCAAGATTGTAATCCTGTCCACTTTGGTCACTCCTAAGAACAAACTCAAAATATACAACTTGGTAGCTCTGTCCTCCATACTTACAGCTGTCTTTCTGTCAAAGTTTATCTCTGTTCACTCTTCCCTGTACCTTCTGTGTGATTGACTCTGGGTACCTAAACCCATCCTCTGTGCTATCTTCCTCAGATTTCCTCAGATTAGCTTAATTATATTATTTTTGTCTGCAGAACTTGCCTCTTGTCTTCCGTTCAGAATTAAAATGTTTAAATAAAGGTAAAAATATATTCTGAATTAATTATCGATCATTTTTCAGTGCTAATCTAAATTTAATGTAAAGTAGCTCTGCTCCCATTCGGGCTTTCAATGCATGGCACACTGACCATCATAAACAGCAGGCTCATCATAGGAAAATTAAATCTCAAAGCAAATGTTTTCACCAACAGACTAGTTGGTAAAAATTTTGGATTTTCATGTCTAAAAGCTGTCTTTGAATCCAATCATCACCTGTTCTTTCGAACACTTTACTGTTGCATCTTAATTTTCCTGTATAGATTATGAATAATACGTCTGTAACTGGTTTACTTATAAGGTTGTTAGAGTTCATTTGAGGGTTGTCGGGTCTCACCTCTTGTTGCATATTCAGTGGTGTTCGCTTTTTAAATAGCTGTTTGTGTTTTTTAGCAAACTGGTTTCCGAAATTTCTATCTACACTTAGCACATGCGAGATGGCCAGGTTTGTAAATATAGCGGGATTTTCTGACTAAAACGATGCCAATAACTTCCACTGGATCCTTCCTTAACTCTGTGTCAGTTCAGTATCATCATTGAGCCTCTGTTTGAGTCCTACAATGGAATGGTTTCCACCGCCAGTGTGGAAGACCTGTGTCAATCCACTCTCTCCTGGTTGGACCAGCATTGTGCCTTGCCCGCTCTGAGACCCAGTGAGTCAATTGCAACTACAATTCAAGTCCTATCTGTTAATATCTCCCTCTTGGTGATCAGCCAAGCGCTGACCCATGTTTCCTTTTTTTGTTCTTTGTTTGTTATATTCCTTTTTATTCTCTCAGTGGTACTGAGTTCACTCCGTCTCTTGTGTACAACCACCGCCATCCTGACTGACCCGAGCCTTCTACCTGAGCAGGCTGCACTAACAGTGACCCAAGGAGACGCTGCTCCTGCTGTTGACCACTCCTTACAGCCCACCACGCAGCAGTAGTACACGCAGCCTTTGGATCGTTCAAGAGAACCCTCAGAGAGAAAATCTTGTTTAGTGAAGGGACAGAAATACGCTTTGGAGTTTATTTGTATGTTTTCCAGTGTCATCTGGTGTTTATATTGTTTATTATGTGTCTATTATAGATAGATAGATAGATAGATAGATAGATAGATAGATAGATAGATAGATAGATAGATATTAATATAATGTAGAAATTAATAAAAACATATTCGTTATACTAAACAATGTGAATTGATTGTTGTCTGATTTCTTTATATTTTCTTTCTGAATTCATATAAAAGCATTTAGCCTATTTTCTTATCAAGATTAATGCTAAGAATGGAACGTCTGACTTAGCTTCTACCTCATTGGATGGGGGATATTAGGAAAAACCGGCTGTCAAAATAAGCGGAGGTTACTAATCCAGAGATTTTGTTGTGTGATTTATTGAGTTGAGTAAGATCTGCTGTCTTTTGTTGATTTTGTACTGGTTAGACACCAGATGGCGCTTTTCACAGCGTTTATTGCACACCAGTTGACTGGAAAACATGCATGCAGAACCATCACAACTTTAATGCTGGATTTAGATGCTGTGCTCAGATCTAAAACTGTTTGTGATAGTTTAAAAAGAAAAAAACCTCATCAAGAACTAAAATAACACTTTTCAACTCACTCAAGAATGATATATACTAACTCAGAATTGTTTAACAGTTATCCATTCACATATTCCATTGCGTGAGTGAACCTAACATACTGTACATTAAATTCGATCGCCGTATGGTAACTTAACTCATTTTATAAATGTTGTTTGTCATAGATCTGTGATTTAAATCAGTTGCCTTATGTAGTGCTCAGGTTGACCTTTACATATATAACATAGTTCCCTCTATTGTTATTGAATAAAATTAGTGCCTTGCATCCTCCTTACATGTTCGTGTGTGGCCTGCACAGTGGTATAAGTGATGGAGATAGAATACTGGAGACTGTTTGTCTATTTGTTTTCTTCGAGTAGCCTGTAAGTGTGAGGGTGTGTTCATCGTTTTGTTGTCCTGTGTGTGTTGCTGTTGGTTTGATGTCTTAATAGGAGCTCTGTCTAATTTAACAGAGCTTGAACTATATTACAAAGAAACATGTAAGCCTTGAAATGTTTAAAGCTAATAAAAGGCATACTCCAAAAGACTTGTTGACTTGTTGCAATTACAGTGAAAGGTGATATGTCCCCTTTAACAGGTTTCTTCCTGTTAAAGGGGAGTTTTTCCTCTCCACTGTCGCTACATGCATGCTCAGTATGAGGGATTGCTGTAAAGTCAACGACAACACAAGCCATTGTTTCTGCCTGCTGATTCCAGAGGAGTGAATGCTGCAAGTCAATGACTCGATGCAATCTGCTGGGGTTCCTTAGATTGGAAACTTTTTCAAATTGAT
>JAVLVB010000868.1:367385-426693 GCA_032876305.1 Orestias chungarensis | reverse complement strand
AGTCCTATGTTTATTGTTTCAAGGACACCTTTCAAATTTGTAATTTCGAAAAGAACATCCTTTTTTTTACACTTCCCATGATGCACCAAATATTCACTGATTAGTAAATAAAAATGGTTATATATTGCATTGAGTTGAATGTTTTTAGTCAGGATTCAGGCACCATAAAGTCACCATTGGCTGCCTGGAGTGTTCAGGAAAAGAATAGATTAAAGATTCTAATGTTTAAGACTAATTAAAGTAAAAATCCTAAACATAGGTATACTTTTAAGTATATCTGACATAATAAAAATGTTTTAGCTTTTGTCAATTAACCCAAAAAATATATATATAAAAAAAAATTAAAAAAATAATATATATATATATATATAATTTTGTCATTGTGTTCAATGTCACCTTTGTGGTGTTAGCGCTCCTCCGACCTGACAGGTGGCGCTGCGACGGTGGTGAGGATGGTGAAGCCCATATTAGGGTTTTTGTTCCCGGAGCTGCTCCGAGCGCTGTCCACTTCAGCACCACAAGATGAGCGAAGGGACCGAAGCTGCGGTTCACCATCAGCACCAGCGCACAGCTCTGTCCCAGATACCCGAATACTCCGAGAAGACGCGCCGATATCTGCCAGAAACGCCCCAGCAGGACAAAGAGGCGGAAACAAGGTATGAGATATTATTGCGGCTCTAAAAGGAGTAAGTTCCTGTGCATAATGACGGGCTTCTCCCTTCCCTCCTCCTTGCTTCGCAAAGACGGGATAGCAGCATTAGGAGGTGTTTACGTTCTGGTTGCGACCCCTTATATTTATGTCCTGTTTAGTTTTTTTCCCTGATGTGAAGCAGGAACAGTTAAGCGGAGACAGTCAGAGCCCCAGGCACGCAGCAGCCTCAGCTCTGCGGATGATGCTGTGCTTTTATAACTCCTGTCTCCATCTGTCGACTCCGCGGCCAGCTGGCTGTTGTGCGTTGGTCTCAGCTTCGCTGCAGGACGTTTGATTTTTTCCGGAGCCATTTTTCTTCCTGTAAATTAAGGCTCGTGCTTTCTGCTTGTTTGTGGTATTATTAGGACTATTATTAGTATTATTGATAATAATAATAATAATCACTTTTTTTTTACATCAAATACTTTCATTATCTTATGTTATGCTGTTATTATTTATTATGTTGTTTTTCTGTAAAATAATGATTTTTTTGTTGTTGATATGATCTTATCTATTTACTTACCAGGATTATTTATTTTCCTACTATTTAGGTGCCAGTTGATTAATAGCTTAAGGATTTTTAAAAATACTTTATTCATATTAATATTGACTTTTATCAAAACAATCTTTGTATTTATCCTTGTAGAAATGTCTTTATAAAGATCCTTTCTAGAAAGAAAAACTGCCCGAAATATTCCAGTAACTATTGTCAACTGGTAAGTAAAAATAACCACCTTAAAAAACATAGATGGAAGCTTGGAGCATGCCCCTTAATCCTGCTGTTGTTGAGCATCTTAACAGCATGATGCTGCCACCACCATGCACCTGCATAGGGAAGCTACGGTAGAAGTGACTTTAAAGGTCTGCAGTCTGTATAGTCTCCTAATCTATAGAAAACAGTGCTAATTTCATATTTTGCTTTGGATTGTTTATCTCTCTTACATGTTGTAAAATACTGATGTATAAACAAAGAGTGTGTGTAAGAAAGGTACAGACAATAATGCTAGCAATGTATTTAGTTATTTTTAGAAGTCTTAAAGATTAAGATTCATTGTTTCTGAGGCAGAATTAAAGTAGAAAAGTTGCTGCTTTACCTGAATTAAAATTAACTTCTGACAGGAAGCTAGTAAGTGAATCATTCTTTGCTGATATTTCGGTTCTTGCTTTGTGACAGTCAGGTTGATGTGCTGACCAACTCCATTTGCTTATTACTTTCAAATAAAACAGAACTTATAATAGAGGCTGGAAATAGAGTTGTGATATGCACGGCAAATCTCTCTGCAGCGTGTCCACGTGCTAGCTGATTATATTCATACGTCTTTGTGGGCTCCCTGTGAATCAGTAATCAGCGCTTGGGTTGTGACGTGCTGCTGGGCGGAAAAGGAAACGAGTCAGCGGGAGCATGTATCTAAAGGAATAATGGTGTGAGCGCTGATGTGATCCTCAGCTGCACCACTGTGGTGGACTGACCCAGCCTGGGCCAGTGGATGAGTGTATCTTTAAATGCCGTCTTCCATTTTGTCACGGTGCTGCTGTTTGGTGAGATAGGGCCAGGTGAGGTCAGAGGCTGGTAGAGGGATTAGCTTGCGTTAAGATGTGGTTGCTCATGGAGGTGTGAGGGAAATGCCAGTCACTCATGGTTAATCTTCCGCCGCCTCCTGTCTCTCATCCTCTGTTTTGGTCAGAGAATCTGCCTCCTGCCTGCTCCACATTCACATTGTTCCTATTTGAGCACTTATACACCCCCCTCCCATCTCCCCTCACCATTCCGCCGCTCTGCAGCATCCTAGGGATTCGCCTCGCCGTCCCTCCTCGCCACATGCAGCCTCCATCGGCGCACGCCTCCCTCATCTCACCCCTCTGGCAGACACACTCGGCCCCTCCTCCTGTCCTAATTCCTCTTACTTCAGCTCTACTGAAGGGCGAAGCCCCGAGGGTGGAAGAGTGCACATCAGGGCACATCTGAGCAGGAGGAAGAGCAAAGGAAGGACGTTAAGATTGCTGCCAAGTCTAAAAGCACAACTGCCAGAGATTGTCTCTCAGTGCAGTCTGATTGTGTTGCAGTCTTTTTGCAATGTCTCTAATATTTTAATTTCACTGTAATGTTTATAATGTGGACTAAACTAAACTAAACTACACTAGCGATTAGACTAATTATCATTTAGCTGTAGTTCTGGACTGTGACTGAGCCATTTTAATATATGAAAATGCTTCGATCCAAACAATTCCATTGCATTTCTCTGTTTGGCGTGATAGTTTTGCTAAAAAGTGAACTTCCACTCATTTCTTAACCCTTTTTGTAGCCGTTACCAGGTTTTCTCTAATAAACATCCTGTTGTTAACTTCATGCAGCTTCCCCATCCTGCTAAAGATAATCATTCCCGCAGCATGATGCTGCCGCCACCCTATTCAACATGGAGAGGAATGACGTTTAATCTCATTTGGTCTGAGTAACTTCTTCCACATCACTTCTCATGGTTTTGTCTTTTCTTTTTTGGCATTTCCAGGGAATTTTGGAGAGACTTTTCCTTTTTCATTTAATGAATTAAACTATATTACAAAATTATAAACAAATTATCATCTGAGACAAATTTACAATTTCTTTTTTATCTCTGTTCCCTAATCCTTAAACCTATAGCGATTAGTAATACTAGCGGAGACTCTTAATGAGTTTATTTTCTATGGTCTGCAGCATTTTATCATTTGTGTTAAGTTTATGTCGTCTGAAAATTCAAATGGAAACTTTTCGGTTCAAAATGACCTAATTTCTCCCTTCATTGAACTCCCCCCACCCGTCCCTCTGCTTCTGTCACAGCCCTCCTCCTGTTCTACTAATGATAAATCTCATCCACCTTAACAAACCCTCCTACACTCTTACTTTCTGGTGAATCCTTTGAGGTGTTTGCGTTTGATTCTTGATCCCATTTCTCTGAACGTTGCAGGCAAGCACGTGCAGCACCTTGTGCTGCTTGTTTTGTTTTCCTAGTATTCCGATTCAGTGTGGGAGTCTTTGTGTTTTTGCTGTTGTGTTCTGCTTCACAGTGCGGTAACTCTCCCCACATCCACAGCATCCACTGGAACGAGCTTCTGTAACTGAAGAGCATGACTCATTTCTGACTTATCGAGCTCAGGACTGCGAATCTCCTCAATGGGTGGTGGAGATGCCAAGATTAGCCATTCTACAACTGTGTAGAGCTTGTTCTCCTATCAGCAGTGCTTGGTTTGGTGCTTCAACAACTACACCTACCTATCATGTAAGCGGAGCAAATCCGTACTCCAAGGTCTGTAATGAAACCAAAAACAGAACCACTCTTAAACAGCCTACCTCTCCCTTTTCTGCACTAAAGCCGCCTTTTTATACTCTAATGGTTTATTCAAACTCTTGACAGTTACGTGTTACAGATTTTGTGCTGCAGTGACCGCATAAGAGGAACCGACACTTAAAACATTGATCTGTGTGAGTCTAATAGACAGAACAGAAGAAGAGGAGCTAAACCAGATGTTGGTGTTCCTTATCTGTCAGCTATTTTCTTGCTTACAGGAAGCAAATTAGTTTGTGAAGCATCTAAAATAGATAAAACTGCTTTTATCACTCCATCTGAGAAGATTACATTTTAAAATAATTAGGAATAGTTTTACACAATATATCTTAAATAATAAAGTAACCCACAAGGAATGAACTGAATATGAAAAAGCAAAGATTGACAAACAGAAAAAACAAAACACAAAATCCAAAGTTAATGACAAACTGTTTGGGACGGATTTCTGAAACATGGGACAAAATTGTCCGTTTGAGCGGAACAATGATCTCAAACATGCGTCCAAACTTGCTTTCAGAGGCATATATTAAGCTGATAGGAATAGTGGCAAAAATGATATACTATTATTTTGGAAACGCATTGGTGTATACAAAATACATAGGGTCATCTACGCTCAATTCAATTTAATTCTAAAATGTTCTTGTATCTCACGTCATCCAAGTATCTTCACAGAATTGCTGTGGACGCTGATGCTGTTGGTGGTCTCATAACTTTCGCCACAGAACCACGTCCTGGGTGACGCTATCAGTCCCCCTGCTAACCCACCTCATTTGCTTTAGCCGCTCCTCTTTCAGGTCGGAAGCCTGGAAGAGAGATGTTTCAGTTATGATTTTTATACGTAGTACAGATCAAAATTAAACAGTTTAATTATGTTGTTTAACATCCAACAGTAACATAAGAAACATTTTTGCATCACAAACTTCTAAGCAGCATTTGTTGCTAACAACCTAAACAGGTACATTCATACATGGTTCTGTTAATTCATGCTATTTGGCTATGTATTTAAGTGTTGATGTTCTACATGTTGAAGCATCGTCATATAACGGTGCTTAATGGGATGTTTAATGAGCGCCACGTAAAACAAAAAGCTTTAAAAACATGCCTTCACGCAAATAAGAAACCAAAACACTTATTGTGCAAATGTAGCAGCCTGTGATGTGAAAGCAATCTTTTTTTCTACTGGAAAGCACAACAGCGTGTACACGGTCCATGAAAAGACGGAGCTGCTCGAAGCGTGACGCAACAACTGAAACTCGGCTCACAGACTGTAATAAATGATCATAACATAATACGCGTAAGAGCTTTTCCCGCTTCCAGATAGGGAGACATTATCGATGCTCCCCAAAGCATTCTCCTCAGACGACACCGGCCAGGGACCAGTCCACGGCACAGCAGACCCAAACAACTGAGCCGAGGCGCACATTACTTTGATTGGCGGGGAAGAAGCGGTGCCACCATTAAACGGAGGCACCAAATTAAATATAGGCTCAGAATTAAAGCTTCTACTGTCAAAGGAAAGGAGCCTTCCAGGGGCTGCTCCTCGAAAGCCATTTTACTCTTGGCAGCAATGCACTCAGAAACATCCCGACGGCTTTGTTGACCCCAATTACCTTGTATAAAGCTACAAGGAGGCTTTCCTTCGACTTGAAGGCTTTCTGTAGAGATGCTCCAATGAAGTCCAACGTAGAAATAATAATAATAATTACATTTAAATAATTACTCCAACTATTTTGATGCATCAACCAACAGAATATGCTTTGTTTTGGCTCTTTAAGCTTAATAAGAATACCAGACTGGGTGCTCGGTATAGACTGGTTACCATTGTTATGATATACACACGATTTTTCTCCTGCAGGGATATGAATGCAACAGTCTCTCTCCCTTACTTGTTGTTGCATGCTACTGTTCAGCTGGCTGATAATAATACAAAAACATGATTGCACTTTTGTCTTCGCTTACAGCAAATAAAAATTCAGATATGTCAACGTTTTCCTCACCATTGTATTTTTGTGTGATTCTGGTTCTGGACCACCTCTATCAGGGACATATAAGTTTGAGTGAGAGATGAGATCATTTTTTTTTTATTATTAAAACTACTAATACTTTGATATATAGCCCGTCTTCTCCTTTTGTGTGTCATGGTAAAAACAGATTCAGGTGTGGAAAAGCAACTTTAACTTATTTTTCTGTTTATCTTCAACTATATATCTCAACATTCAGTTTTTTTTCCTTCTGTTCCGTCACAATCTTGTATCATTACTTGCCTCTCATTAAAAATCCCTTCCTCCAACATTTATAGGGGAGATCACTCCAGTCATTTAGAGCTAATTGAGTTTTTTTCCCAGAGCTTTCCCAGAAAAGAACTTTAGCTTTCAGGTCAGCATTTGCGAATGTGATGCGAGTTCAAAGCGAGTTGCTTCATCTCCCGATCAAAGAAAGCCTCAGCCCCAGATTCGTCCTCATCAAGAGGCAGGAAAAAAAAAAAGGCATACAATTTAAATCGGGCTGCGATTTGAATAATTTAAAGCCACAATTTCTTTATTTGTTTTATTTTTTTTGAACAACTTTCACACGGATACTGGTTAAATAAAAACCATCCGCTGATGTTTTATAGCAGCAAAACCTAATATTAGTCTCGCTATCACTACTTTATGTCCCGTTTGGGATGTGATCTGTCTGTGGGGATGGAGATGTCTATTTTTGTGGGGGCGCCATGGCGAGCACATGAAACTACAGTAGATTGTTGAAATCAATCCAGTCAGGAAAAAAAGAGGCTCGTTTTCGAGTCAAGCCCTTTTGAACCTTTCACACAGTTTCTGCTAAAAAGGGCAACGGTTTGGCTGCTTGTTAGCAATCTTCGGCCTCTAAGTGTGTATGCCGCATGTGTGCGTGCATGTGTGTGTGTTTGTGATACATTTCCCAAAGGAACCCCTTCCTCTATCCAGCTGACTACAGAGCTGCTTTGAAGTTGCACATAAGAGGAGAGGTGAAGGAGGGAGTTAGGGAGAATGAAGGGGGAGGCCGGGGAGAGACAAAGATGAATGGACGAGGGGGCAGTTAAATCCTTAATTCCTTTTATTCCAGCACTCATTGTTCCCTCGTATTTTAGGGATGATGTCACAGTCTGAAGCTCGGTTTGGGACTCGTTCGTGTCCGTAGCCGCTGTCAGCAAGCCTATGAATAATGAAACGGATTGGCGTCGAGTTGCGTCAGGTGATCGCTGTGTACTTTTCCGGAGCAGCTTGTCTGTGTATGTGTGGTTGTTGGTGTTGGGGGGGGGGGGGGGGGGGGGGTGCTGACAGTGAAAAGAATAGAGAGCGGTGCAGTGGCTGCAGCTGCTCCACCCAGCACAGCCTCCACACTAAACCATCTGCTGCCCTCTCCGAGGGAATTAAAGAGACGCACGTCCTTGTACCTCCATCGATTGGAGGGTTTTGTTTTGACCTCCATGACCCTCAAGTTTTCCCTAACTGTAGCCGTTACTAGCAATAATTGTTATCTCCAAACCTAACTAATAGAATGCAAGACCTGCAAAAAAAGTGAGAACTAAATAAAATTGGTCACAGTGGTCCTCTAAACGTATGTAGCATGTATACACACCCACACACCCACAGACATTTCCATTGACTTTTCGTTTCATTTTTCATTGTTTTGTTTTTTTATAGCTTCCTTCTACACAATATATTCTGTTTGGTTCATCATAATCCAGTTTTCTTTAACCATCCTGAGACTTTAATATGTTGCTAATGCAACAAGTCCTGAAAATTTGCTGTGGCTGTGCATCGCTATTAAATATTGATCATCGTTTCAGCAACAATGGTGTTGGAGAGCATTGTAAAAACCTTCAATAATCGGAAACACATTCAGTGTTCTCTGTTTTTACCATCTGGTCATGTTGCAGCCTCAAGCTTCAGTTGTGATTGCGTTTTTTTGGTTTTGTTTGTTTGTTTTGGAGCAACACAAATTTAACTAGATTGAAAAAAATAAAACAGTAATCATTAAGATTGAGGGTGGGCCCCAGCTACTGAACCCAAGTTAACATATTCCCTTCGTTTGGGTGCGTGTCGGACTTAAACTAGACGTTAAGCTTTATTAGTCAAATTCGGGCTACTAGGTGAAAAGGCTGCAAACATTAAAAGGCATTCAACATGATTTGTTGAATGTGTCCGTCGTATTATTTACTGCTGTTAAAGCATGCGTGTGCTCCCTGCCCCACTTCCTATTTCATCAATGCTTTCGACAGCAGGGTGGAAATTTAAACCCACACAGTCGTTTTAAAGGCCAAAGCAACTTTGATAGATCAGTTTACTGTATTTAGGCAGACCATTAGTTGGTTAATCAGAAGGTTACACAGAACCTGGTGTGTAGGAATGATCCACGAGTTTTCAGTTCGGATGATTCAGTAATAGGGCCTCTGTTTATATTAGCAAGTTAAACGTATTGGGACAGTAATGCGTTTTAGTCACGTACCATTTTTAAATTCACATACTAAATATTAATGTCCCTTTTGATTTCCTGAGTTAATTGCTTTTAACAGCGTCACTATGTACACTCTTGATACTTAAAGCAACACTAAGTACCTTTTAACCTTCATAAATATTTTCATAACTTTTGTGATCATGACACCTTTTGTCACGGCCCAAGGTGGTCCTATTGCTGTAACCGGCACTAAGCAACTTTGAGGAGGGTGGCAGGAACCCTAAAAAAAACAGGGGGAAAAAATCAACTCTTTACTCATTTCTTTTATTCAGAGAATAATAACTTTTAAGTTTAAAGTACGAAATGAATCATACCCCTGACAGGAATAGATTACTTAGTTTTCTCATTTAACCAAGCATTTGTTTTTGATAAGAAATGATCTTTATCTATTGGATAGTAGTTAAACTGTGTAAAACTAAAATAATCTTGATGAAACATAATTAATTGGTTTTTATTTATGAAACTGGCATGTTACAAATTAATTATAACTTTTCCAATAATCAGTATGAAAATTAAAGTCAGTACAGAAATCAAACCCATCCTAAAATTAACAATTAACATTTTCTTACATGTTTGGCATTTTGATGAATTATGCACTTAGGAAATGAGTTTCAACTATTTGAGTTTGGAAGATGTCATGTCCTTTTCTGTCAGATTCAAGTCAGGACCTCCAGCTGGGCCACTTCAGAATGGTCAGAGTATGAATATATATCTATTTAAACGTTTTAGATTTTGAAGTAGAAAGGGTCTAAAGGCCTACAGCCTCATAAAAGACTACGAAATAGCCCCTTAGCTAAGTGCAAGAGGAAAGCACCAGAACCGGATTTACCAGTAACAGCAGTTCTGCCAGATAATGGCTTTGTACAGGCACATATTAACAAAACACCCAAATCGAATACCTCCATGAGGCTTTGCAGCACACATCGCCACTGTAAAAGCCCGTTGATTGTTTTTGTATCCACAGTATTCCACAGAGAGCCTTCTGCAGCGATGGATACTGGAGATAAAAGAATGAGTGGGAGAAATGATCCTCTCGGCAGCCCCACTGCCACTGTCACTGAGTGGGTGATGTGGTGAAGAGGATCAGGTACAGATAAGATGATGACTCAGGGAGCATCTGTCACTTGAGGAAATGAGACAAAGCCCCAGTAATGGCTTGTTTGGAGAAAACTAACCTGGCTGGTTTAGTCAAATAAATAAACAAATAATATAAAATCCTATTTACAGAAGCTAGGTGACATAATCTGTCTACTGAAACTTTTTGAGCTGTCGTTCATGTTCAGTGACAGCCACTGAAGCCCTAATGCAATCAGTCCTGAGCTCCAGCCTGTGGCAGAATTCACTTTATTTACAGCAGGGTAAAGGGCCAAGTACACGCAGGAATACAAGCAGAAAGAGGTGAGGCTCGGAGCAAAAGATGTATGCCGTCTCTAACCTTTTCCTGTCTTTTCCACAGCAGAGCGCTCGGGGAGTTTTTTATATCAGTGCACCATGATGCCGTCCACTCAGTGCTTATTCAGAGAGCAGGCAGGAATTAAAAGCCTCTTCCCTTTCTCCTGCGCTGCTAGCAGAGGGACCTCAGTGCAAAACCGAAACCTGAATGTGGCTTTTGAGTGGCACAGTTTTTTGTGTCTTGTGGTCAGAAGTGTGCCGGTGGACTCTTTACAGACTGTCAAACAGCTGTCATGGGGGGGGGGGGGGGGTGGCACAGCCTCTGAGTCTCCGCATGAATATTTTAAAGTTAATTGAGTATTCCTGCAGTGTTAGACCTGTGAGCAGATGTTTCGGTGAATGATAAAAACGTGTTTAAGTAAAAAATATCAGCACTTACCAAGCATTTAGTTATTGCATTGATTGTTAAGTAAAAATCAATGGACAACGGGGACAAATAAATTAGTTTTAACTCTAATTTACTCGGGAATAATAAGGTAAATGTATTAACAGATATGAAAGTCGTTACTCTGTTGAGCACAAAAAAAGAATGTATTTGTTTTCATAAAGTTACCAATAAGAAATGTGATCTGCACTTAAAGCAGGATGAACGCTTTGTTTTGGTTTGGCTAGGCAGAGCTCAGCGATAATCTCTGATAATGATTTGAAAACTAATTTTCGTTTTAGCTATCATTTAGTTATCATTTTAGATGTCCAGCATTTGAACTTACCTTGCAGCCCAGCAAAAAAATGTATAGTGGTAGGAAAATAAATGCAGTTTTTCTCTTGTGGCGGACAAATAATGCGCTGTAGTTTAGTTTAAGGGAGAGTTTTTATATAAATAGAACCACATCATATCTAATAAAGCTTATTGCCATGCACCTAACATAAAAACAAAGTCCGTCTTAATGTCAAACAGTCAGATTTGATCCAAAAATCAATACAATTCAGAAATAATTTGATTCAAGCCATGGGTTTTTTCAAAGCATGGAGTGGAAGTGGAGAGAAATGTCAGGCTTTTCGCAGAATGAAGGCTCATTTTTGCAGATGGGTTTCCGTATAACATAAATGAGGGCCATGCTTCTTTCCCTACTAACAAGCATAAATATTTTTAAATTATTCACTGAAAATTAAATGTTTGTTATCAAAGTTCCAAGTTTAAAACCAATAAAATATAATCCCAGACTGATTTAGACTGGGATATCCATATTAAATATGAGGAGTGCCCACACTTAAGGATTATACTGTATGTTTTTAATACATGATAAATATTTTTTTTGAGAGAATGAAACCAGATCTTTCTACTTTTTCATCCTAAGCAAAAGAAAAGAAAGGCAAAGAACATGCATGATTACAAAATATGTTTGCCACTCTGTGGTACGTGAAGTTAACTTCTAGGAGACGTTATAGTCATTTCTTATTATACTAATCATACAGAGCTCCAATGAGACACTACAGATGATTAAGAAGAAAAAATAAGCTTATCTTTCTAAGTAATGTGACTCCAAGTCTCAAGAAATATTTGATTGGATCATTTTTCAAAAGCCTAACTTGGTCCTTTTAAACAAAAAATCAATTCTGCATCAAAGACTTCTTTATTGTACCTTTTTTTTTAAAATTTGATCAGCAGCTCTCTACTTTACACTTGAGTTAAATTAGACACATTAGTTGTCTGCAAAAGATGAAGACAAAGATGAAGAACAGCAAATATCTTCTCTTTGTTTTATATATCTCAGGAGGAGAGGAGCTAAAAGGCCAACAGGACTCTACCGCTCAGACAGCCGGGCGGCGCGCTCGTGTCGTCTCAGACAGGGTTTACACTCTACAGCCATGGATAGTGGATGATGAATTATTTAGGAGCTCTATCAGACAGCGTCTCCAAGACAAAGTCTGCGGATTCAAAGCCGACGTCGGACTGATTTGCAAGGAGAGAGAAGGCTGTAATGTGGTGGCTCCCACTCAGCCCTTTATCTACCGCTCAACAGACCCTCCAAGGGGAAAATTCGAGACGAAATTTAGAGCCAAGCAGTTCTATCAGATTGGCATGAGGTAACATGCACTGTTTTAGTGCGGCGTCTAAAGAAGGTTATCTTACCGGACTATTTCAGAGCATGTCATCTGCTGTGGGTTATATTTACATTACGCATTGGGAAGTAACATGTTAGTGCTGCAGCTTGCAGGATGTTCTCTTTGCATCTCATGCTGTTACCTCCTCTTCATGTCTTTAAGCCTTGTGACCGCTTTAATCGAGCTACCACGAGCAACTAGTCTGACTAATTCTGTAAGACCCAAAAATCTGTTGATATTAGAAATTGTTTGTATTTATCATTCCTGAACCAACACTTTTTAAGGCCACCTTTATCTACGGTTGCAGCTTTAAGTCTATAAAACGAAATACGTTTCCATTTCTTCTTTACCAATCCATTTAAACTAATAAATTAATGAATTCAGTGATCCCTGCTGCGAGCCAGTCAAGTTCCTCGTTTGTGTACGCAATCTTGGCCGGTAAGCCCGATTTTAATTGTGAAATGAGGGAATTTGTTTTGTTTTGTGATTTTGTTTTGTTTTGAAATAAAACTTAGTTGTATTTTTATTCTTTTTTCTCTTTGTCTTGGTTGCTGGTGATTTTTTTCTTTACTTGTATTACCTGAGTGTTAATTAGAACTAAAGCCAAATACTACTTTCAAAGGTTTTTGCTTTTTGCTGCTAGTGTGTCTGAATTATCCCACTGGGGGATATAAAAGGTGTATTTCTATTGTATTGTATAAAGAAGACCCTTTGCGCTATTGCCTACCTGGCGCCGCAAATGGCTGCCTTGGTGTGATTACACCAAAACAAATTCCTAGTATGTCCTGTATGTACCTGGCAAATAAAGCTGATTTAATCTTTATTATTTTGTTTGCGTGTGCATCCACATGTAGAAGCTTAATTAGATAATTTACTCTACAGTCTATGTGATTCCCATTGTACTTCCCAGGTTAGTTTTTAATCCTAAGTAAAAACTTTGAATTGTATTGAGAGTTTTTTCTGCTTTTGTCTTATAGTGTTTTCCTTTATCTGGCCAGACGTTTAAGTTGAATAAAAAGGAAATTATGTTAATGTGCGTGTTTAAAGCAAAGCAATGTTTTGGTGTTTTCCTGGATAGGGTTTAGTTTATCTGCATGAATCTGGTTCTAAAGAGTACACTGGATAAAAAAAAGAGCTGCGATACTAACTATTGACAGTAATGCGTAGAGTGCATTGAAAATTACAAGGACAAAAACACAGCAAGGCCAAACAAAAGCACCAGGCTTCACTAATTTACCCAGCAGACTGCTGGAGATTCATAGACCCTGGTAGACAGGTTTTTTTTTTCCTTCTATTGAATATTGGACGTTACTTCTCTCTGCAGACCTTATAGTAGAATTAGAGATGGGTTTCTTTGTTGCACGCTGGTGCAGAGGACAGAGCGTACAGAGGCTGCTGAGTCTCTCCACTCAGGAAGACGGGATACAAGGCAGGAGCTTCATCTAGGAGACGGAGATGTAGTGAAACGTTTTACTCCTGTAACTGTGTTGGAATTGGAGCCGGTGTTTACCGCAGGGGCGCACTTATATCAACCAATCCAATAAAATAGACACACGGACAGCCCTTTTGTCCGAGGGCTCCTGGTAGCCAGCGGAGGATTTCTACTGGCTCCCATTTTGCAGGAGTGTTAGTGGGAAGATCGACTTTTTCGAAGATGGGAAGTTAAAGGCTCTGTGGGCTTCTTACATCAGCAGTTTAGGCCTCTTAGTGCTCTGATCCTCCGCAGTGCTATTAATAGTTCCTTTTTGTTTGGTAGTAGAGGGAACGTTAAGACTGTTTTCATGTTTAAAACAATTAAGTTGAAACAGAGAAAAGGTTTCAGAGAGGCACTATTTAAATAAAATCAACTAGGTTTTGATAGTTAAGGTGTTTGATGGAGAAACATCACGTTCTAAAAACAAATATACAGAATAGTGACAAAAAAAACTGGTATTGAAAGAAAGAAGTAAGACATATTTTTTCCATTTGTTTGGCCTCGGAAATCCAGTTCAACCCCAAAAATGCCTTCATCCAGTGAAGGACGGTGATGGTGGCATCATGCTTTGGGAACTGCTTTTGTGGTCTAGAGATCTGGACAGAAAGATGGATGGAAATAAAAATAGGGCAATCTTGAAAAAAACTCAAGAAGAATGCCGGTGTGATGCAAAGGATACAAGACAAAAATAAAACCCGAAGTCTGGTGGATAGATAAGACCTCCTGACACCATGAAAACGCCAAAGATGCAGTGAAACATGGCGTTGGCTGCTTTGTGGTGTAGAAACAGTAGAAAACAGAAACAAAGAAAAGGCTTCACCTAGTTCCATAACCAGAGATTTAAAGAAATAAATTGAAGTTAAATCCAAAAGTATTTTATTAGGACAAAAGGAATATAATATGACAGGATATGCTTGAAATGTCTCATCCAATCTGAAAGCTTGTATTTAGAAAAATAAAATAGAAAGATCAAGAGAACATCAGGTGGAACAGTAACCTGTTTGCAGTTTTACATTTAGTTTGTCTTGGCCATTTATTTAAAAGTTCAATGAAATTCACTGAGTTTTGTCATTTTCATGTGACAAAATGGTGAAGCGTTCCAGGCTTTTTAATACTCGTATTGTTAAAGGCCGCCGAGGCTTTTTCTCTAAAGTGACAAATGTGGCCCCGCTGAAGATGTGCAGCTTTTTAAACACTTTTTTATTTATTTAGAAAAACTCTTCCCTTCCTCCTCTTAGTCAGGACATAAGGTCAAGTGACACTTTCGTCGTGCTGAATAAAAAAAACAATATTTACCTGTTTTACATTCACATTGTTGTTCAGTAAGGTTTAAGATATTTTCAATTCTTTTTCTTTCATCTGACTCGTCTGTATTCTGTCCCTCGGCCTCCAGTCTGATTGATTAAAGCAGATCTTTTGCTGAGTTTAAAGGGAGACAGCTGTCAGGGGAAATTTCATGCCCTATGCCTTTTTTCCATTTGAGAGTGGCAGAAATATCCACTTCGCTGGGGGCATGCATCTAAAAGTCGCGGAACTTGAAGGCTATAGGCTGTTTTTTGAAGCTTGCATATTGAGTTTGTACGGAGTCACGCAGCTAAAAAGAAAATGCTTTTATTTATTGTCTGCAAACATTTGTGGGATTAATCTACAGTGCCATTCCAAGTCTCTATGAAATGCTAAAGTTCTTTAGACTTTTTGAACTGCACAGATGGTGAAAGGGCAGAAATTCACTGGCCTTAAATGTGATTAGCTACTGTAACACAAACAGGGAAATGTGAGATGGATGAGACTGGAGAGAGTGAAGAGAGAAATGAGTGTGTGATCTTTTTTAATATCGGGGTAAGTGCCGAAATCTGACATTACATTTGTGCTGCAAAGGGACAGAAATGGGCGGAGTGAGCGAATAATTTGCTGCCAGTAGAGTTAGGTTTAATCTAAAGCACTTTTATTAAAAAAATCAATAAAGTAACTGTGGAGGGGATGAGCTAAAGTAAGGGATTGTGTTGAACGGGGATGAATTTAAGGGAGGATTAGTAACAGAGCCCCAAGACGATGCATCGGGGAACCAAATTATTGTAGGTGATTATAAAACCAACTTGCATCATCTATACTCTTACAAAAATACATCACTTAGAGAATAAATATGAACAGTTACTAACTGGGAGAACAGACTCAAAAAATAGAAAATAAAAGTTAGAACTGTAAACTGAATATCTCATTTACTGGTTCTCCATGGAACCCCCCCCCCCCGCGAGCGGTAAATGAAAGAGCTGCAGACGAGCAGCCTTGCTTACGGATGTTTGATATTTGGAAATGTTACATTTAAATGACCAAATAAAAAAAGGATGATTGCAAGAGGAGCATGAGGGACCTGGGCACAGCAGGAACTTAAGCCAGAGCACTAGGCAGGAAACAGATGGCAGTGGGGGGAAGTGGGGGTGGGGAAGCCTGGACACTCTCATCCTCTGTCCCCTGCCTCCCAGGGGATTAATAAGCCCATCATGGCTGCCGCCCATATGGGGAAACACAGACGGGATGTGACACTGAAAGGATGATTCGGTATCTGGTTAGGCATTTTGTCTGCTAATGCTTTGGGACTACTGTTTCTGCGGATGTTTAAATCACTTTGACTGCAACTGAAGTCTAAGTAAAGAGTCATAAAGAGAGAATAGAATAGATCTGTTGGAGCCTTCCGAGAATGCTTTGCAGCACCAGCACTGAACAGGTGGCTTTGCATATAATAGGCAGATAAACACGGGACACCATCCCCTCACGGCTCTAACCCTTTACGCTGACTGAAATGGCTCGCTGTCAAAGACTCTAGCACTCTATGGAGCAGCTGCTGCGTCAGTATCGACTTTGTCTTGAGCGCCGCTGGTGTCTGTGACATTTCTAGCTCTCTCACATCCCCTCTGCTGGGGCAGAGGGCTCCGTCTAACCTTTGTGGCGCAGAGTGCGAGTCCACTGGAGGAGAACGAGCCAGATCATCTAACCTTTAAGAGTCCTTTTTATAGTTAGCCCCCTACCACCACCAGCAGCACCAACCCCTCCCAATCCTACAGTGCACAGAAGGTGTTTTGGCTCTGCCACACCCTAGTCCTGACATGTTGGCTCTACTGCTGTCGCTAGCTCCCTCGAGAGTTGGCTTGCATCCACAGCCCATCTCTAGGTATATTCTTCCAAACATGACCTACAGAGAATAGGAGACAGTAAAAAGCATACATAGAAACATGGACACATTTTGTTGGTGCCCTTCTAAAATAAACAAATAAAAAAAAAGATTTGCTTTTCAGTAACTTGTAGGAAAAGGTTTGATGGCGTTTATTATTTAATTTCAAAAACGGCATGGACAAGATGGACCCTGATTTAATAGTTCACTGCAGCAACTAATCACCGTTCTTGACAATAAGATGTATGCATTTGCCATTGGCTAGTTTCAGTCAATCCCCTTAAACAAACTTCTTTAGTTTTCTCTGTTTAAAGGGTGTTGTCTCCATTCTGAAGGTTTTGTTTTTCCTTATATTAAGATCTGGACTGATATTAGGTCCTTATAGAAAAATCTAGTTGTTTTTTTTAGGATGGGTCAAAAGCTCCATCTTTGTCCAATTAAATCAAAGGACTGTCTACCAGAAGTTTTGAGGGTCGACAACATACCTTTAATCAGATTCCATTTAGACTTTTTGTAAACAAGAGTCCCTGTGCATTTATTTATTTTTTATTAATTCAAATGGTTCAAAATTATCTCTTTTTCTACCATCAGCACCCGCTGTCGTAACATCTTAAAGTTGCTTTTCCTCCTCCTTTCACATCCTTGGAGTTTGGCTATAGTCCCACGAACATTGTACTTTTTAATAATATCGGTAACTCTAGTCAGAAAAAACATGTTGCTGTTGTTCAGTAATCACAATTTTTTGTTCAGAAAGTTTAAAGTATTACAAAGAAAATGCCGCTTGGGAAGATGCTCTGGAATTGACATGCTATTGGCCAGCATTGGCAAAACAGCAAATTCAGAAACACTATTTATTGTCCCTGGTACTGATAGTCTGTATACCCGAAAAGCAGAAATTGGAAGACAATGAATGCTAGCTGCTGCAGTAATGCTAAAATGTTTTCCACTGTGCTTATTTTTGAAGATTAAGGTATATTGACGGTCTGAACTATTACTATGACAGTTCTAAACATTTTCTAAGAGGTTCTCTTAGAAGAGTTGATGAGAAACTCTGTGGCACCTGTAAAACTAATGAAGCATAAGCATAACAAACATAACTGTTTACTATATCAAGCTATACATAATAGCCTCTGTAGGGTCGCCATATAATCTCTCAGTGCTATTTTATCATGTCTTTTACATGCTATGAACAAACGGTCATTCCATCGGTCATCATTTGTTTACCCAACCAAACCAGGCAGATATCAATCTTTGTTTTGCTTTTACATTATTCCTATTTTAGGGACGATAAAAATAAAAAAAAAATTTCTGGAAACTGTAAGGGTGGTGATAAATTTGACAGCGATGGAAATCCTTACAAATCCAAGATGTGAGTTGTTGTTTTTATTCTTCTAATTGAACTCCTGGGTCTTACAAAGAAAAGAGAATCGAATAGAATTGTGTCTATGATTTACACGAGAAAACAAATAATGTGCAGTGACTAATTTAGTTGTTCTGATGAAATGTCAAACAAGATGTTGACAAAACTGTTTTCCAGTCACAGCCAATCACGTCAAGTCCCTCTTGCTGTGGTGTTCATAATTAAATAAGCTGCCGTCGCTGAGTGCATTAACAAAAGCGACAGAAGGCAAACAGCTCTTCCTACGCCTGCTAACAGTTATCTACTTTTAGAAATGTGCCTCATTAGGCTTGACCTGCCTGATGAGACATTTAAAAAAAAGATCACCAATATCATTGTATACCTCCTGCCATGTCTTACTAATGAGCTCCACCTATGCTTTGCCTCCATCTCTTTGTAAGAACATATAAATCTCGTTCGTCCTCACACTAGGGCTTGTAGAGGAATGCTTTATTTCTTGAAAGCAGATTATAAGCCGGTGTTTTTTGTAGATTTCTCCAGGATCAGTAGCTTTCTTATTATCTTGACAATGCTAAATATCAAGAATTCTGAATATAAGCATACCATAGTTACAATGTTTTCATTTTCTTCAACAGGGTAACTTTCCTTGTTATTAATGTGTTTCGCTCAGTTGCTCTGATACGTAGACTTCTGCGACACAGAGAAAGTGGAGTGGGATTTCCATCAAGGCATCTCGTTTTGTCTTATTTTATCTCCTTAGTTTAGCCGTGACCGGGTCATTTCATGTATTGCTGCCCATCCGGGAGCTCTGCAAATTAAGATGTCCTATCCTCAAATGCAGTGGAAGTCAAGCTATGGAATAATTCACTCTTGGAAAAATTCCAAAGTCAGAGACTGGTGGTGTAGAAAAAGATGTTTTACTACAGCAGCAGTTGTAAAACTTTAACCAAATACGAAGTAGATTCAAGTAGAAGTACAAATTGTTTGGTCAATCTTTATTTGTCACCTACTTACACGGAGAACGCCTTGAGATGGTATGCTCTGGTAAAAAAGGTTTTTGCAAATTCTAAACTGCATTTTAAACCATTTTTAATCTGTGCTGAATATTCCAATCTAGGCTTGATCAGATTAAGGATTTTAAATTTTGAAGTAGAAACATTCAAAAATCATTTTCGACGGAAATTGCCATGTAGCACCCAAAAAAAAAACCCCTAAAGCTGATGCCAGGTTTAGTTGGCTTTTATGCTCACACGCTGTACATATTTTGTCTGTCATTCTCTTACCATTTCCTTTTGCTACCAAGCACCCACCTTGTTGCCAAATTATCTACTTCAAGCTCCAAAATATTTTCTGCAGATAAGTTGTTCATAACATTTTTTGTAGGTCTTTTTTTTTAGCACTTTCAAGTTTTGATATTGCTCTATGCTACTAAATATTTGGACAGCTAAGAATTAATGCTTTTCCAGTCCAGCCCTGTTAACCAGTGTGACAAGAAGTTTTTACAAATGGAACCTCTCAACATTAAAAGGCACCTGAAGAACTACTTCCTCTCGTACATTAAAATAATTTTTAAAGTGAACAGACCCCAAATACATTAAACAAGAACTGACTTGATGGATCCTGTTGTCGATTTACAGAAATACAACTATTTGAAAACTAGTGTTACGTTTAAGTTTTTAAACCCTGGCCCTTAAACTTAAGCACACATGATTTCAATTGATGGTTGATTAACAAGTTTTATTCCAATTCAGTGTTATGTGCTGATGCTGGGAATAATTTTAAAACATGCAAGTTGTACTGTATGCCTTGAGGAGCAGAGCTGGATAACACTGCTGTAATCTGTCCCTCAACTATCATACAGCAACAAGTAAAAGCTCAATACCCTACATTTCCATGTATTTCCCTGAATTATGCTGCGTTCATTTAACCTTTCCGAGCCGACTCGGATATGACGTCACGTTTCCATGTCAAGCGTTTTATTAAACCTTCCGACGTCCGACTCGGAAGACAAGAAAAACACCAGTTTTGTTTATTGTTTATTTTTCCACTTAATTTCATTGTTTATCTTCTGCTAGCAATCCTTTAGCAACACCAGTTGAAAACAAGTTGTTGCCGCAAACACGTACGCAGAAAAATAAACAATCATATGAGTAAGTGAAATCGTCATTTAAACCAACATAATGGTCTAAAAATAATGAAAATCAATACTTGCGAGTGACACTGGGCGCAAACATCTTGAAATCCAAGTTTTCCCTCGGTCCCTTCGGAATCCTCCTAGAAAGAAAGAAAAACGTCCGAGTTTATCTCAGATGGATAAACCAACGCACCATCGGTTACCGTCACATTTTGGGGCATCTTTTTTGTTTGAAGGGGGATGTTTTATGGAAAAATATTGTTTGTGAGGAACTTTGATGAAAAAGTGTTTTTCCTTTTTAATTTAAACTTGGATGAACAACTTTCAACAACTTCTAGCCAATGGGACACAAACAATGTTGCTTCAACAGTTTACAGCACCTATGTAGGTGTGAAAGCATGTATGGTTGTCTGTCATTGTTTCGCCCTGATGTTCATGGGCACCTGTTCAGTGTGACTGGTGTAAATATATCCTCACATGAATAGGCAGGTATAGACAGATAGTTTATGGTGGAATGGATTGATGGAATCACATCACATATGCAAGAAAAGGGAGTAACCTATTGTTGTCCTAGTCCTCCATAAGGCAGATAGTTTCTCTTCCACCAACGTATTTAACCCTTCGCTCTACGGTTTCTGCTTTCAGTCGCCATTAGTATGAGTATCTTTTTCACTGACTGCCTTACGTTGCTGTTGGTCTGTATTTCCTCAGTATATCTGGATGACCGGGTCCATTACTTATGAATCTTGTCAGAATAGGGCTTTTAGCAGCTTGGCCTTGATTTATTAGACACTTTATGCCCTTTTAGTGTTCGTTAATCACACTGTGTCTCAGTGCTATACAGAGGTTTCCTTTTTATCATGACTCGGGTAGAGGTCTTGTAACTGACAGAAAGACCCATAAAAAGAGGCTGGTTAGTGGATTGCAGATGTTGTGCTGGGGAAAAATTGTCTTTTTTTTATTAGTAAATGGTAGCTACAGAGGTTTGCTGGATTTAAGTTTGTGTGTCTTATCTTGAGGAAAAGGTTAGGGATAGACAGCTGACAGTGAAATCCTCTCACTGTGATACTCGTTCTGTCTCTTATAGCTTGTCAGCTCCATTGTTGTCATAGAAGCTGACTTGATTCCAGCTATCACCAGCAGTCATCTTTAATTGGAGCACGCATGCAAATGACACCCCTGTTTATTCCTATAGCTGGCTGCATTCGCAAGACGTCAGGCAGGAAATGGAAACCTATGCGCTGCTGGGTCACTGTAGTCATCTCCGGATTTTTGCAGTTAGTCTAACCATGTGCGCTGTAACACGTGTGTGATCAACACTTACTCCGCTTACTCCCATACAGAACCCCTCTGCTGCAAACAAAGAGAAAAGGAAAACTCCAGGTAAGGCACAAATGATCAAACAGGCCCAATCACATTAATCACTGTTGCCGCCGCATGCAAACGGCTGCTTTTCGATTTGAAGAAGCACGGAGAGCAGAGCGCATGTAAATGGACTGACATCGTGCCCCGTGTCTTTTTCCTCCACTTCAAGCCAAATTGCTTCAAGATGGAATGCTGCGGTTGCCTTGGAGACATGCTGAGGTGGAATAAAAACCCACCTGGGATGTCACAGAAGACAAGGCAGCCTCTGCGTTTAAAGAAATGTAATTATTACTTCATTGCAGATTTTAATAAGGAGGGTGAGTAATGATGGATCACAGTTTGGATTTTAGATGAGCATTGATTTTTCCAAAGCCTGCTGGATCGAGTGCTCAGACACCCAATGAAGGATTAAAGAGAAAAACTTGTGGGGAATCAAAGGAAGCTGGTAATTATTTTGCAAATCATGGTTAGTGTGTTGTCTACTTATTCAGACATCTGTTAGTTTGTCCTAATCTTCTATCCATAATTTTACCACAGCAACCACATTTTAACCTTTGAAACAGTTTGAACTGTTAAAGTTACAGAGTGATTAAAATTATATTGCAGTTTTAGACATTTTCTGTAGGAGTAGTTGTGTTTTCCTCAATGTTGTAAGTTTTAATTAATCAGTTTAGTAAGCTTTTGTTTAATTTGTGCTGTCTGGACCAGGATGTGAAGGTATAGACCTGGATAAGTGGATGGATTTTATTTCCTTCCATTAATGTTGACCATTTTGGTCAGCTCTTGTCATTATAATTCAGTTTTTATTTACTTTGTGTAGTTTTCATACATAAAAATGCCAAATGTTACTGGCCACATCCAAACCTGAAACAAATCACCCTGGTTGCATTCTAAGGTATTTACAGATTCTGAAAGAAGGATGATGTTAAACACATAGAAAACAAGAAAAAAAAGGCACTCTGTAAACATTAGTTTACAAAAAAAAACTCCCCAAAGATACACACAAAGTTTTCCTATACCAGACCCACAGGCTGGGGTTTTTAACAATGGTCTGACCTGCTAGATAACTTTTCAACAACTCACCCTCCAGGATTATTTGTCATCAGGTAAGAACAAGGGTATCAAGCTCCTTTTAATTTGGATCATATTAAGAAAAAAAATCTTAGAAGGGATAAAACTACCCATTAACCAAATTTTTACTTATTAATAAATAGCTGTCTATAAATTTGAACAGTACGTGTTAAGATATAATAATATTGCATATCTTTTTACATTGATGTAATTTGGCAGTATACCAATAAGAACTGTTATAATTTGACTGATGAAATTATCTTGAAGCACAAATTTAAGGTGATATTAAATATCATTTGTATGATTTTATGATTTTATAATAGAGCTGTTTACAAATGTGCAAATTCATAAAACACAAAAATCATCTCTTACTGGCTTAGGCTCCAGTCCAAACATCCAGGGCTCAAATAGACTCAGACGGTTTGTAAATGTCATTTCACTGCCCAGATCTCCTAGGAATTAACGGATAATGATAACAAATATGACATTTTTTTACATTTTAAACATCTGTGATGTGTTGGAGCTGTTAAATAGCCATGTGTTTCTATTATTATTTGCCAATAATCAATAACAAAATGGTTGGAACAGCTGCCAAATACAGCCCGGTATCTTAAGCTGCAGGGATTTTTACACTACTCACGAGGTTGCTCAGATATTGTATAAAAACAGAAGAAATATCATTTTTGTGTCTACATTTGAACTTGATAGTCTCGTCCCTAGTTTTTCCCACAACATCTTTTACATTTTCCTAGCTCAAAGAAATTATAAAATTTGAACTTAAAATGCACTTCATTGCGGTCTGAAACTGTGTCTAAAACATAGCAGATTCGTGTCGATTTTATGATCATTTTCACTCAGTGGGTTGACATGCTATCATTCCCTCAGCAGTACTCCGCGTGAACAACTGGAAATGCAGAGAACTCATGCAAAATCTTATTTTTCATATTATCCCAACAGCTTTTCATGACAGCATCGAGTTGATGGGATGGGTTTGGGTTGGACTCGTGTATCTGTTGCAGTAGTTTAGTATTTTACTGTGCATAGTTTCTGCAGAATTCATTCTAATTGTTCTGCACCAGCTCAATGCTTCCCTGAGCTTTTCTGCTGAACAGAGAACTTTCGTCTAATTAAAAGGAAGTGCAGCTTCAGCTATTTATTCTTATGCATAAGTTGTCTCAGGTTGTGGTAGTTTGTTAGTGTTCCAGGTGTTATGGTGTGACAGCCTTACCTGATGGTGCCTGGAGCATTGAGTGCTCTCATCTGAGCAGCCAGACATACAGCTCTCCTTTTAGCTAAATTATTAAACCGTCCTTTACCTTTCAGCTCAGATATTGTGTGAATGTCACCAGCAGTACACAGTTCGTCTTAGATTTTAGTAAGAAACAAACACTTATTTTTGGCTGTGTTTCCCACTTTATCCTGTCTTGCTATCTTTTTGTGAGTCCCCTGTCATCACTTTTAGCTACCTTATCTGTATGCAGACTTATTGTTCCTGACTTGGTTGCTGTCAGTTCTGTTCTGACTATGTATTACGATTAGCAATAGGTTAGCATTTTAGGCAAAAGAGGCCAAAGTAAAAGTTAATTTAGTTTTGACAGATGCGTAGTTATGGGCAAAAAAAACCCACAAATGTAGCAGATTACCATATAATGTAGCTCTTGTTCAAATGTATCAGTTTTACATTTTTTTTCAAGCCATTATAATTTGTTTGGTGATAAAATTGAACCGATTTAAAGGAATGCTTGTTTAGAATCTTCCTATAAAAGCCTGATTTAAACCTACCTAAAAAAACGTTTGTAGTGCTTTGAAAGCATTTTAAGCAGTCGGGTTACTGAATTTCATTTTTAAGCTTTCTGGCATGAATGAATGACACCAAGCGTAATGATTATTATTCTTAGGACTTAGGAAAGGTTGGGAGCTTTGATTAGATACTGTGTAATTCTTTTTTCCCCATTTGTGTTGAATCCTGGTTTCTTTTCAAAAGCTAGAATGTGGTTAGATTCTTTCTTACTAAGTGTGCAGACTGTAAAGTGATAAATGGTGTGTTTTGGCCCTTTTTTGAGCTAAAGTCCAGCCATGTAACATCTCCTACTCTCACTGTTTTGCAAATTGTTGTGGCTCTGGACTGTTGTCCGCTGTAAAACCAATCACAGTAGTATCACAGTTCCATTTAAAAGAAAAAATTCTGATTACTATATAGATCTGTTTCTTTTCTGATTTCCACCTTGTATACCAAACCCACTCTGAGGGTTCTAATGTGTCCCTGTTTTTGTTTTTTTTGTTTTTTTTAAATAGTAGACCTAAAAACACTCAAGATTAAGCTTGTAAACATGTCAAAGTTAAGACTTTATCCAATTAGTGTTGGATTTAGCTGCACATATTAACACGACCCACAATGCTGTACCTATAAATAAGGATTCGGCGTCTCAGTCAGCACGGCAGATTTATTAAGGACGGAAATTCATAGTTGGCTGCGCTCCAGTTTGAGTCATACGTTATGCTCCGGTAGTGGATGAGCATTAAAGCATTACAGCTTCACTAATCTGAAAGGATGTGCTTCTGCTGTCAGTTATAAATATTAAGTAACATTTAGAGGCTCTTGAACGAGTTTTGTTCTTGTGTCAACAATTTGATCAACTCTTTTTCACTTTAAGGGAGATATATTGTGTTATTTTTACCAAGAGTATACAATTTGTATGGTAAATGGATCCTGAGGTTAAACCTGTTTGTAGTAAATAAACTAAGATCTTTAGATCTATATCACCGACCGTCCATTATTAAATATGCATAATAAAAAGTAATAGTAATACCTTGATGGTCTGTCGTTTTTTTTGCTTGTTTTGGGTTCAAACTGAGGGAAAAGCAATATCACCTAGTCAAGCACCCCCAATATTCTACAACCAATTAAATTTAAAACATGTCAATTTTTGCTCGTGAAACAAAATCATTTCTATGTTGGTTAAGATTTTGATGAGACCTAGAATGGTAAATATTGCTTGGCAAGTTTAGACTGCTCCTGTATTTAGCATCAAACCTTTGGCTGCACTCAGCAAAACTGTTCTTGGCAGATTCTTTCCCCTTGGGGATACAGGGATTGTGGCAAAGTTTGAGAGTTTGCTGTTGTTTTGTCATAATTAGGAGAAGGTGGATGTTATCTGGGGTGACAGTGGGTGCTGTGCTGAGCAGAAGGGAAGGCTATTTTGTCACAGGTGTCTCAGAGGTACAGCCTCGCAGTCTTGGGTGAATGGCATGAGGGACGGAGAGGCTGCCGCCAACTGACAGACATCACTTTGTATCAGGAAGCTGATCGCTCGGTCCTCCTAAGTGCTGTGTCGATTCAGTAGCAGCAGTCTAGGCAGGTAGAAAAGAGGACAGCCTCATTTCAGTGCAGCAGGTGTCTGAAGATTAGCTCCAGATTGCTTCAGGCATCCGCTCGATTCAGGCAGCTCCCACTTTGACTTATTCGACGGCCAATAAACACCAGTGAGGTGGATAAGAGGAAGGTTTCATCCATATCGAAACCGTGTCTACGGATGTTTTTAAAGCACACAGAGTACAAACATGATGAAATAGTTGTACCACAGGAAATTGTGAGTATTCTCCACAGTGGGGCCTAAAAAGCAGCCTGACATCTGTGCTGGAAAAGACAACTGTGATGAAAACACAATGTTTTTTTTGTAAATATATACTTTTTTTTGTAAATATATACAGTCTGCATCTCCTCTATCGGATGCTTCAAAAATGAACATATAAGATAAATATTATTAAATATAAAGCTGTATATTGATTTAATGAAATGAAATGCAATGAAAGGTGAAAACTTCTCTGTGATGTGAAACTCACACCAATGACTTCTCTGTGAACCTGGGTACATTTAAGCAATCCAACAGTCCAGATATACTGGTTCCAATAACTTTAAATGGTTCCTTTGAAGCTTATTGTGCAACTGATTCATGGAGACTTTAAGCCTCTTTGGCATATGTGTTGACACTCTCAAAGATGTTCCAGCAGTTATGAATGGATGTCATATAGGACAGAGGGCTTCTGTGGAAACTAATTTAAATGTTAATGCAAAGGATTATTAATTGGATTTAGGTCTGGACTTAACACGAAATTAAAGTTGACATATTTATTGGTGTAGTGAGTCTCGTGATTGCTCTTTGGAGAGCACATCGTGTCCTTATTTGAGAAACTGCTTGGCTTGCCTCAAGAATATTGAATTTTCTGGCTTGGGAAAAACGGTTGAACCAGCCACTGACATATAAAATGCTACTTTTATCTGCTGAGCAAGCACACACCAATAATGTTGACTAAAATGAATCAGCCATGTTGTAGCAGTCAACCCTATCTCTAACTCTCGTAGCTGTGACTGACGTTTATATGAAGATTCTAAATCAGCTTTACTCCAACAGCCCAAATTACTAGATTTATTAGATTATTCTAAATTATTAACTGAATGTGAGTCTCCGCAGTTGTATGTCTTACAGGAAGGCAGTCGAGAGGTTTCCTGCTTTATCTATCTCCCTTCTAGAAGTAAATGTTGAGGGTGGTGCTATACCAGACACAGTGCACACAACATGGATTAAATCTAAGAGGAAACAGTAATACCCCAGTGAGAGTCTACACTCATCCGTTAAACACAGTGCAGTCCCTGTCAGGATTCGATGCCTCATTATATTCAGTGTTTTTGGGAATGTTAAGGGTCTATTATCATTTGCACCCAATGTGATGCTTCCTTTTTTTAATTTATGAAATAAACCCAAACACAAATGTTGTAAAGTATTCCTGTTAAACAAAATCCACTATGAAACACAAGCAGGGAACAAATGGCAGGGAATATATAAGAATATTATGTAAAGAGATTGTAAAGAGACACACCAAAGATGCACATAACTTTTTTACACTGAAAGGCTTCAAGGTCATTTTTGCATTTTGTTCCCACATTTCGAGCCCTTTCGTCCCCAGTATACCTCTATTTCATCAAAGATGCCACTTTCAAATAAAAGAGTTACACACCGAATATTGCTTATTTCTATTTGTCTTTTTAAAATCAGAGTTTGGAGAAATATTCCTAAAATACTTAAATCTCATCTATAATTTAATCTACTCTCATTTTATGAACTAATACTTTTCATTTCACTGTTTAGTTGGATTTGCTTACGCTGAACCTCGCTTGAGTGAATAAATATTGACCCGTATTCAATCATGAGTGATCTTTTGCTGGTTGGTAATATTTTTTATTTCATATGAATATTTATTTTACTCTTTTAAGCAGATTGAATCGATTATAGAAGATGCTGCTGCAGAGAGATTCTTTCATTACACAGAGAAAACACCATTGATATTTTGCTTGTACATCATGCAACTCTGAAGAATACTCAGGGACATCTCAGGTTTAGTTCACTGGTTAAAAGTCTCTCTTAATGTCCGTATCTACAGTTCTGTTTTGAAATGCATGTTATATTTTTATGTGTGATTATATGGAAACAAGTTGACTTTAATATTTTTGTAGAAGAATATGAGAACTACAAACTGTGCCCAGACTACCTGTTTTGGATTTTTAACAAAATGTTGGAAATTCAGTAAAGGTTACTCAAAATACATTTCCCTATGTCGATTTTATATTTCACATCCATTCATGTCAGTGTTTGCACATCGATTGTCACAAAGCTACTGACCCAGTCTTGTGACAGAATGAAAATAAGCTACATCTTAGGACTCTGTGTCTGAATTTACATTTCCTCAATAAATGAGAAACGTATGCATTTGTGAATTTCCATCTCCTGCTCAGTGTGAAGACAAAGTTGTATTTCTCTGTGCATTGTTTTGACAGCCAGAGACAGAGTCAGGCACACAGAGCTGATCCCGTCTATCCTCTCCCACTGACCCCACTAATCACATCAGGAGCACGCTGATGCTAATCATCTCTCCCAAGGGACACAGCACATGGCAACTCACTTGAGTTTATATGCAGGGCTGGAGTTATTCTACAAGCCAGCTAAAATGAACAAGAGGGTCAGAATATCTCACTTTAAAATATTTGAGGTTATTCCATGAGTTTGTCTACTTATGTTAAGCTTGAAGTGTGTAAAAGTTATGAAACAGATTAAGCTTTAAATGTGTCACAGAGCTCTGATTAGTCCATCAGTTTAAAATGGAAAATGATGGCACATAACTGACTGGAACTGACATACCAGGACAAGCAAATGACTATGTGTGGTTACAAAAACAACAACAACAACAAGCATATTACCACGACACGAAGCCTTCTTCCTGTGAAATGTGGTGGTTTCCTCTGCAGAAATAGAGAACTGTAAAAGATGGATGGAGGTGCTCGGCTGCAAAAGACTTAAGTGCTAGAGTTACCAGAACAACAAACACTAAATTTCAGTCCAGAACCAACTATATCCAGGCGTTTGAAGGGCCCAGACAAAAGTCAAGATGGGAGTCTGTGGAAACAGTGGAGCATCACTGTTCAGAGGTGCTCTCATTCCCATATGACTGAGCTTGGGCTATTTGAGCGACAATAGAGGCGTCATTTTCCTTTCAATTTAGAAATGTATTCGATTTTGTGTTTGTCAATTGCATACTGTAGCTGAAAAGGTTTATGAATGTAACATACATAAAGACTGCCAACGTGTTTTCCTCCACAAACATCAAATATTTCCCTAACTCACCTGGATCGTATCTCCCCGGCCTCCCTAATTCATTTTGGATTTGTTGATATAAGATGCTTTTTTTTACCCCAATGGCCCATTGATTGCCTGCAGTGCTTTGGCGTAGAGGAGCTGTTTGCTGTTCTAAGAGTTGAATTCCCCACCATGCTTCCGGCTTCCAGAGTCTGTTTCAGCCTCAATTAGATCTTATTCTAACATGATTTCATATTAGATTCAGGTAAATGATCAAACGACGAGCTGTGTCTGCTCCCGAAATAACCAAATCAGACATGCCGATTGTGTGTAATGAGAAATACAAGTTAAGGACGTTTGATATGCAGCAGATGGTCATGCGTTGAGATGCAAACCTCTCCAAAGGGTACAATTCTGTGAAACTTATGTATGCACCATGCGTCCGACTACAGCAAAAAAAAAAAAAAAAAGGGAAGGAAGGAAAAATACAAAAAAACAAAATTGAAGCTGTTTGTTTCCTGGCACCCAACAGTAATCTAACGTGCCTGGAATAAAGAGCAGTGACCTTGTGAGAGCTGAATGAATCCTGCAGGTGCCAAACGGCTGACAACGTAACACACGTTTCCAGCAGAGGGGCCGATTATTTTAGAGAGAAGAAAGGTGGGGTGGAAAGTAGGAGATAGACTCTACAGGAAGAGAGATGGATTTACTTGGTGGCATTGCACTAGCTGCATCCATAAGACACTGCCACCAAGGAGGTTTGAGTAGCACCACTGTGCAAGTCTCCATTAAGGTCAGAACCCTTTTGTGCCACCCTGTAATCATATCTAAGGGGCATCCACCACTGAATGAGAACAAACCTTCAGAGTTATTGCTCACCACACAGAGCAAACCTACGGGAGAGGAGTCATAACGAAAGTGGCTCCATGTTAAATAGACAGTAAAACGGGTAAGAATGGGAATACGTGGGCATAAAAGGATTCCCTGTGTGATGCTGGGTTGTTGCAACAAGCAGCAGTAATAATGCTGCAGCCGCACTTGATTTAAAGGTGGACTTTAGCCACATTATGGAAGGCACGCCCAATCAGAACATCTATTACAGTCGCTGACTGCCGTCCATATTCTTATTATATTTACAGTAAGGTGTTGTGTAAACTGTGTTTACATAAGCAGGTCCATCAGGACAGCACTTACCGTGCAGATGGTCATACATATGTTCCTTGTTTAATGAGGCCTGCCATAGGGTTTTACCCTGTAAACACTGTTCATATGCTCAGATACAGAGTGTAAAGAGAATCTCTAATGAAGCTAGTTTAACAGTTCAGAAAAGGAACAATATAAACTTTGCTAAACCTCTTTTCTATCTATCTATCTATCTATCTATCTATCTATCTATCTATCTATCTATCTATCTATCTATCTATCTATCTATCTATCTATCTATCTATCTATCTATATATCTATCTATATATCTATCACATGCAAATGACCAACAAATCTTGAACTAACAACTCTTTTTATTGTGTGGTTGTGTTCAATAAAAAAAACTAAACAAAAAAAAACCAATAATCCAATAATCCCTGAGATGATGCCCAGTTAAGTCCCAGTTAAACTATTTAGATCCCTCTAACATGTTTCCTTTAGGTTATTAAGACAATATAATAATGAGCTGTCTGTGCTCCTGAAATACACAGATGGTTGTTTTAGTGTGCTTACCAACATTAGCTTTGTCTCCTATGAAAAGTATCTTGCGTTCAGGTAGATTAACTCCTAACAAAAGAGAAATCTCCTTTGTCTACATATGTATAAGAACTTGCACAAGTGCTTTGTTTGATTCAGACGTCATCTACACAAGGATATAGAACACCCTCCTCTCTCTACTGACATAATAGAAGATGTTCTAATTAGCCCTTTTTTTTTCTTATTAAAAAAAATGATAACAATCATGGGAGCCCCTCTGGTGACATGGGAGGAAATAAAATCACGTAGCCACGAATAATAACGCATAAACCACAACTTGTTTAACATAGCAGTAAATTTAGCAGAGCTCCCTTGAGTTGGTGGTGTGTCCCTCCAGTGCAGGATCGATGCAGGCGGGCTGAATGCAGATTCGGCTCTTCGGTTTCCCTCTCCTAGGAAACACGGTTGTTGGTTTAGGGACCGTCAATACATTTCAGAACAGAACACTCTTGCGAAACAGGGATTAATAGCTTTTTTGTTATGACACACAATGAAAAAACAATACTATGAACTTATTCCACAGGATGACACAGATGGGACACACTTGTTTTATCCAGGTTTAACCCATTTTATATAATTTACTGTAAATGTTTGGCATATTTCTTCAAACCGTAACAACCAAAGCAAACAAAATTACAAACTCTTTTTATTTTTTTGTTTTTCTTGCAAGGAAACCTCCCTCCCTATGACATTATCTTTCTTTTTATTTCTGTTTAGAACCTTTTGTCTTGACGGCAACTGGTAAATTCACTGCTGTGACAAACACGCATCTCCTTTATCCCAGATCCCCAAGGGTTTGTCTTTAGCTCCGCACCATAGTATAATCTTCTGTAATTGTTGCAAAAGAATTGCTTTAGATAATTATCCCACTTTCAAAAAGAAAACCAAACAAAACATTGTGGCATAAATGTAGGCAATTTTCCTCTATTATGTTATTTTAACTTGATGCAGCATTTGCTCTCTAATGTGTCTGAGGTATTTTTCTTTTTTGTGTGTGACCACGGCGACTGTTATCATTATTAATTGGGTTTTAAGTGTGTGATCCATCTACCATGTGTATCGGATCAGTCAGCGCTGCGCGGGCTGCCAGTCACTATTCTATTGAAAGATCACGATGTGTCAATAGAAATTACAGCAAGCCTGCATCATTCGGTGAAGACCGGCACCTGGCACACCCACCGCATCTGGGTGTTATTAACAGGCTTTGTTTCTGTTGTCTCAAGTGTGAAGTTGCTGGATGCGGAGAGAGCAGCAGCGAGTGAAACTAAAGGCTGAAAACCAATGAGCACAGCCGTCTTTCAATCCAACGGCGGATGTGGCGATCTTTTATCTAGAACGGCATTCAGTGCCTCAGCCTTTAAGCTAATTACTGAATTCTGGTCCGCATATTATTTCTTTGTGATTCTAAATAACTTCCTGTTAAACTTGGGGATTGAGACTGGAAAACTTCAGATTTCATAAAGACAGATTAGGTCCTGTGATTGTCTCATTCAACAGAAGATAGTATAATAGCAGCAGAGCTGTAACACAGCAGCGAAGCATAACCTTCAGACCCTGTGGAGGACTTAAACACAATTAACTATGTGGCGCCTTGGCTTTTTATTCATCTTCAAAGGGAAGAGATTTTCCTTTTCTCCTAATGTTTCCACTTAAAAAAGACGGATGAATGTGGGATGTATAACGAGGTCGCTCAAGTTAAACGGCACACTTTGACACACTAGCGACAAGCCCACATCTGCTGTTGCCCTTAAGTGGCCTCCAATTTCGGGATGATATCTTCATTTCATTGTAGCTCATTACAGGTAAAGTTGTCCTTAACGGTCAGATGAACACATGGTGAAATCTGTAGGGAGTGTTATGTGCAACACATTCAGTGGACATGGATGTAGTGTCCAGCATGAAATTAATTATTTGTTATATATATAATGATTACTACTCATGTTATTAACCTTGAAAAAAATACCACAGTTTTACAATACCATGCTAATTGTCGTATTATTAAAACATACATATATACAACATAATGAAAACATTTCAATTGGCAAAAATTGTAAATGTATAAAAATTATAATAATGTTATGTGATAATAGAATCAGTTTTCGGAAAAAGAGGCTTTGACTGATAGTTGGTCCTCTGATTGAGGTGTAAAAGTTGGACTCTGCCACGATTGGCCCTTGTCTCCTTTGCTGTGGTTTTATGTGGTGCTTGTGAAACGGATCTCAAGATCTAGGCATGGTCAGAATAGTGTATGGTTTGGGAACCTTAGGGTCTCATCTTTGAATTTTTACAGATGATGACGTTCCGTTGACTTCTCTTGGCAATGACCTTAAATGTGTGCCTGATCTGTTCAAAGCCTTGTGGATTGAAGCCTGGGTGAGAGCGTCCCTCAAACTCATCTTTACTCACGTCCCTCGAGTAACACCATCCTAGTGTCTAGTTCATAAGCAATTGTACCATGGCACAAACAATGGAGGAGAAAATGACTAAATCTAAGCATTTTTACAATGGAGGGAAATTCTACAGGCCACACTTAAAATCAAACACACAATCATAGTCTGATCACATTACGAAGAGCAAGATCTGACAAAGAGTGACTGAACACAGAGCCGTAAATGCTGGGAGACTGATTATTTACATGCAACACTTGTTACTTTAATTATTGAATAATGCAAAGAAACATGAGACATGTAAAGAGACAACTTATCAGAAGACTAAGTTCCCATTTTGGCCTGCAATGCTGAAACAAAAAATAAACAGAAAACTGACACATAAAATGAATAACACAACTCAGAGTCCTGTGGACGATGACCTAAATAATGACCTAAATTGTAGAACCAGATAAAAGCTTTTTTAAACAAACATAAAAATCTCACTATCCTTTGAAAAGTGGGACTTGCCCTTAATTCTGGTGTTCAGTCCCAAGAAAGATCAACAATCTTTTTAGGCCCTATTTTTATGAAATAAATTCATAAATAAACAGGCACCATTATGTAACTTCACTGAAAAAAATGTACTGGAGAGATCTCTTCTGGTCCCACTCGGCCCCATTAGTAGGATTTCAAACCAGCATTGCTCAAAGAATTCTGCACTGATCATGTTAGTGCAACTCTCACAATGCAAGACTGACCTAGGATGAGTAAACTTTCAACACTTAACAATAGATCTGAAAACGACAGAACTATGGATTGTGAATTTTATTTCTGCAAAATCATGTCACTTTTACCTTGTCTCCTCTAATATCTAAAACTGATACTCTTCAGTGCTTCGGTCTACCTAAATGTCATTTTAAAGTTGCCACCTGATAAATTAAAGCTCTTTTGCCTGTTATTTTCCTCAGATAAGTGTCTGTGCATGAGAGACTGCTGTCATGGAATATTAAGTGCTGATTTACTGTATTGTGAATTCAGAGACGATGCGTCCTGCTGTCCCGCCACCTGTTCTGTCAGTCGAGAGCAGCGTCGCCACACACGCATCCGCGGATCGTTTAGCAGGGCACAGCTCTTCAAAACACTAACAAATCCCTATTAACCAGTGAAAGACCACCGCAAAAAACTCAGAAGCACATAACTGCCTAATTTAACAGAACAAGGTGCCCTCTTAGAGAATAGATGAAACGATTGTTGTCCTAAACCTCTGGCCATCTAGCTACGCCATTCTCCTGTATTGATTCCTCCACATTTGACAGAGATGAAGCACATCTCTTGGTTGTTTCTATGTCTCCTTTGTGAAAAATGAAGCTATCAGTTCTAGAAGAAGAAGAATATTAGTGCTCGGTGGCATCTCAGGCTCCAGGCAATGCAAAAAACTCAACCTCTCTTTCTACACGTACCTGCACTGACCTTAAATCCATCTTGATCAGAGCATGATCCACACTGCACTGGCAGCAAATACTATTTTATACCGGAGCGACAGCTCCATCACTTCTTGAGTAACGAGCCTGAAAGGTATAGGTGAAAAAAGTCATATGCAAAGAACGCATTCATTCTGTGTTACATAAAATAAACACATTCATCTGTCTCTTGTGTCTTTGCTGCAGGGTTAATGTCAGTGTGCTGCTTTTTACCGTCCACTCCTATTCTTCTTCCCCTTCTCCTGCTGTCATTTGTCAACTCATCCTCTTACTGTGTTTTGCTATGCTCCAGCAGATCTTCACTTCTTCAAGCGCTTTAAGGGTTGTTGACTCATGCAGCAGGAGTTCCTGCCCCTATTCTTTCTGGACATGCATTTCTTGATATAATTTCAAAGCTGACATGTTCAAAGTTTTTACTGCTCACTTCCAGCACTAACGGCCTAACCTGTCCAAAGATATTTGAATCAAATACCAACCCCTTCACTCTTGTAATTTTCAAGCATTTGTAGGTTGCTGTTTCCCAGCATCTTTTGTTCTACAGACAAAATTTAAATGTTTGAATGTTTGCTGAAACGTTACTTGTTAAGTTTTATTAATATTTCTACCATGATCTAACATCATCTCATCAGCATAACATGATACTTGTACCCGCTTCTACAGTAGACTCATCACTTCTGTTTTTTTATTGTCTCCACAGATATATGTAATCATGTACGATGCAACAAGGGTGCCATCACCAAAGGATGGTGCAAACGCATCGGCCCAAACTGTGCTCCCTGGAATCGAACCTGGAACTGCCACAGGTTCAGGAGGGCTAGCAGCGACCGCTGTGCTGCAGGCTAAAACCAAGGAGGCCCAGCCAGGTACAGAGGAGGATGAGGAGTCTAAACTGGAGCCTTTACTGGTTAAGAAGCCACACAGAGAGATTCTGGACCACGAGAGGAAGAGGAGGGTTGAACTGAAATGTATGGAGCTCCAAGAAATGATGGAGGAGCAGGGGTGAGTAGATGTTTTCCAACTGGTTTTTAGAACTGTTTATCCTTACTGTGTTTATCGTAAAATCCCTTTTAGTGTTATTTAGAACTAGTGCTGGAGGAGGTTTTACACCGGCTTAATTTTCCAAATGAAACAGCAGCAACATGTGATTATGTTAAAATTATGTTAAAACTGCCAACCCAAAACAAAATAAATCAGCAGTTTAATATCTTTCCAACAACTGTTAAATTCAGTCTTTAACAGCAGTCATTGTTGTGGAATCTAGTTTAGATTGCCACTCAGCATTTCCTTTCGCTAAGTTGTTTTTATGATCTCAGCTACAAAACAAATTCACATAATTGTTTTGCACAGGATTTATGAGCACATGATAATGACACATAAACGAGCAGCAATGATTATAAACCATGTTGCAAAAGGTGTTCATACGTTCAGTTTAAAACAGGACTGGTGCTTTATGAAAAGCATAAGGAAACATTCACAGACATTACTTTTGAAGAATGCCACACCACAAGTTGTGTGTCGTCTAAACTTTAGCATTTAAAAAGGTTGTCAAACTTTTTTTAATTGGTATTGTCAAACAAATGCAGAGACAGCTCACATTAATAAGGTCAATGTAACCGCAAACATATATCTGATAGATAGATGGATGGATGGATGGATGGATGGATGAGTTTTATTTATTAAAATAAAATATATTTTTTTCTAGCAAAGGACTTGGTGCTGCATGGGCACACAGTGATTAGCAATGTTACCCTCCAGCAAGAAGGTTCTTGTGTTCAATCTGTCCGATGGGGCCCTTGGCTGCTATTCAGTTCAGGCTAACCACCTGCTGGTTTCCCCTTCGTTTACTTAGCCGTCCTGTTTATAATCTAAATCTTTAGCATTATGTTTTAGTTCTATTTCCCCACACGACTTACTAAAGGCACAAACTAATTTGTGAAATGCTCTTAACAGTAGAGTGGATTAAAGTGCAAAAAGGTTTAGCTACAGCAAAACTGTTGGAAAAAAGGTTTTGAAAGGATCGATCGATAAAAGCTTTTTTTGCAAGAGCTTTTTTTATATATAATGTAGGGGATAAACTTTTTTTTAGCACATCTGTCTGTACTTGTGCATTTTATATACTGTATTTTGCAGGGAAGGTTTGGATTATAATTGACATTTGTTTTTGTTTTTTTGTTTTTTGTTTCTTGTTTATTATTCTGAGAATTAGTTGTTGTCTATACTCTCCACATTTCAGGTATTATAGTGTTACAGCAATGAAAGCTGTAGCAGAGACGCTGACATTGACAGGTCCATTTCTTTACACCTGCTGAATGTGCAAGCAGCAGCAAAATATTAAATCCAGAATCTGTTACCTGCCAAAACTCATTTTCATCCTCCTGTAGAAGGAACCATAGAAAAAAAGGGAAATTACTGCAGTTGAGTGACTTAAACACAAGGGACATGGTGTTTGTAAGGAAATGGTGCATTACATCTCTCTTTTGATTGTGTTTTTCTATAGCCGCCTGCTATAAAAATGTTATCAGGAGGTTGTTTCTTTTCCTTCTATCTCTTAACACATTCTACACATGGTTGGCAATGAAACCACTATATCTTGCGAGTGTTTGTCTGAAACTTAAATGTAACAGTTTATTTACTGGCACTGGAAAGGGTTTAAATGTGTTGAAGGTTACTTGTTGGACTAATCTGGCAGAGATAGAGTTTTTTCTTGTTTGTCCAGAAGGACGGTGGTTAACAGCAAGTAGTGTTTATAACCCTGTCCTGACAGTACCATCTCCTTGTAGGTTTTTAGAAATACGCATGATGAATACTTTAGTTAACATATTTTGTAGGAAATGTATTGTGATAGTCATTTCCAACTCTGGAGTGACATACTTAAATGTGTCCCTGCTCCAACATCTAAAATACCTCATTAATATGTTAAAAAATTGGCAAATGGAGGCATACGATGTGTTTTTTTTTTCATTCTGCTTATAATAGTAAAAACCAAATACCTGGTAAGTAGTGATCCACCCTATTGGCTTATCTTGAAGATTCTGCTAAATAACTGAGACTCAGTCAAGGTTGGTTAGAAATCACTTTTTAATTCTTCACAAAAAATGTCTCTACAATTTCGATCTGGACTTTGACAGAGCTATTCTAACACATGTATATGTTAGAAAATTGGCTACAGACAATAGATGGAGGGAAAAATGTTCATGAGTGAATTCTGTAATTCCCCTAAAATGATGTCTTTTATCATGCTAGGACATTTTAGCTTACAATATAGTTCTAGCAAAAGAAAACCTAGGTTGGAATTTATTGGGGCAAAAAAAAAAGTGCCTGTTAGTCTGTGGTTGACCTTTTTAATATGTAGGATGATGCTGTAGTGTTCCCCGTTGAGACTTACAATGCCGTCTCTATTTTTGTTGGATGGGAACGTTTATCAGCACTGTTGCCATTGGTGATAATCTGTAAACCGAGGCTGTCTTATTATCTTGACATCCAACACAAAGTTAGAAAGAACCATGGAAACGTTAGAGACTGCAGTCAACCTCAATCCACCATCTTAGCTCTTCTCCCTGATGGATTTACTCTCAGAAACACAGAAACACACTCTGCACAGCTGAAATAGCCACAGCTAGGAATTAAACTACATGCTGACAGAGTCCATAATTAATGACGAGCCCTGTGATACTGTCTTAGTACAGAGAATGAAATTTTCCCCCAATCACATTTGTCAGAACATAGCGTAATCCTAATATATATTGAGAAATTGATTTAATTGAATAAATGCCAAGCTAATTAGTGTAGTGTATGTACAGACATTGGAAGGGACAGAGTGTGGTTAGAAGAGAAGTTCTGTCCTGGATTGCCTGTAAGGAGAATATGGACTTTTCCTAACTGCCAAGGTTCACTCTTTTCCTGGCATCGAGCTCAGCTGGATGGGGAGCGATGTAAAGGAGCCATGCTGTCTGGTGAAACAGTGTAGTGTTGGAGAACAGCTTGGCTAATGATGACAGAATACAAGCAGGGCAGACACCCTCACTGACCAGCTCCACGGTCTCACTCAGAGAGGACTCCAGCTACTCAGCCGAACGTTCGAACTCTGGATGGACTCGGCACATCTTGTTAGGCTGTAGTAAAAAGGAGACACTGATTTGCCAGCTTGGCTCAGCATGGATACCCCAGTCTCTCCAGTTTTTAATGTGACTCTTTAAATAAAAGCAAGTGTGTGCAGGATTAAGGGATAGAAAGAAGGATGAAACACTGGAATAAAGAGGGAGAGCAGAGCCAGGCATTAAAACAAGTAAAGACTGTGCCTTAGTTTTGTTTTTACTTGTTTTGGGATTTGGACAAGGGGCTCAGCTTCCTTCTCACTTGGGGGTATCCTTTTCTGACTGAGGTCATGATGAAGATCTGGGTTCGGAGACAAATTGAAGACACACTCCTCTTCTCTTTAGTGCTCCGCCCTCCCGGCCCCCAATCTGCTGTTCTCTCTTGTGAGACGGCCAGGATAAATGGTCTGTCATGAGTGATGGCCTCACCATGGGAGCCAATTAAACTGGCTCCACCATTAAAGGAGTCTGTTCATTTAGCTATCCAAAGCCTGGCAGCATCCCTCATTTATTTGTGCACGGATCGCTTCACTGCTGTTAATGTAGATTAAATATGACTGGAAGGTTGCATGTATTGCCATTTGTAAAACATCTGGTTGGAGGAGTACGCTATGCTCTTGGTCAAAAGAAACCAAAAAAAAATAACTTAGTAAGATACTGTAAATTATTTTCACGCGACGTTCGTAGACGACGAGCGATTAATGCTAAACAATGCACGTGTAGTGCTTGGTAGCAGACGTGACCCACTGACTGATTTTCAAACACAGAGGCTTTCTCAAGTCAAATCAACTTTATCATCCCTCAAAAGGACGTTTCTATTCAGACACCGGTGAAGACAAACACAACCACACATAGAAAATGAGACTTGTCCCTATTAGTTCATTACATGTGGATGTGGAATTGACTAGGCTAATAGCAGCAGGGATAAAGGATTTTTTTGGTAGTCTGTTTGTCTTACCCCATGGCATTTTGCATCTATGTGCAGAAGGTAAAATTGAGAATTCTGCCTAGAGAGTTTTTATGAAAATATGTAATAGTTTAATTATAATAGTCACTCAGGTCGTTCCAATTTTACTGCAAGGCTTGAGAAATAATGAGAAGCTGCTACTTGTCACCATAATCAGTGCCAACATGTTCACAGAGCTCTCACTGCTAGATTAGACTATAAAAATCTGCTTAAACTTAATGCCATGCGGTTCTAGACAGGGGGACCCAATCCCCCTCCTTTTATAGCCCCTGTTTTCGACCTTACACTGAATAGATTATATAAAATTAGTAACTTATGATTAATGTTGGAACAGAAACCATAACTAATTGCTCTTCATACCTTAATAGTTATATATATACCTAAAATATGTAATTGTTGCAATTTTTGTTTTAGACTGGAACTACAAGTGGTTCACTTAATGTTTGTGAATAAAATATTTACCTTTGTTTGTTTGTTTGTATGTTTGTTTGTTTCATTCTTTTGTTATCTGCCTCAATGAAAACGACTCTTGTCCCAAACTAGCCTGCTTGGTAAGTCTAGAGCAGCCACTCACTGAGACATAATGATTGTCCTTTCTTTAAACTCTTGCAGCGATTTTCCAGACTTTTTAATGAGCGCTCCTTCTTATTCCACTTTGCTCAAACTAAAGTCCAACTAGGATTCATGGGCCTCCACACAAATAAATGTTAAACCAACAGGGTTAAATCTTATCGTATTTAGTTTAATCTATTCTCCAATAAACACTGAACACTCTTCTTGTCTCTTTAATTGTATAATTATTTCCACTTGGATAGCATTTTCAGGGAGATGTACCGTGTTACTGTAGGGTTAGGGTTACTTTAAGTTCTTAGAGATTAAAATCTAAACAACAATGGATTCAATCAATACAGGGATAAATATAATAGCAAAGCTGAATTATTGCTTTAGAGACATGTGAAAACACACGTAAAGAACTTACAAGTGAGAAGCTTAGATCTTATTAAAAGGGCTTCTTTCAAGTGTTTTACGCCAGAACAAATAAGTGTCTATGGAGCTTTTCTTCCACTCTAAAGCCAGCATCAGACGTCGATGAGCCAGTTTTCTTGAAGACAGAAGGTTTTGCTAAAATTTGTCTCAGAGAGAAAGACCCATTTTGTCACCATGAGGTGCTCTGGACAGTACAAAAGGGCAAAGCTAGACAAAGTGGTCATCACTTTTTTAGTTAAAGAAGGTCTTAGAGAAGAGGAACCGTCAGAATTTGTAGACTGTCCCGCGCCAGCTATTGATCAGCTTGCAGTGTTGGAGAGTGGAGGTGAAGTAGAAAGCTTTCTAAAGAGAGAAATATTACCTCTCTATTTGCTCCTTTCTCTGTCTGGTCTGCTCAGGGTCTGTAATCTTACAGGAAAATCTATTATTTTGGAGGGCATCAATTGAAAATCCTCCCCACTTGAGAGTTAAAGCGTTTTACTATAGCACTCCGTAGGTCGTTTTAATTCTGAATAGAAATACGGGGGTGGTCAGATTTGGCTCCCCGTGTTCCCAGAGCCTTTCAGTCTTACCAACTGCAACTGATGCATTCAGAGTCTCATAGGTGCACAGCCCTGTCTAGGGACGGCTTGGGAAAAAAGGCTTATCAGACTTCAGTCGCAGGCAATCACTGGCAGTTTGAATGAGCACAAGCTTTCCCAACACATCAGCCATTCTCACGGAATGAATGCCTATTTCCATAAGAATGGTCTGGAGGACACAACGATTCATTTTTCTGGATTGGTCGTTAATGGGAAAATTTCTGGGTGCTCCAAGATGTTTAATTACTCTAATCAAGTTCTTTAATCGTGGTGATTTTTCATAGCTACAGGGGCATGGAAGACCTTTCTCAGATCAGCATAATTCAAAATGTCTTAAAAAACCTGTCCGCTCCAGGCACTGTTGAATCATACATTGGTTCCTTTAAGGCACTCCCACAATTATAAAAATACACTGGTGATGATTTCTGTTAAATACTCCCTCTTTTACAGTTTCTGATTTTATTCGGAAGGATTGCTCATTTTCAGAGCAGAACAGATGGCACACTTGGTGGGAGGGGAATACCTTTATTGCTAAAGAAAAGTGCTAATTAAACATGCACTAGAGAGACATGTTGATGCATTGAGCATATCCTAATAGCATCTGACAAACATCCATATGTGGCCATTTATCCAAGTCAAATTGGATATCAATTTGGATTTATGCCCAAGTTTAATTGAACTGCTTGCAACACATTTGGCAACCATTGCTGGAACGTCTCCGGCAGGCTGATACAGGGGGAACCATATGTTTGCATCCACTGAATAGAAAAACATACACCCCTTTTTCTGGTGAAAACTGTATGACTTGCACCAAATGCTTTGCATCAGCAGTTTGCTAATAATTTGGCCCATTCGTCTAGACCGAACTGGTGAGTCATTACATAAATATGTCTAAGTCTGCCTATAAATTCTCAATGGTACTAGATCAAGCCTTTTTGATGGCCAAAACATTCACTTGGTTGTCCTTAAGCCACTGTGTAACTAATCTTGCTGTATTATCAGCAAGATTAGTTACACCGAGACCCCGAGCTTTCACATAGGCTTTAACTTCCATGATGGTGCTGTCCCGTACGTTTTGCATCAAAGAACATTTCTCTAAGGGACACACAACCAATTTCTTTGCTGAACAGCTTGATGTCTGGCCATTTTATGATGGTTATGTTAATGTGGAATTTTATGAACAAATCAACATTGAACTTTAATGCCTTCATATGAAGTTGACTCGAGAAAAGGTCCTCAATTATCTTCTAGATATTTTGGCTGATTCGTTTTTTTTCCATTTTTTAATGGTGTCTCGCAACTGAGCATTATAATAATCAGATACAAGTATTCCAGGGCTGCTAATTAACCTATCAAAAAATGAATGATGTCATTATTTAGGTTTTCACATTGAATAGGACATCACATCAGTTTCTTCTATAATTATGGTTTACAGTAAAAACAAATAAATTGGGTATCCTTTACTGACTTACAATGGGGGAAGTTTAGACCAGTGGTCCGAAGTCCTCAAGGGGAGGATGTCCTGCAAGTATTATATGTCTTTAACCCTATATGTTTGCTGTAATTCAAACATGTAGGGCAAGGGACTCATCCTAAAGTTGCAGTACTCTGGCTCTCGGAGACCGCAGGTTTAGAATATTCTCTAGCACATTTAATTCAAGTCTTTTTTCTTTTTATACAGAGCAAGTGTCTTGTTTACACTGTTCAGGCCTCCATTCAAATCTGGAGGCTTTTGCTAGCATTTAAACTAGGCACAATTACTGATCCTCATTGTTTAGGATGAACCTCTTGAGCCGGAGAGAGGAGGATAAGAAGAAACTGATTCTGTTGACTGCATGTCAACAAACTCCCGTAACTATCTTCCTCTCTGATGGGTTGTTGTCGACAGTACTCAGTTCAAATGCTTAAACTCTTACATTGTAAAGCCTAAAAATATTACAGGCATGGAAACTGTTTGGGCAGAACCAATGAGTTAAACACTCAGCTCCGTGTCTCTGTTGTTGATACAAAGAGAAACATCTGAGGGAGCAGGGACGGCTGCTTTAGAGCCTCAGCTAATGTATGGCAATGGCTCCTGCACTGTGAACAGAAAGCCATGAATATAAAGTGTTGGTTTGGGTTCACCGTTGTGCTGAGTTGACAGTTGCTGGGCTTAGATTGTCATACAGCTGGACCGGATGGCGCGTCCACACCAGCCCGCTTCATCTTGGCTGAAACTTTATCATTTTGTGTTGGCCATCACCTTTCTCCTAATCTCGTTCTCTACATATCCTCCAGCTACCCATAGCTATATCCTGAGAAAAACGTCACCTCTCAAACTTTTTCTAGCTCTATGCTGATATAAATCTCCTGAAACCCTAACCCTGTTTAATTCATAAGTCAATTAATAGAAGCCACAGATGTCTGGTTGCAAAGCTATCAAAAGTGCTATACCCTTTACCTTTTCACATGTATTTCAAGTTAGCTACAAGCCTAACTCTTCAAAATGTTTTTTTTCTATGTCATACAATAAAACATACTAAAGCACATTTATGGCATCTATCCAAAACCCTATGCCTGGCAAAAACAAACGCTGGGTGTGACTCAGCAACAAGGATGTTGATTAGACTTGATGTGAAGGAAGATGGAGTCTGAAGGGTGTCATAGACTTCACTCTTAGGGGATTCCTGGTGCGTTACAATGGCTTAGGTGTTAATGTGCAAAGCTAGTAGAGGCCTTACTCAAAACCTTGCAGGTGTAATAGCAGCAAAACTATTGACTTGGACGGGCTGTATTGAAATGTACGTCACACTTCTTTTGGAATATTTTTGCTAAAATAACCTTAACAGGTGTTTCATTCCTAAAACAAAGTTCAGAAAATATGGGTTGTGTTGTATAAAACCGCAAGATTAAGCCCGCTGGAAAACACGTAGGGACCAGTGGTATCTATGATCTGATTCCTTCGGCCTCTACCCAGAGCTCGTAACCATAGATGAGGGTGGAAACATAGATTGGTTGGTGTAATGACCGCTTCGCCTTTGACCTCAGCTCTTTCTTCACTGGGACAGACTGGTACCGCAGGTGCCACCCTAATGTGCCTGTTCACTTCGTGCTTCATTTTGCTTAAATTCCTGAACTTAGTGCAGGGTCTCATCGCTGACCCAGTTAAGTTTTGTTTGTTAGGAATGTAGCATCATTTTCAGCATCATTCACAACTTTTGGGAGAAAAAACTGCACTTTAGAGAAAACAATATTGTTTTGTAGAGATGTTTGTGTGAGGAAAATAATGCTTAAATCATTTAAAAACACAGAAACCTCCAAAATGCGATGGTGTAATAAGGTAGCATACTGTTAAAGACTTTGCTTTGCACTGCTCTATTCTGAATAGGTTGCATCGATAGCATTCAGCAGCTGCTACTGGTCCTACTTAGAAAATGAGAATATAGCCCAAGGTTGTATGCATTAACAGGATTTGCCAACAGCTATTTATTTCTTAGCGTCCTTTTCACACAAACTGCAACTTGACAGCTCTTTCGTAAAATGTTGAAAATGATGTTGAGATAATAGAAATCTTCTGTGTGACACGGAAGGTAATTCCTTAAGCACATCTGCAGTGATTTCCATCATTCCCCTCGTAGTCCCCTCACATTTCCTCTCAGCTCAGTGCTTACGATGCTGCCTTGCAGCATAAAACACGACTTGCTTTGCCGGCCCAGGACAGCAGGGACTCATCAGAACGGACATTATTTAGCCGAACGCAATTCAGCTAAATAAACAAGAGTCTTTTCCATTTGTTTGGGCCATGTTTCATAGCGGGAGATGTGACAACTACCATGCAAGCATCTTTCCGAGATGATGGACGATGTTTTCCCAGCGCTCATGCCGCAATTCTTGCTATTATTAAAAGTTGTCGCTTCTGAGCCCACTGGTCAAAGCTCTACACTGTAAATTAATGTGTGTTTTTCAATTTTTTTTACTGCTTTTTTATATCTTCAGGTACACAGAGGAGGAGATCCGACAGAAAGTGAGCACATTCAGACAAATGCTGATGGACAAGGAGGGTGTTATCACCAGAGAAGGCTCTCACACACAGCCCGTGTAAGTTACATTGTGTTTCTAAACTTAGGCTTTTGTGTTTATTTGTTGCACATTTGAATAGTAAAAACATAGGAAAATGCTGGACATTATAGAAGAATGGGTGTAGAAATTGTTAAGCAAGACAACAAATTTAGAAGTGTTTCATATGAACAAAGATAATATCAGTCCTTTTTTTTTTATAGTCATTCACAAAAATGTCTTATTTGGGCTTTTAATGATAAATTGAAATAATACGCGTTTTATTACATGGAGCTTATTCTGAATTAAATACAACCACAAAGTCAAAACTCTGCGTATAGGCTCAGACATGTTTCGCATTCTATAAAGTTATAATTTTAAGATAAATGTCTTTTGGAAAGTTGCTGAAGCAAAATTCATTTTTATATCAGCTAAGAAGCGTCTGACGTGTGCTTCTGTTTGGATATTTGAAGGCTTCTATTATTAGAGAGGGCAAAGCTCATTTAATTCTTTAATTGTGTAAAACTCAAGCTTCGCACAGAAGGCAAAGCGTGATGGTCTCATTTGGAGTAATGGATTTTACATGAGTACAGTCAGAGTGTGCACATACTCTTCATGCAAACCACAAAAAAAAAAACACTGCTAATCATGAGTAAAGAGCCGAATGTAAGCATGGTGGCCTCCCGAGCCCATCCATCACACATTCAGAGGGGGTGCAGAGTGTCGGCCTGACCTACTGTCTGTTAACTTATGACTGGTAATGAAGATGACGCATCCTGTCTCTCAGACATGGCTAATGATTCTTCCCTTCTTTGCACCTCATATGGCGCCTGACATTTACTTAGAACATGTTGAGATGAGGCAGGGGGGTTTTGCTGCAGGGCAAAGTTACACAATGATGAATATATTGACATTCATGGCCCAACGATGGCAAAGCTATACAGTATTCTGTCAATTGGACTTGAATGTTGTGTGTCAGTGCTTGCCATGAAATTGGAAATGCCATTTCTTGTAAAATGTAGAATCTAACTATTTGCAGGGTAATTATTCATCTCCATCTCATTTGTAAATGAGCCCAAAACCTAAGACAAACTTTTTTTCTAAAGATAATACATGCCTTACCAGCTCACTTGAGTTAGGAATGTTTTGTAGTTCCTTGTCTTATGTTGACAATTTACCCAGCTCAGAAGAGGAGGGTAGAATATTATAGTTCAGAAGTTTTAAGATATTTTAATGCCTGTGTTATTTTAAACTGTTCCTGGAACCATAAGAAAACAACTATAAGGTTTTCATATTTCTCAAACTGTGTGTAAAAAATCTCTGTTCAGCCCTCAGCATTCCAGGTTTAGTCTTAAAAAGTATAGATTTTAATAATAGGAGTAATAAATAAATGTTCAAAACGCTTTAATGAAATCAGTTTTTTTATGGCAAATGCAGTCCGTCAGCTCCTGCCAGCACAATCAGGATACTCGACTCAACTACTGTCTGTTATTCTTCTACTTTTTATTTGAGGGGCGCTTTTCTAAAACCCAAGGTCACCTCACAGAACACATGAAGAACAAATAAATCATAACTACTGACACAAAGTAGCAAGTCAAGAAACAAGATTTGACAAGACTTCTGTGACATTGGTGGATCTTGTGCCGCAACATCTGCACCACCAAGACCAACAACCGATTGTTTACCATGACCCTTGGAGATATTCCCAGAAAGCAGGTTATTTAGTTCTTATAGAACAGGAAAAAACATGCAAAAGTTCCAACATAATGAATTATCACAAACCACCATTGAATATACTCTCGGTTTGAGTGTCTTTCTGCTCAGTTGCATTGAGCCCATCAACTTTTCAGTGAGTTGTGCAACCGGGAGGTGAGGGCCCTAAAGAGCGGTTTTCTACTGTTACATGCCGGCTCAACAACCCAGCAGTAAGGATGGATGTGTAGCCTCCTACTTTATACTTACCAGTGTGTGCATTGATTTTTTAGAGGACTGGATAGAAAGTCAGGGAATGAGTGCTGTGGAGTAAGTCAGAGTTATACATAGAATCTGTGCAGGATTAACGTAGAAGATGATCCAGTATTGGCCCCACGTATCGCTCAGGTGTCACACTGGAGAGAGAGAGAGAGAAAGACCTGATTTATTAGAAAACAAAAACACCATGTTGTTGATGCGAGTTTACAGTTCGGTCGTTATTTTCTTTTTTGCAGTCTTAGCAAGCTAATGCTTAGTATAGCATGTGCTATAGATTTTGCAGCGCTCGAAGCACGAGGAATAATGAATTCACACCCCTAACCCCCATAAAATAATGCACAATAACTCTGTGTCGCAACAAGAATGGGACTGATCCTTCAGCGGCTGAGTGCCTGTCTGAGAGAGGACATGAATGAGTTGCACCACTTTGTTCCGGCGCCCAGAGGAGGGCCTTGGTCACAGTCCATCACTGCCAGGTCCCCGGGAAAAAGGCCAGACTTGGAAACCTCCGACTCACCAGTGCACCACTGGGCATGGGGAGGCTCGTTCATCTGCCTAACAGGGCAACTGCCTGCTTACACAGATGTCTCCTGTATTTTAAAGCCTGGCACCAATCAGGAGATTGAGAACAGGGAGGGGAATTAGTTGATTTGCCACTAATGACTGAGCACAGGGGGGCGCTGGATAGTTTGAATTGTTGTTAATTGCCCTTTTTATTTTTTTGGCAGTGTGGCTCATTTCTGCCTCCAGAGCAGCCTCCAGCCTAAAGCAAGAAGACAAACAGACTGGTGGTGTCAGTTTGGAGAAGGACACAATGACATATTGTGGAAGATAATCCATCTTTCTGACAATAGTGCCTGCTAAATGTTTTACTTGGCTGCACTGAGAGACAGACAGACAGACCCCATTGCAGTCCAAATGTCATCTGCTATGTCCTTGAAGAGTTAGTTTATTTGTTTTAAAATAATTCCTCTGGAAAAAAGAGTCAGCTAATCATCCTCGAGTAAACTTCACACTGACAACAAAACATGTAAATCATGTTTAGTTAGCAGAATGATTTGGTAAAAAACGTACAGAGATATGTAGCTCAAACACATTGTAGCACCCTAAATTAACTTATTTTTATAGATTTTCACACAAGAGCTGAATACATCCATTCTTCTGCAAACATAATATGTGCAGGGGTTCAGTTTCTTGCTCACACAATTTGTGAATTCACTGCAACTGAGGGCATTAATGCATCTATTTTAGAAACTGGTGGGAAGTTTCACAAGAGCACATTTACAAAGACTACTTCACAAAAGGAGACAGCAAGTAGTGACAAGGAGTTATGTTATTAAAAAGGATTTTGTTGTTGTCAGAAGGGAATACGCTGACTTCTTAGAGATGATTGAGAGAGAACAGCAGCACAAATGGCCACTGTTTGCTAATCCAAGGTGGATTATTATCTCTGAACATACAACTCCTCCAGCCTTGAAGCATACACTATGGGCTATAGCAGCAAAACGCTATAAAAGGTTTCACTCCTGTCCACAAAGAAGAGTAAATACATGTTATAGTTCCCTAACGATAGGATGAATGTTGCCTACTCCACACTGCTCTGATTTTTGCTGCGTTGTTCAAAAGGTAGTGACAACATTTGGCTATATGAAAGCATTTTTTCATTATGCCTTGGGCTCTTGGTAGTGGTGTTATAGTATTGGGGACACTTTTAGTACTAGCGGACCGCTTAACCTAAATAATGTTTCTGACCATGCCGGTCCTCTTCACGAGCACAGTGTGGCCATCTTCCGACATTTCTCTCTGCTCCACATTTAATCCACTAGAATCCCCTTTGGTGTATGATAGAATAGCAAACTGTGCAACACTTCCTTGTTAATATCAACCAAAGTCTCGGCAGATAGTTTCTGACACCTTGTGGTTAATAAATTAAAGCAGCTCTAAATTAAGGCCAAAGATGACCCAACAAGATATAGCAAAGTTTGCCTAGTAAGAAAATAAATAAAAACCTTTTTAAAGATAAACTTTGATTCGTTTTTTTTTTTTAAGAACACACTAGAGGCTCTAACTATTATAAACTTTTCTGAAAGGCACCAAGGGAGTAATTTACTGAAGGTAGAAGGTTCTATTTTAACATAACCTCATTTCAAAAGTCTTGTACTTTCCATTTAGGTGTATATTCATTTAAGTTCAATCATATACATTGTGATTTCCTACAACTAAATGCTTCTGTCTCAGTCTGTATGTTTCATGCTCATTTCCTATTACCAAGATTTAAGCTGGTCTGTCAACGCAAACTAAGTTGTTTTTTTTAGCTGCTTCACGGCGTCCCTGCTGGGCCCATCCGTGCTCAGCCAATTAAGGACTCTGCTGCCTCGTGTCCTCCTAACAAACCGGCTCGCCAGCTCTGCTCTCTCCCTCTAGATATCCAGCATCCCATATTATCTAGCTTTCTTTGCTCTCCATTCAGATCTGATATTAACGTTCCTCTCATAGTGCTCCTGTGTGTTTGATCTTGTCACTTAGGAATTGCTACCCCTTGCTTTATTAAATTGTTTCAGTGTGTCGCTTCAGCTTCTCCTTCTCATTACTCCACTCAGTTTTATTCTCTCTCCCACCGATTGAGGCGGCACGGCAATTCATCAAGGTTATGCTCGTGTCTTTATCGCTGCCATCCAGATAAACCGCACACATCCAGCCTCATAATGCATATCCATATTTTTTATTTAAAAAAAGTCATGTATGATTTTGTGATTTTAATGTGACTAGACAGGGTCAGAGAAATGGGTGAGTCTTTTTTTTTATGCCTGCATTGACATGGAGAGGTCGGTTTGGGTAAATCAGGGGCATTAAACGAGAAACAGGGGTATTGAGGCAGGAAGGATTAGGAAGGAGTCTGCAGCCATCTGTCCGTAAATGCAATGCCGTGTGTCAGACGACTTGGAAGATATTAATCCCACGAACTGAGCCGTAGTAGTGTTCAGAAATCTGGGTTCAGGGGATATTTGAAACGTCCTAATAAAACTTTATCCACTGTAGAAAAAAAAAATCATACATTTATTAGGTATTTATTGTTGTTTTAAAAACAGTAGATGCTCATTACACAATTCAGTCTTGTAAAAGGTTTTTGCAACATTCCACCTTTTTACATTTACAGTTTTTTTTCCCTGTAAGGCAAGGCAAGTTTATTTGTACATTTTCGTGTACAAGACAATTCAAAGTGCTTTACATAGGAAAAAAGATCAGAAAATGAAACAATAAAATCAGCTTTGAATTTAAAAGAAATAAAATAAAAATAAAATAATAATAATAATAATAGTACTAATATTCTCAGTTGCTATATGCACAGTTAAACAAGGCTGTTTTCAGCCTGGATTTAAACATCACCAGAGTTGAAACCTGTCTCACCTCTTCAGGAAGACTGTTCCAGATTTTAGGAGCATAAAACTGGAGTGAAGCCTCCCCTTGTTTGGTCCTGACCCTGGGCATCAGCAGGAGGCCACTACCTGAGGTTATCAGAGTCCTGGGCGGTTCATGTGGCTCTAACATGTCAGATATTTACTTTGGGGCTAAATCATGAAGAGACTTGTACACAAGCAAGGCTGTTTTAAAGTATATTCTTTCTAGTGACAGGAAGCCAGTGCAGAGACTTGAGCACTGGACTAATGTGGTCATATTTCCTGGTTTTGGTCAGAACTCGAGCAGCAGTATTCTGGATGTTCTGAAGCTGTCTTAAGGCCCGTTTAGAAAGCCCAGTGAGCAGGCCGTTACAGTAACTACCAACATTGGGTTTTGGTACAGGGATTTCCAAACTTTTCAACTTGTGCCCCAAATACAGCCTTGCCAGAGAAAAAGAAAATACATATTTTCATTTAACTGTATTAAAAAATATATTGTAATAATTATAAATATTTCTAAAATGATATATTAATAACAGTAATGATAAATCATTTGATTTAGTCATTGAAAACATGAGTCTTAAAAAGTTTTCACATCCCAGGCCCATGGTATTGTCCGATCGCCCAGTTAGGTACACTAAATGTTTAAAAGTGTAAGCAGTGAGCGTTATTTCATCCTAAACACACTGTACTTTTCTGCTACTCTTATGTTGAAGGGACAATCACAGTTCGCATGTTGCTTTTCTTTATCATTCATGCACATGTGAGTCACACCGTAAAATTTCAATTTTTTCTCCTCTGTTGTGCCTCCGGTTGCTATGGTCACATCTCAAACTGCAGCAGAAAGTTTAAAGAGTAATCTTATTTTATTTTTTTAAAAGCTCCCTTCGTGTCACGATCCTCCATGTGTTCTCAGGGTGAACCACTTCCATTATCAGCCTGACGAATACGAAGACGACCCAGAAGCAGTCGGATACGAAGATGGAGACTACGAGCAGGACTATCACTATGAAAGCAGGTCAGCTCAACAGTCCGGCATCCTCTGAAAAATCAAATCCTTCCTGCAAAAGATTTTTTTTTATTTAATGCTTCTTTGGAGTTGATAAGGAAAAAAAAAGGGAAAAGTTCATGCAAAATAGGCCTGCAGATGCAGCTACAATCATTATGCATTGTTTGCTACACAGAAAAAAGTTATATTTTTTTTAAGACATTTTTTCTGTTCCTATTCAGAATAGTGTTGCATTGTTATTGAGAAATGGCTGAATGGGCAAAGGAAATAAGGAAATTTACACTTTTGTCATTTCCAAGACACCAAAACAAAACCTAATAGCTATAATACTGGAAACTGAAAATGAATATAACAGTCACTTGTAAATGGTTCTGCACTGACTGACTCCGCATCTTTTTCCCTCTTCTCTTGCCAATTCAGAATGAAAAGGAAAGCAACCAGCTCTCCATCGCCTCGTCCAAAGAAAAGGAAGAAGAAGAAATCTGGCCGTCGACGGAGTCGGTGAGTGGAAAGCCGCACCTAAAAAAGCTTCCTTTTCCTTTTCTTTTCCAGGCTTGCTGATAGGATAATAACAGCTGGGACAATTACTCTCTGTGGTTTTGTAGGATGGCATCCTAATTATTTTTCTTTGAACATTAAATATCAGTTATCATATACCATAAGAGCGAGACGTAGTGGGGAGTGACGGGATACGTTTATGCAGATCTCCCTTATTTTTTGATTAGCAGCAGTCTGACTCTCAGATGTCTGCCTCCCTCACCTTCTCTTCGTCAACAGGTTTGGCAGCTCCTCGCCCACTCGCAGAGAGAAGAAGAAGAAGGGTGGGAAGAAACACAAGCGAAACAGGTGAATGTGTACAGTCTGTCATCGGTCATATCTCAGCAGAGTTTAGAAGGTTGTGTTTGGGTTCTTCAGCAGTTCATTGGCAATGGTTGGAACCGGTGGCCCCTAGCCAGCTTCTAATAAATAAATGTTTTTTTTGTTTTTTTTAATCAATGGGAGGGTTTTCCTTTTCGTTTGTTATGGTTCTTAGAGTCAGGTTTAAAAGGAATTAGAAGCTCATCAGGGCATCGAAAATTGAAAGATGGGTCCATGTGCATGTCTTGACTCACAGTTACTTACAAATTAATGTAAAACATTATGAAAAATTACTTATAAATAAAAAAATACCAATACATAAAAAGAAAGCAACAGATGTAAACAAAAATCCTCTGAAATTAATGAGCATTTTACTCCATTTTAAATCAAAACCAATTGCATTGGAAAACTGAAACACACAAAAAATCCCATAGAAAAGGTTTTAGACTGCAGGATGTTTTTACCCCCACAGTGTTGTGATCTCCACAAATGTGATTTCCTTTATCCGAATTATAAATTATTCTCAGAGAAAGACAGATCTAAATAATTCCCTCTTTTATTACGTTATCTTTCATCTATTATGTATTATGGATCACTGTGCAACTTGTCATACTGGTTTTTTTTTATTTCTTGAACAAGAGAAGCGAAGGAAGTGAGACAGAAAATTAACAGAACTAGAAGAAAAAAAAAGGAAACAATAGTTAGGGCTAAAAGAAAGATGGGGGAGGGTAGATGTAAAGCATGAAGGAAAAAATGTTTTTCCCATGTTACAACGACCAAGATTACAGAAAGAGAGCAGAGACAGTTGGAAAATAAGAATGAACAAAAGACGAAAGGCTAAGTGGGACAAAAGGAAAGTTTGAAAAGCAAAATTCTGGGGCCAATTTCAGATCTACATTTTAGTAAAGCTTGGATTGGAAATCAGACAGAGATTAATAACTTTTCTCAAATACATAAAGCCTTCCTGTTACCTGCCCAAAGTTTTGCTCTCTAGCCGACTGAACTGGAAAATAGCTACCTGCATTCCCTAAAACAGGAAGGTTTCCTTTAAAAGCTTTTTACATTTGTCTGTCCCCTGGTAACTCTCATGTGTGGTCATTTCCCTGATTACAAAAGGATTGGTCATCCCTGCGAGACAAATTATGGTTTCTCTGTATGTCCCCAAAATTAACCCACCAGAAAAAGGGGAAATTTTTGGACAATAGAAAACTTGATGACAATGACAGAAGTAAAAGAAGTGAACTGATATAATTTTTATAAAAATGTTACCATTGCTAAAGGAAAGACAATCGCTAGAAGACGGGAGACAACTGTGCAAATTCAGGATAAAAGCAAGGTGGCTGGTGGAGGTTAGCGTAGGGGAGGTGTTTGTAAAGACATTAAGAGATGGAGACTGAGGGTAGGAAGAAACAGAAGAAGAGCAAGAGCTCATCAAGAACAACTTGTGCAATGCCTTGGGACATCATAACAGCAATAAGCAATTGTACAGAGGCCTCCTTCTCTCGGCTTCATTCCCTGCTTGACTCGAGGGGGGGTTAATTTGTTGCTCTAATAACCCAGCCTGGATGGGAGCACACAACACAAGAAAAATGAGCCTCTTGATAAGTTGCTGAGCTGCTCCGCTTTGCCTTCCCACCTCTTATCTATCCACACATTCCAGTCCCCCACCCTCCCTTGCTGTCCTCATCCCTCTCCTTCCTTTTGTCCTAGCTCCAAGTATGCTCTGCACTGCAGGTGTTATTGATTTATGAATAATGTATCGGACAAGCAGAGTCGGAACAACATGTCTGATCCCCCCCAACAGGAATCCTGTTGTGAGGCTCCTATTTCTCAAATACATGAGGAGGGAACCCTCGACTCCTTCTGCTGCTGTCTTACCTGTTACCTCTACAAGTGACAGCCTCATTCTTAGAGTGTCCACAATGTATTGAAGGAGTATTTGAGAAAGAGAGTGCTCATTTGTAGCAGTGCTCGGTTGATTTCTTCCGATGAGCAAACACAGTCTGCTCCCTTCATATCAGCCACATACGTTACTGTGACAGTTTTATTATTGCCCTTTCACTAAGTCAACACTCTTTATGACGAACCCTCTTCCAGTGCGTGCTGCATGCTGGAGGTGAAGAGAGACAGAGAGAGAGAGGAGGGGGTTAAAAAGGCTCTGAAGCAGACCAGCCAGAATAATCACCATGGTAACTAAATTAAAGGTGATTCTGATGTGAGGGCGCTGTGTCATTCTTAATGCTGGGGACAGGAGGGTGACCTGGTCTGGCCTGTTTTGAACAAACGTGACAATGACTACGATGCGAAGAAATCACATCATAATATCACTTAAACCACTTTGAATTTCCTCTCTGGTGAAATGTGGCATATTAATAAACATGATGATGATAAAATAAACTGCAACGCCCATAAACGTCATGTATCTCTGCATCCTCGGACTTCACATAGAAAACACAGGAATGTACTCCGTCTTGGTTTGCAAGGAAAATGTTCCCCAGCAACAATTTGTTGTTCTCTAGAGATCCACATTTACATTCACATGTCCTAATCTAAATGTGGATTGTGATTGGCCACCACATATACTCTTCTAAATGGCTAAAAATGAATACACACAGTAGTCCGAACTGCGAATTAGAATGAAACCTATATATTTTCAGTTGTTCAAGTAAATATCTGCCGTCCATGCCTAACACATTTCTAGCTATGGCAGATAAACGTCTTTTAGGGCATCTGTCTAAGAGCTTAGCACATTTGAAATAAAGATTCATTCCTATTCTTCGCCAAATAGCTCACAGGAAATCAGGTTCACTGAATAAAACTTTCATGTCCTTCTATATACATGAATATGCTTTTGTCTGATCCCTTCCAGTGTAGCTCTGAGTGTATGTTCAGGGTTGTACTGGTTTGCAGGTCTTCTGACCTGTCATTAAATGTAGCTCATTCATTCATCCATCTTGCCATTAAGTCTGACTAGATTCAGTGTCCCTGCTTAAGAAAAACATCTCCACAGCACGATAGTTTTGACCGTGTTTCACCATCGGGGGAGTGTGTTCAGAATGGTGTTCAGTGCAAGATTTCTGATTCTTAAAGCATTCTGAATGTAATCCAAAAAGTTCCTAATTTTCTTTATTTCTAATAGAAGTACCTTTTTTTTTTTAGCATGCTCTCTCCTGAGTTTCTGTTTGGGGCTCCTTGAAAGTTGATACAGGTCTTAGTGTTGCTTCACTGATTAATCCCCTCTTAGCCAGGCCTGCTGGTGTAGGTAGATGGCCATGTCTTGATAGGTTTGCCATAGTTCCTTTTACGCTTTTAGATGTTTGTTCTCTGCTTTTATCTAACAAACAAATAAAGACTTCATCTACGTGATGGATTTATTCTGAAATTAAATGACACATATGTGGACATAGTTTAATGATTTGGTCACTTTTAATTTTTTATTTTGCTGTATTAGATTAAAAGGAGTTGAATACAAATACACACCTATCTGTTCATTTTCTATTTTTTTTGTCTTTTCTTGACTTCCACCTGATGACTGCTGCAGATAGTCACCAACAAAGTCTGTCCACAGAAAATCCCAATGAAATAAATTGACATTTGAGGATGTAAACATGACAGAAGTTCAGGAAGAATGAAGTTGAATGAGGTTGCCTTAAACCAAGTAAACTCAGTTTAATAACCGTCTTTACCTCTATCCTAGAAATGTTTTCCAAAAAGAAGGTTTGTAATTATCAGAATAGCCTTTTTTGTTTTATTTAATACAGTGTTTTTGTTTTGTAGGTCAACATCTGACTCCAGAAAAAAGAGAAGATACAGGTACATCATGTCTAGCCCCATTTGGCACCCTTGTCAGTGTGTTGCATTAGCGCACAATCTTATTAAGATGCCATCTCTGTCAATAGATGTGTGTGTGTGTGCACCGTTGTTGTTCTTGCCAGTTGAATGACTGATATATTAGTTTATTCTACATGCCATTCTTACCCTCTATCTGACTTCTGTTTCAGGTCAGGCAGCCAGAAGAACAAACACAAAGATAAGAACAAACAGAAAAAGAGGTGAGGCACACAGGAAATTCATTAGCTGACCATATTTCTTCTTCTTTGGTACGTTTTCAAATCAAGCCTGCTAATGGACATTTAAATTGCAGTGACTAATAAAGAGAGCAGATAAACTGAAACATACAATTAAGAAAAGCACATGTAAGATGTATGAAGACATGATTTAGAGCTTCTTTGTGTGTTTGGAGGAAGCAATTTAACAGCATCAACAGCCCGAGCAGTACAGGGCCTGACAAATGTCTGCATTCAAGCTAAACATATTCATACAGACTATAGGCTGACTTCAAAATAGGTTTATTCTGTAAATGAAAATCTGAGAACACTATTTAATTCAGAGCTAAAATCTGTATCAGGCTGCTAAGGATATAAAACTGTCCACATCCCTGTGTTTAACTGGACAACTGAGAATGTGTTTCAACTTCCTTTGTATCCAGTCTAACTAAACTTAATGAAATTTGCAAAGAACAGGCAGCAGAAAATGTGATGCCTCCATAGATGTGTAGAGAGGTACCCCAGCTGTGTTTGCAGGGAGAGGGCTCATAAATTTATATTGGTGCTTTGCACCCATAATTAAAGGCTCACACCCGGAGAATTAGTGAATATAAAATGCATATTCATATCGTCTCGATCCATCCACTGATTAAAACAACCCTGGAAGTGTTTAGCTCTGCAAGAAAAGTCTCACAAACTTTGAGTTTGATGATATGCATTTTTGTGTGTGTGTGCACATACGAATGCATATTGCATTACATGTCTGTGCATCTGTGTGTGTGCTGTGTGTGTGTGGTGTGTGTTTGTGTTCTCCACATTTTGTCATCCATCAGGTCCCCAGCTGAAACCCCCAGCAGGAGCTCACCGCATCAGGGCAGCTGCTGCAGCTCTCGGAGCGCCTCCCTGTCGTCCACTCGGAGCACCTCCAGATCTCCCTCCAGGTAAACTCTTTCACACACAAGTGCATGTTCACTTTGTTCACACGCTGACATCGGTCTGACTGGGTGGTCGCCCCGATGAACGTCAGTCTCTCCTTTTCTCTAATTTACAGCTACCCCTCAGGGAAAGATTAGGATATAAATAGGCCTCCTTGGCATGTCTTCTAATAATTCCCTTTAAATGGTTGTGATATCTCACTCTGCACTTCTGCTTCATGAAAAAGTATTCCTTGTTACCCGGCCCCAGTCCAGCTGAATGCTTCACTCTGTTCTTTTATTGTATTTTAATTAAAAGTATCTTCTAATTTTCTTTTCCCCCAATCTAAGGTTTTAACAATTGCTTTCTTTAACATCCTTCCCGAAAGTTAATTTATTAAATTATTCCCTGAGTGACAAAGCAAGTGTAGCCCTAGAACATCTAAAATGTAACTTTTTTAACAAACCAAGGTTGTTCATACGGGATGATTTGTACTGACTTTTTCCAAATCTTAAAGTCACAGGCGTGTGAAGTCAAAACCCGGGGGAAAAACACGCGACGAGCTAAAAGTGGATAGGAAATTTTTAATACATTAAGCACAAAAGAAGAGCAGATGAGCTACTTCTAATGTAGCATCTCGCCACGCAAAAATATACATATATATTAAATAAAAGGCATTATTGAGATTGGAAGCTGCTGTTGGGTAAGACATTTGTTTGGTTAAAGGTTGTAAAGGTTTGATATCATTCATTAAAAAACAATAAAAGTCCAATCTCAAGTTCAGGATTGCAAAGCCGAGCAAATCAGTGAGTTTTAACTGTCGTGTAACTTGTATGACTTTTTTTATTAGAGCTGCTTGTTCTCTGCTTTTAAAATGTGAGCTATAAAGCAGCATGTCTGATGATCAACCATTTATTTCTGCATTACAATAAGTGCATCACAAGATTTTAAAGCAGCCGATATCTGCAGGATCTTACTGATTAGGATCTTTAGTATCTGTTCAATGACACTGAGCTCTGGAAAACTGCTAATTAGTTATCCTCCTTAATTTCTGAAGTACTGAGACTGTTAATATAGATAATTGAGATTCCAGGGGGAGCCTTGGAATTGAACTCCACATAATTCACGTGATCCGCACGATTCAGATGGAAAAAATTTAACTAAAAATGTAACATCATTACGCTTTTGCAATATCTTCGCTTCCACCACTTGCTGTTACTCGTCTGTAATATACTGCGGAGAATCATTACGTCCTGTTATTTTCACATAAAGAATGAAAACGGAGCTCTGGGTTCGTCCCGGGTTGAAAGTTCCCACTGTGTCGTAACTTTTTCTGTCCGACTCCTCTCCAGTAAAAACTAATACGGAGTTCATTTGTTAGACTTCTCTTAAACGCTCCTTTGGGATTAGCGCATGCTAAATCTTTGCGTCGTATCCCCCTCTTGTATGTTGTGAGTGTGTGTACTCGCACCACACATTAACGGTGTTTTTGTTGAAGCTCACAAATCCTTCCACTGGCAAAGTAAATGCTTCATCTTGTGACCCACAGAATAAATCTTTTTTTGTTTAAATCCGGCTTTGAGTGTAAGACGAAAATATGATAAAGCATTATTTTAAAAGCCCAATCCAAATGTTTTTCTTCAGTTATTTATTGATTTAAGGGGGGG
>JAVLVB010000868.1:296133-357536 GCA_032876305.1 Orestias chungarensis | reverse complement strand
CAGTTTTTTCCATAGATTTCAGGTCAACACAATTGTGACTACTGTCTTCATATTCTCATGAAAAACTTGGTACTGGTACATATCTTTATCATCATTCCCTTATTTGCAAAGTTTGTCAGTATCATGTGCGGTTCATGATGACATTATATTCTTTTAACTTCTTGGTTTAGGTTCCAACGGTGCGAACTGAAAAAACTGGGAAGTTTAGAAATGCATTTGTAGCCACTGCAATCAGTATATTTTGCCACAGTATCAGTTTTAACGTGAATGTCTCCTTACAATACCAAATGCACTTGCATAATAAGAAACCTTTTCATAGGTCATCCGTTAATATAAGACCGTCTCATGATGATTTGTGCATAGGAATAGGATTGGTCTCTAAAAAGTTGCAGATTTTAGCTGCTTTCTTTGCTTTCATTTTCATCATGTGTGCAGTATTTGTCTGTATTGGCTAACTTTTTTTGCAGAGATCTCGTGTAAATTTTATGTCAATGAAATTTAAAATTATGTTGAATTTTATCTCCTCTTCATCTTTAGTTTCTTTTTCACTTCAAGAGTTATTCTTTTCTTATCTAAGGTGTACAGAAATATGTTCTACGCTGGTTGTATTGTTTCTCGTAAACATTTAATCGAGCAGGAAAAAGTGAAAGATTTGGTTCCCTGTTCATTTGTAAGCATTAACAGACCCGATCAGTCAAATAAGTCCACCCTGTCATGTTTGCTTCGGTCCTAAAGGTCCTCACATGGAGACGGGATGTGGCTGAATTCAAATGCTGCAGACCCGTTACCCTGGTAACAGTTGCTGTGCAGCAGAGCCCTGCTATTCTGACCCCTGAAGCTCAGCTGAACATCAAACCATCAGAGCTCCCCTGAGTAAACCTGGAGTCATCCTGTTTTTCCCTTTGTCGTTTTCTCTTCTTCTTCATCAAATCTCTAACACTCACAGCTCTACAGCTTCACCCCACTGGCATTGCAGCACAGAGATCCAAAGATTAAAATGCTATTAAGGTTTACTGGCCTAATTATTGATCGAAAGAACAATAAAATAAAAGAGATGAAGGCTCTGTTAGAACCTGGCTCTAAAATTAATCTGGATGATCCAATTACATAGTAAATATAGACGTGAGCACCCTTAAGACAAATGGAGGATTGCATCTCTTATCTTCTTTAGTTTGAGTCTAAAAGTCCACCCTCTGAACTTACATGAATCCCTTTAAGCCACAGAACTGCTTGACTTTTCTCATTGGAAAAAAATGTCTCTCAAAAACTACTAAAACACATTTGTTAATTACCTTAATTTTAGTAGGGTTATGGTGCAAAAATAATTCAAGTCTCTATAAATGACCTACCTAAACGCTCATCTTCTAAAATAAATTATTATCAGTAACTTTATCCTTATTGTTTGTATTTAAATATTCATTTGCGGTAATACAGAGTTAATGACTGATCTATTATTATATATTTTTTACATTAGGGAACATTGTTGCCATGGGTTACAGGTGGGATCTCTATTGCACACAGCGTTCGACAGAGGTCAGTCAGCATTACATACCAATGCAGTAAAATTGTGATTTCTTCATTTTAAAACAAGCAGAAAATTAATACACAAATGGATATTTTAATCTGCCTTTAGCATCTGTGCTAACTATTAGAAGTGCAGTTAGCATTACAAACTGGATTCTGTGTGCGGTCCCCAGAGAAACTAGAGCCTTACCTCAAATGTGAACGCTGCCACCATTTCAAATCAAAACAGACAGACACAAACCTGGAATGAATAAAGGGCAACTTATCTGTAATGTGTTCATTCTGCATTTTTAAGAACTTGTCTTACATCAAAAAGGGATATCTTTAAATCTTCCACTGTCAGTAAGAACTTCCAAACTGCAAAGTGTTTTTAGCTAAACCTGTATGCTGCACTTTCTCGTCCAGATTTTTTAAAAGTTAAACCAGTTGGTCCAATATAAAATCCCCAAATTCCAGTCACAAGCCGATTTCTCGAATCATTTCCAGTTTAATGTTGGATCGTTTAAGTCAGATTTTAGTCCAGGAGTGAATGCTCTTTCCTAACGCCGTCCTCCTGTAACTTTATTCCAGCTCTGCTGGCATAAAAAGGTGAGAGGGCCATCCAGCATATCACCTTAATAGCATTTATCCATCCCATTATGTTGAGTGTTGTTTTGTATGGGCGATGGCCTCTACTTACAGAAAGGGGTTCTTTGGGTATTTAACTGCTGACTAACTTTTATAGGATGCAATTTCATGGTTGGCCTTAACAACTCAACCTATTTAAGCTTTAACTAATGAGTGTGTGGATGAACTGCTTGTTATAACCCACATGGCTAATGTCTTACGGTTGCACTTTTCTACTATGCCTGGGTTCTAACTGTGATCTGCTAATCTTGTCTCTAAAGCATCATGTTCCAGATAACACCCTGATCCTCTTAATATTTTAACATTTTCCTCATTCTAACGTGTCACACTGCTTTTCTTTGTCCAACATCTTTGTCCCTCCCCATTCGTGCTTCTCCACGGCAGTGCTCGGAAGCGACCCATTCCATACTACAGGCCTAGTCCATCATCATCGAGTTACGACAGCAGCCCATCTCGGTCTAGCCGCAGCTACAGCAGCTACAGCCGCACCAGGAGCCAGAGCCACAGCAGGAGCCGGAGCCGAAGCAGGAACTGGAGCCGAAGTCGCAGCAAAAGTCGCAGCCGGAGCTGGAGTCGTAGCAGGAGTGGCTCCCGCAGCCACCACAGCTACTACAGCCGCAGCAGCTATGACAGCCCGGGCTTCTGAATGCACGGCGAAGGGGGCGAACAACACAAAAGCAAACAGATAAAGGATGCGGTGTGTTTTTTTTTTTTTTTATATATTATAACAAGCCCTTGACAGGAGCATCTCCAACAGGGACAACATCTCCAGTAAAGAGCCTGAACAAAGATGTATTTTATTATAGCACATTCATTTGGATCTGTCCCAGATCATGTATCACACACGAAAAATGACTTCCACCTGACAAGAATCAATCGACCGAGCCCGAGGAACAAATCCCACTGTCACTTAACACTTTCCGTCTCCAGACATCAACCAGGAGTGAGTTGATAAACGAATACATGCATCCTGAATATAGAGAAGCATATATGTCTCCTCAATACAGGAGAAAACAAAAGAAAATCAAACTTTTCCGATGTTTTACCTTCCCCGCCATCGCGCGCTCATCCCTCCAAACACATCCTTATATAGAACAGCAGAGATCAACAAAGGTCAGAACAAAGGAGAACTCGACAGATGAATGAGGGAACAAAAAAAAAAAAAAAACATTTTTTATGATTATGACTTTTATGGTGTAGATATGCCTGTATAGATTAAAACTCTGGTAAATTCTGGCTTTGTAAACTATGCACTGTGTATTCCATTTAGCTGAAGCAGGTGTGTTTAGCATGTTACATGGGTAGAGACTCTCCCAGAAGAGCGTTTACCCACCGAGAAGGGTGCCATTGAGTCGGGAGGGAGGGCGGTGGGCGCCGTGTATTATGTACTTTTAATCTCCTTCCTTCACCACGTTCTTTCTTCTAACCTCTGTAAGTGTGGGCGTGGGCGTGCATGCGTGACTGCGTGTGTGTCTTCAAAGGTCAGCAAGTACTCTGTAGCCTTATGTCGGGCTGCTCTAAAAGAAAACTGCTTTTTCTTTTTCTTTCCATGCGCACACGTCGTAACCTGAGCTGTTCGCGACTTTATCCTATTGATATGTTTATTTATTGGATTGTTTATTTATTTATTTATTTATTTGATGTTTAATTTATTCTTCACTCCATTAGGATGTGATCAAACGAGATGTTTTTTGGTTTACATGCGCGTGGTTGACAAAAGGAAATGTAAGTCCCCCAAAAAAAGAAGAAAAATGACGAGGGCTTATTTTGTTGTCTCGTTGGAAACAGGAGTGGAGATTTAACGCTTAACGTTGAAGACGAAAGGGAATTCTTCTACAAGTCCTTCCTGTATAACTTCCTGGTATATTGTTCCGCTCTCCAGTGAAAGCATCCTTTCGTCCCCGAGCATAAAACTATTTATACCGTATCAGAGGTAAGCTAGCTACAAGATGTACCATGACATACTAGCAACGGCAGCATCTATATGCAGCGAGCAAGCCGGTAAAGCAATCACTTAAGTCTTCCTTTCGATTCATGCGGTCATTTTCCACTCGTACAAACAATCCTGTGTATAAGCTGACTTCACCCAATTGTTATTTCCGAGTATGTCATTGCTCCTTTTGTTCAGACCATTCTTTGTATCGTGTAAACTAAGCTCCCTGAAAATAAATAAATGAGGACTTGATCAAACTCTGTGAAATGCTTTTTTTTGGTCTTATTTTACACACATAACATTAAAACCACTGAGAGATGATGCAAACAAACTTGTAAGATATTTTCATTCTGTTGGGTACTTTGGAAAAGTGGTCCAACAAAGGAACGAGAAACACCCAAGAGAAGATTATTAATGGTCCAATCTAGCAGATAAGGTACTGAGAGCAAAACTGTTAAAAAGTACAAGGATGAAAGAACAAAGTATGCTATGGATAGCAGTGCAAATATTAACAGTGTATACATGAAACCTTAACGGCAAACCTAGACCCAGAGGAATTAGGAATGATTCAAAGCAGAACCAACTAGCAAAGAGATTAAGTAGGAACATTAAACCATCTCTTCCATCGATCATAATGGGCAAGGATCATTACCGTAAGCAAACTAGTTGAATTACCAGTGCTTGTCCCCAACTGATGGTTGTCCGGGACATGTTGCTTTGATATGCTGTCTCTGCTGCCGGGATATTCAGCTGTTAGCAAATCTGGACAGCCATCAGACTGTCATACAGCAGCAATCTTTACTCAACGACCTCCTCCGTTAAAGGTCCTAAACTTGCTGCTACTTACTGGAGATACTTCCTGGCCAAGAAAGTACCATCCACAACATCTCTTTAAAGATACTTAGATAAGATGAGTTATAATACCAGGAGTTTTGTTGTGAATTGAGTAAAGGTTACTTGTATTAAGTGGAACTAATTTGAAATTTGTTGTGTAGTAGATAAATGAATGTATTTTTTTTCTTATAAATCATAAACCAGATATAAATTGCGAAGTAGAGCTGCTCTACAGTGAGATGGCCAACGGGACGAAGGACTTTCTGTGGTATTCTTGTTCCGTGAGTTGAGTGATTCCGCAATGGAGAATACTTTCTCCAGGTTCTGTCCGGTGAGTTTACTTGCTGTTTTAAGTAATATGTTGAGTCTGATAGCATGGAATCAACAGTGGAACTCCTCCGCCATATTGCAGACACTAAAGATACTAAAGCATCTTAGTTTCTTTATGAAAGAAATCTGCTCATCCCCTTCTTGTACACAGCCTCATTATTGGTGCACCACTCCAGGTTGGGGTTAAGTCACACATGAAAACTTGTAGCTTCCACTGTATCTCCTACGATGTTATTTGCCTGGTTTCAGCAGTGTTATTTTTTCTTTATGTTTACCATCGCTAAGTGAGGAAAAATGTTTCTTAACAGATAACTACACAATTGGACCCACCAGTTCCATATAATCCATTTCCTCTCCAGGTTAATAAGTCCAGCCATTGCAGAGTCAGCAAAAAACCTCTGCAGGTGGAATGATTTTTATTTAAAACTGTAGTTGTACAACAGGAACAGAAAACGACTTTATGCAGTTCTGCGTAGGTTTCTATGCTGTAGTAGTCTTCACCATGCCTGAACAGGGTAAACAGTGCTATCTTTAGCTGGTCAGTCATCACGGTCAGACCGGGGTCGATTCTGTATTAAAAATCAAGGACTTGTGTGCAGTATGGACACATCGAATGCTTATGGATTTATGATTGTGTGGCCTTAGATGATTCCGTGGCTTTCTCTAATTGTTGAGATCAGCTTTAGGCCCCGCCCTTCCCTCTAGCTGATTATAGGTCTGGGTGTGTCTCCCAAGCCAGAATGCCGAACACTGTTGCAGGTGGTAATTATCAGCTGATGAGTTTGGAGAGTCTCATGCAGAGCGGCAACAAGCAATGTAGGAGAGGTTACTGAGAATATCACTGCAGGATCTAAAAGGCTTGATTCAAAGAGAAGACGGAGCCAGTGAGTTATGAAAGGTATTTGATGTTGTGGATTAAAATATGAAGACACTTGTTTATACTCGGATTTAATGTTTAATTTCAGAATTATGGTACATTATGCAATTGAGATATTTATTGAAGTTCAATTAACATGTTTTAAAAGGTATTGAAATTTGCTAAATGTAAATTTATTGGAATTATTTATTTAAAGGAAATGGAACAAGTGTAATATTAAAGCAGTTGCTGATTAGTATTTTAAATAAATCTGTTTGATTTTTGGGTGTTTGAATGTAGATTGATTATGCTTAGTTTCAAGAGCATGTAATAATCGGGCTTGTTTTAAAGCAGAACTCACAATAAACTTAAGAGGATCTGTCACAGGAATCAGGTAAAGTATGTTACATAAATATCCAACCACTTCATGTGAAATTTGTTGATCTTTAGCAACAATGATTTATTATGACCTTCACAAAACTAAGAAATAAAAATAAGTAATCAGATAACTAGACCTGTTCACAAAAAGTTCTAGAAAATAATTATAGGTTTGATTTAAGTCAGCTAATCAATTTAAATAAGTAAATGACCAAATAATCCTGTTCCCTTTTAATAAAAATAATGTCCGCAAAGGAGTCCCATATCCTCAAAAACCAAAACAAAGCCATTGAAGCATTTCTCCGATTCAATCCAAAGTCCCAAAACGAAAAATCCAAATGTCAAAACCCCCCAAAAAAGGATGAGAAAAAAGAGTGGAGATTCGAAATAATTTTAACAATGAAATAACAGAAACTGTTCTACAGAAAAATTTTATGCATTTACTTTTTAATGTATTTATTCGGAAAAAAGAAACACGGTGGTTATGTTTCAAGCAATCCTTGGTTTCTTGTAGGTTCTTAATTTTGCTTAGTTAATTGTGGGATATTGGGTTTTGTATGACCTATTTGTATATTTCCTGTCTGTATTTAAAGGGCTTTCACCTGTTCTGTCCTTGACAACTTTCCAAATAAAAGAGGGGGGAAAAAAGAATGGATTCTTGGTCACTAAGTGAAGTCCTGTTTCCATCTTCAGTTTAAAGGGAAAAGAATAGGGACCACTTGACACTAATCATCTGTTTACCGCTAGGATTATATGTAATAATAGTTGTAACCCAGTTTATGGTCCTAAGGTTGATCCCCTACCTCTGAGAGTCGTTGGCAGAGTTTTATCCAGAAGATTTAAATTCTCACATGTTATTGGGGAAATGGTTAACAAAAAGCTGTCAAAGTATTGTCCCCTTGTGGCTGGTAGATGGTATTGCAGATACTTTCCATCTTCCTATTACCACCGCCTTACTGATGTTTGGAGACAGGTAGCAAAGAACCACACACACACACTGCACTGCAACGAGGAGTGATCACAGGCAGTGGCAATTCTAGCCCAGTTTTAGGGGGGCTTTTTCTTGTGCCTATATAAACACAGCTCCTGAGGCAAGACCAGCCAATCAGAGCCAGGAGGCTCTGATTCTACATGCTGCATTTACTTTTGTTGGTACATTAAATATATTCACTATGGGATGTAAGAGGATCTCTACACTTTATTAGAAAGTAGTTGTAGTATATTTAAAAGAGAAGTAGATGCATAAGTTTCTCTAGCATTTCTATTATTTTGTTAAATACATTGTACTCAACAAATATGTCATTCTATAAAATCTTTCCAAGTTTTTTGTAGTTATAGTTGATTTAGTCTATAGAATAATCCCTGGACTGGATATTCACGTTTTTGGGTTTCTCAACTGCACTGTTACATTAGGTGTTACATGGTTCAGAGAATTTGTTGTGGGGGGAAAAAAAGCATATAATGAAATGAAAACCAACTCAGTCACTCCTCTTTTCTTGAATAGCATTTTAATATTTTCAGGCAGTTTTTTGGTTTTTTTTTTGCTTTATACATTATTAGAACTGTTTGTAATTTCAGTATGTAGTTACTAGTTGTCCCAAAACTCAAATTCAAAAAACAAACAAAAGGTGAATTCAACTCAAATAGTCACCTTGGTGCACAGTGGATTCTGGCTTACGCAGTCCAAAAAGTCAAAAAAGCAGTTCTTTGTTGCTTTATTCCACAGTTCAGGCAAAACAAGTTATGAACTTATAGACTGACTGAGGACTGACAGATTGACTAGACTGGTAAAAAAAAAACTTATCACCACCCACTTGCATAATGAGCTGCCTAAAACCTACCTATTTATACTGTGACACAGTCCCAAACTGAAATTAACTAATTAAGTGAATTACTAACCAAAGAATGTATTTTAAATAACAAATTTAAAATACATTCTAATTATAAATCAACTAGAAAATAAGCAAAATATAAAAATAACTAAATAATCTAAATTCTAAAATTTTACTAAAAATAGAGAAATAGCTCCTACACACTATGTATATCTGTTTGAATAGGTTTGGCTAAATAATCGGTGAGTATTATCCTGGTATTTAGCCTCAGGGCCGGACTGGGAGATTTTTTCAGGCCAAGACTCAGTCATGTAACCAGGCCACCCTGGGCTTGCCACGCATGCATGTTCCCACACATGCATGTTCACACCCACACCTAAATGCATGGGCACAAGCAAAACGCATCTGTGCACGTGCGAACACACTTGTAGCAAATTCCAAATAAAAGGCCACCTATTGGACCCACTGTAATTTCTGAGGTTGTTGTGAAGTCAAGACATTAAGAAGACAAAATAAATTGTTGAAACAATGCAAATGATAAACAAAGTGACATATACTAACTGAAAGAATGGGCAGTCAGAAAATGATGGTGGGACAGAGACTGCGTTCTACACAGACCATTAAAAGGGATGGATAATGACAAGAGGATCAGAAGCTGCAGACAAGGCAACAAGCAGCAGATGGGCTTGTCACTCTCTCAAAGCTCTGGTTTGATGACCAACCTGTAAAGAAACGGATGACTACAAATTTACAGAGAGGCAGCCGGTAAGACTGAGGTCGGACTGCTTGATCACTAATGTTAGAAGTAAAAGTTAAAGGCGGTGTTAATCTAGCCACTGGCTCATTAACACCCATGCTGTCAGCTGCATCTGAACTGATTGATAGTTGACCTGATTGTGTTGTGATTTTAACTGATGAACTTGAATGTTAATAATTAAAAAGTTTAATTAAATTATTCATTGATCATTAAATTAGACAAAATAACCTTGAAGTATTTATATATTTGTAAAATAACTTGATTAGTAAGTAAACACCTAAAATGTAAATATTAAAATGATGCACTTTAAAGTTATTAAGCTAGATATTTTGTTTGACTTTAGTCACACTGGGTTAAATTATGGTGATTCACTCAATATTATGGACATGATTTGCTTAGTATTTGTTTTGAAGTCTGAGTAAATTTAATTTAGGTAAATTTAGAAATATGCATTAGTAAATTTATTTATTTTTTTGGTAAAGGTTTTTACCTGCCTGGGACCAACTGTAAAGAAATACGATGATACACGAATAAATAAATGGTGGATAAAGGAAGAAAACTGTTTGGTCCTTTGAGTGGAATCCAGTTGCTAAAGTCTGTGTAGAGGAGTTCATCTCTGTCAAGGGGGGAAGCTGCAAAATTTACAGGAGAACTTGACAGTTGTAATATGCAGCAACTTTACTGCTGTTAATGCAGTCTTACTAAGATAATAAAGATTTTACACCAGAAGTCTCTAAATTGGAGCTTTACATAATATGCCTCAGTGGCACATTATCAGGGAATACTAATGAACCCCAACCTACAGTAAATCCAAGGCTGAAATACACAAATGTTCCTGTTTGATCTGGGATACATAACAGCAAATCAGCAACAGACGCAAATGTACAACAACACAACCTTTGAATATCAAACATATGTTTACAGTTTTTCAATAAACTGTATTTCATACAGTAAGATTATTTAGCCTGTCTCACTGATTTGGCCTTTTACTCATATACATGATAATGATAAGATTATATCCGATTAGCTGGACAAATAATTTTAAAAGTAAATAATAATAATAAAGTTGCATGTAAATCAGTGATTTTAACTTCGCAGTCCTTATCTTCATTTCAAGGCTAAACTTGTATAGGCTCCATATTTACACTGTAGACTGAATGTGTGCAGCCTCAAGTTCCTTTAGGGGTCTCTGTTTAAACTTTAAACACCAAATGTTGGTACAAATATATTATTAAACTTTAAAAAAAATATTTATCCTTAAAATAATATTTGTATCTGCATTTTGTGTGCGAGCGTTTTGTTTTTATTTTTATAACTTACTTGCATCTTTATTTTAATGGCACCGGGGGGGGGGGCGAATAAATAAATTCATAACTTTTCTGCATATGGCCATGTCTTCCTGCCTTTCTCTTTTAGCCCCGAGTCGCTTCTCCTCACTTCTTGCGCGAGCTGCCGGCATCAGACAACAACCACGGCCCTTTCTCCACACCTGTGTGGTTGATACGGACGTTTGGGGCGGCTCTTAATCGAAATAAACCAATCATCTTTCCCTCCTCACATGCTGCTGGCCTGAGTGCGTCTATGGCTTTTCCCTGCGTTTGACTATCTTACAGTTTTGCCGCCTGCAGAATTTATTTTTATTTTTTTAAAGAGAGTTGCAGGCCAGCAGGCCAATATTAGGCCAGCAGGCCAATATTAGGCCGGCGCTTTGGGAATAGTCCCGGTTCTCCCTATGGCCAGTCCGGGCCTGCTTAGCCTTGTTAATTACTCTTGTTGCTCTTTCTTGAAGTTTGATTAGTGTCTGTTGTGCTGTTTTGTCATTAACTACTCAAACCTCTTTGAGAGTCACTTAAGAAGGCTAAAGTCAGAAGGCTAAAGAACATCAGAGAATGTGAATGTATGCACAAAGGCAGTGACATTTAAAAAAAATGCACCAACGAATATCTTCTCTTGGGCCTGTCCTGGTGGAGACTGCAGAGGGCCAAGCACCCCTAAAGGTGAAATCCTAGAATCGCCCCTGATCACAGGTTTATGGATTGAACTAAATCACCCTCTCATGTTTGAATAGAAACGACCCAGGACAAGATGTTCAAGTCCTGCATGGAAGGTAAAATAAACTTTTTTTTCCCCAGACATATTCTGTAAAGAGAAAAAAGTTATTTTAAAGTAATATTTTGGTCATCCTGAATGTCTTCACCTCATACCCTGTCAGCAGTGTGAGTCGTGAACCATTACGATATTCGCCCCTGGGTCGTTGGTCACAGTTTAGGGAAGGCGGTTGGCGTGGGGCAGGGAACGCTTCTGTCATTCTTTGCTCTTTCAAGCAATTTTCAGAGTAAAATTCTGACTGGGAGATCTGATTAGGACACAGAAAGGAAATGTTCGCTTGAGCTAAACTTTTAAATATACCTGGAGTATAAGACTGAGTTACGTATCTCTTCAACTGCAACTGTAGATGTTTGATACATGGTGAAATTTGAAAGAGAAAAAAAAAACAAGTTTCATACTCTTATGTTAAATGAACTAGCTGTATGACATGAAGCATCTTACTGCTGTGGTTATGAAAGAATGGTTCAATACAAATACTAAAGTAGGCTGCGGTGTTTAAAAGGAGCTTAACTGATACTAAGAGACCTAATGGTATGGTTAAAAAAACGACAAAACTCTTGTTACACCAGCAGCAGAACCCTGAATTGTTGGTTCATAGTCTAAATACTGACCTAACAATTTGCATGTCGTAGTTGATTGCATATCTAATCAGACATTCTGGCTTATTCAGTAAACCTGAACAAACTGGTGCCTCGGATTAGCATTTGTATTTAACAGGAGGTACATCCTGTAAAGTCTGCTACTTCTGCAAGGTTGAACATTTTCTCTTTTCAGACCATTCTGAACACAGTAGGCAGTTGTACGTAAACAGTCCAGATCTCCAATTTCCTGTAAACCTGAGTTGCCGCCTTTTAACTTGCATATTCACCATCTCAAAACCAATAATTAAATAAATGGCCCATAATTATACCCTAATTATGTTTTTAATTTGTAGATCAGTTGTTGTTTTTTTCACTTGTGATGGCTGACTGCCTCTGCAGCAGACTGCAGATGATTCTAGACATAGTTTGCAAACAGGCTGTCTGATATGAAACCTCTTTTTCTTATTTGTATTTAAATTAAAAAACTACTCAAAGTGCTGCCAAAGATGCCACCTATTTTTTTTATTACACTGAAAGGTTGGGAAGATTGTGGCAAATAAAAAGTAGTTTCAACGATACAAAAATACAACTGCAGCTTTTGAAATGACAATGAAACAATGTTTTAGTCGCTCAGGAGGAAGAGCAGTCATTTAGCATTTGGGCTTTTAATTTGATTCTAGCTTGCCCCCAATAAATGTTGAAGTGTCCCTGAACTGTGATTTATGTCTGTGGTTGTTGGTGTAAAATGGCATTCAGTGTTTAACACCGGGAGAGCTGTGAAAAGGCGATCCATTCATTAACCAACCATCCTTAAACTTAAATTATTTCAACCACTAAAATCATTTTATGCAGGAAATAGATTTTTAAGGTGACAGTGAAGATATTTAGATCAACTTTGATCAGATAACATCAAATCCCTAAAAGAGTTAATGGCGTAGTTTAGCTTTGATCACATTAACATTGACATGCTAAACGGGTCAGCAACTCTCTCTGCAACAGAGATACCTTGAAAGGCTGGAGTCCCCACCCCCACCACACATCCTGTCCTCAAAGCAAATACACAGTGTGGGGGTTGTCCGGGGACGGTCCATATTTTCCCGCTTTAGGCCTGCATTTTTCAAACAAACAAACCCAAAAAAAGACAAGCTAAATATACAACTACAAACACATTTAAGCGAATCCTTTGATGCAATCAGTCTGAGGTTATGACTAACTGGACGATCACAAACATCTCAACAAGGACAGAGGAGCTGCATATTTATTCCAGAACAATACAACCAAGCATAATTTAAAAAAACCTTAAATTTAAAGGTTTTTTCACAATTGTTATAACTTCTACATGCTCTGATTTCTCTCATTCTTTGTAATGAGATTTTCATTTAATGGTGTGTTTGCTCAGCCTTGTGCAGAGATCTGATGGCTGATTCACACATCAGATTGACCTGTCTAGACAGACTTGGGTAACTTCATAAATCAAAATAATGATTTATTGTGCAAAAAATAGGAATAAAAATACCAGCAACCATGTGGTCTTGAACCCTCTAGAAAAAACCCTGCTAAGAAACCCATCCCCCATCCAGCTCTGCGTCATCCATGGTGTCTTTGTCTTCACATGACCCTAACAAATGTCTGGTATGCCTCCTGCCACAAAAGTGTTTCTTCTTTGGAACTTAAAGTTTTATATGCATAAAAATAATGCAACCAGCTGCAGTGATTGAGTGTTTTTGTAGAACCTGAAAGTTGGTACCTAACACATATTTTAATCAAACTTTTACAAGAGCATTTCAGCACTGAATTTATTTCCCCATCATTCAATCGATGGTTTACATTCTTAGCAGAAAAATCTTGGCTATTATTGAGCCTGATTGATGTAATAAAATTCTGGCCAAAAATCATTTTGGTCAGAATTAGCAATGGAAGGTTATTCTACTTAACAATATGGAGCTGTTATAAAAAAATTGTGTGCGAAATACATTTATTGTCATAGTTTGTAATAAATGTAGTTAAGGAAAGGTTTTTTTGTAGGGTTTTTAAAGACCTAAATTATGACATCTCTATTATTTGTGTCTAAATGTAAGTGTATATTTAATTCAAAGCTTTTGCAGGTTCTTATGAATACACAATGCTTCTTTAATAACCTGAACTAATGGATTCTAGTAAGGTCTTAGCAATTTAGTTCTTGCATTCAATGATATTGCAACAGAAGGTACATTTTAATAATTACCAGCCAAGCCTGAAGTCAAACCTGTTAAATGTTATGAAAGAATTAAGACGGGGGGGCGAACTTCAACCAGGACGACATCAGTTCAAATTCACCCAAAGCTACAAAGCAGAATCTTGACGTGGTTTTTGCTAAAACCCTAAAAAAAAATAATAAAAGATGGAACAAAAAAAGTTTAAACACGTGAATAACGTTGTCGGGAAGATGCGCATTATCAGTATGCTAAAGACAGATGTTTAGCTTATGTCTGTTAAACAATCATTTTCCTTCACTTTACCCGCATGCACTATTTTCAGTTGGTCTGTCATAGGTTAAGATTTAAATACACATTTAAGGCCTTGTAAATTATCATGACGCGTCAGTGTCAGTTTTATTTAGTTTTTAAAAAATGACTTTGTAAGGTTATTTAATAGAAGTTGATGTAATTAATTATATCTCCTGTCCAAACAAATCAATCTAGTTCCTCCCAGAACAATCTTGCTTTCCTCCAGCTTTTTCCGGTTTCTTTCAGAAGATCGTGAGGGGAGGGGATTACTCACACTAGAGGGGAGGGCTCTACTCAGAGACCTGGACAGCTGTTACTACGGACCGCCAACCCCCAGTTGGATTCTATTTACATGCTGCATAGGCCACAAATAGAGGTTCCAGCACTTTCCTAGACATCTTGGGAGGGGGGGGTCCTCGTGGGGCTTGAGTGGGAGGGATGTTTTGACTGGGAGGAGGCTTGTGTCTCAGTGTATAAAAGCTCTGTGCTGAGGGGCAAGAGAGTATGTTAGGACTCCTGCGACCTGTTCTGTTGCGGACACACCTCCTCTGAACGACCACTTCCAGCATGGCCGAGAGACACATTCCCTTCGCCTTGCAGCGATCCCCCAGCTGGGACCCATTCAGAGACATGCACCACAGCCGCATCTTTGACCAGGCGTTCGGCCTCCCACCCGTGTTGGAGGACTTCCCCGCATTCCCCACCACCCACTGGCCCGGCTACATGAGGCAATCGCTCTTGAGCCCAGACATCATGATGCCCCAGAGCCACATGATGCCCCAGAGCCACATGATGCCCCAGAGCCACATGATGTACCACCCTAGCCATATGATGGCTCACCAGGCCAGGGCCCTGTCCCGGCAGATGAGCAGCGGGATGTCTGAGGTCAAGCAGACTCAAGACGACTGGAAGATCACCCTGGATGTCCCCCATTTCTCACCTGAGGATCTGGTGGTGAAGACCAAGGATGGTGTTTTGGAAATTTCTGGTGAGCACCTTTTGCTTTCTCACTTCTGCATGTTTTTTTATTTTATTTAAAGTTTACATAGAGAGTAAAGAAAATCGTGAGACCTTAAAGATCTTTTCTGTAGAACAAGAATTGCTAGAACCTGAACAACCTGAATGCTGGAGGACAAGGCATTCTTTTAAGACTGGATAGTTTCCTGGGATAAAACTCTACTGTCAGCGCAGAGGAATTCAGGATATTATGTCAAGACACCCCACCCCAGCATTTTGGCTGATATCTTTTAAAATAATTCAGTTTTGGGAGGCAAATCTCCAAGTGACACACAAATATGCAGAGCAAAGATGTAATATCTCAACTATGCTGCAATGCTTTACCTCAGGATGTTGTCTTGAGATGTAGTTTACCCCTCCCCCCTGCCTGGCGATAGAAGCCCAAACATAGCAGCCATGCACTTTGTGAGAGACACAGATGAGCTTTGGAAAAATCTATTTTCAATGCCCTTGTGTTATTCCAAAACACAAAGTTAAAGCTGATGTGAGATCATATAATAACCTTTCACCTCTGATGCCTCACACCCACTTTGTCTGGTTGCCACTTCCAAAGGACACTGCTCTTATAGCACTTCTACTTAACTGTGACTCAGACTGTCTATCTGCTACTTTAAAAGGATTGCTGGATCGTATCCCACTGCGTTACTGCCAGCTTCCCCTGGGTTAGAGACGGGACCTGGTCAGGAAAACAGAGATAAACAAAGCATGTGATTCAGTGTTCGAGGAATTTGACACTTGATGTCTAAGAGTTCACATCAGCAGCTTAATTAGGAGTTCTACGAGCACACCAAACTATGATCTCCTCTGCTGCTGTGAGACCTGCTCACAAATAATGACTCCTGATTTAGAGGCTGAAGTCGGTTGTTTATATCAGGCTTTCCGGTCCTGATGAATAGAAGATTTGTTTGGTCTGTTTGAGGTCAGCAGCCTTTATCATCTCTTCACAGGAAACACGGTTAGTTTATTTAAGATCTGAAAGAAGGGCACTAATTTGTTTTTGAGAGACATATATTACAAATACTGCTACTAACTCAGGATACTATTAACAATAATTATTAGTTATTATTATGGGTTTCTTACTTACCCTGATCTGAAAGTCTAATATTGCTGCCATGTATTAAAAGCTGTGGCTGGGTGTAACCTTCTCAATGTTTGTGTCTTGTTAAATCTTTCTCTCAAAGCTCTTAAAACTTTATTAGTATTCAGCTTGTCACAGATATTATAATTTCTCTCTGGTTTCTGATATGAACCGAGAACACAACAAAGTTGGGTTCAGATCATGCAATTTCCAGATCGTACAACTTGGACTTCTCAAAATACTCAACATTTAAATACATGTTTTGCTTAAAGCCATTTTTGAGAGTGGTGTGTGATTTATTAGAAGCTAATTCCTTTAACCATAGTTTAATTCACCTTATAAATACAATGAGATATGCTTTTAGGATTTTATTTAATTCTCAGAAAGCTGTATGAGTGACAAGGTATAACAGAACTTACTAATCAATTCTGTATGGTGGAAATAAACCATCTGGCTTATTGACTGCTAATCATGCTGCTTGTTCTACAGGCAAGCATGAAGAGAGGAAGGACGAGCATGGTTTTGTCTCAAGGAGCTTCACCAGAAAATACACGTAAGTACCTCTTAATTATAATGAAATATTGCAATAAATCAACAACTTTACCTTTATGTGTACAAATAGATCTCATTGGTTTTGGTCAAATATACATTATGTTTATGTAAAGAGTGTCTAACTTTGGATCACTGTTAATTCCATGTCCAAGAAACAAGATTCAATTCCAGGAAAATCAGGGAGGCCTCCTGGTGGCCAATCCTCTCCTTGTCTGAAGCCATAGTTGATTCAAACTCTGCTGCCACCTAAAGACTGGAACACATTACTGCTTTTAAATCACTGCATTGAATGATTCAAATCTAAAACTGAGCTATTTGTTCTTTTGTAAATGGTCTTTTGTATTTTTCAAAAGGAAGTAAAAAGAATTACATGATAGAAGATTCACCAGATATTTACACTGATGCAAGTCCTTCTGGTTTCTGACACAGCAAACCTAACTGTCCCTTTTGCACCCCCCAGTTTACCCGCTACGGCCAACGTGGAGAAGGTGACGTCCTCCCTGTCTCCTGAAGGTGTCCTGACTGTGGAGGCTCCAATAAACAAGCCAGCGATCGAGTACTCTGAGACCAGCATCCCCATAAACGTGGAGAACTCAGGCGCTGTGGCCAAGAAGTAGAAAGACAACCAGGGCTTCAGTTCCCTCAACCCTCATGCCATCGACACACATACACAGTTTTGTTTAAGTGTTTTGTGTAGTTGTAAATAATAATGGGGAGTCATACTTCAGAATTGGCCTTGTGGATCATCCCTTCTCTTTTATTCCTCCACACTATCGAGCTGAGCGTATTGTGTAAACACATCTGCAACACTGCCAGCTTTTTTTCTTGAGATTACATCATGTGAAGGACTTATCTTAGCCTCACAACATTTACACAATATTTCAATTTGTATTTGTTGCATTTTAAAATCCACTTAAAAGTGTCCGCTAAAAGCATTGTGTCTCTGGGTTGGAAAGCAACTGATTTTTTTTTTCTAAAGATTTGTTTTGTCTTTTTTGTAAGCCACTAAAGAAGAAAATAAAGAAAAATTAAACCAAATAAAAATTTAGTTGGTCTCATTAACATCACTCAACATCACTTAAGTGTCTTTGTTCTACTTAGCACTGCAATGCATCACGTGTTCCTGATCTTGTTGAATTTCTGTTTAAATATTGAACTGAGAGATTTTTTTTAAAATAGGAATATATTAACAGACACTGAAAATGTCTTCTTTAGTTTGGTCTCACAAAGTTATTTATGCGATTATGAAATGTACTTTATCTCAAAGGGAAATTAAATTGAATTAATCAGTCATATAAGAGAGTACGTAAAACATACTTAGTTGTTACTCAGATTTTAAAATAATGAATCAGACATGCTGTTTTAGATAATGGTACAATATTAACTTATCTAAGGAAAACGTACACGTTTATTTATCCTGAATCAACTTAAGGTATGGTTAGGTTATAGTTTCCTTCTATAAAAAAAACCAAAAAAAAAAACAATTCTTTTATAGGGAGGAACCAGTTTTCAGACATTTTTTTAAATGTAGAAACCATGTTAATATTACAGAAATAACTTAAAATGTCTTTAATGCAACTTCAGGAGCAGTACAACTTAAAAGTAGTCAAACTGCCAGCAGATATATTTCATAAAACACCAATAGACCATGCAATGAGCCGGTCAGCAATGAAGAGGCAAGACTCACTCCTGTCCAAACGGACATGTTTTGGTATTTATTATTCATTAATTTTACTAATTATATAGTTTCAAAAAAAAAAAAGAAATTCCCCTTTCAAGATTTATAATATTGCTACCAATTGCTGTCTAATTTTGGGTGTATAAATTGTTAAAGCATTGAAATCTGCCAAGGTTTTAAAAACTTTTTAGGCTTAAATGTATGCTGTGCTTAGGGGAAGCTTGGTACCATGAATTTAAGGGAATTACCAGTAGATCTCAGTAGGGATTGATAGATATGGACTTAAGTCATTTGTTTAAATTCTTAATAGACATATTCCATCTACATCCAGGATTTACCATTCCCTCTGATGTCCAGAAACACAATACACGCAACAGAAATGTACAGGTGTTGGACAATGAAACTGAAACAGCTGGTTTAAGACCACAAAAATGTATTACTATGGTGTAGAGCCTCTTATTGCAGTCAATACAGCGCCAATTTGTCTTCGGAATGACCGATACAAGTCCTGCACAGTGCTCAGAGGGATTTTAAACCATTCTTCTTGCTGGATAGTGAACAGGTCACAACGTGATGCTGGTGGAGGAAAACGTTTCTTGACTCGCTCCTCCGAAACTCCTCAAAGTGGCTCAATAATATTTAGATCTGGTGACTGTGCAGCCATGGAAGATATTCAACTTCACTTTCATGTTCATCAAACCAATCTTTCACCAGTCTTACTGTGTGTGTGTGTGTATTGGTGCATTGTCATCCTGATACACGGCACCGCCTTCAGGTTACAATGTTTGAACCATTGGATGCACATGGTCCTCCAGAATGGGTCGGTAGTCCTTGGCAGTGACGCGTCCATCTAGCACAAGTATTGGGACGAGGGAATGCCATGATATGGCAGCCCAAACCCTCACTGAGCCACCCCCATGCTTCACTCTGGGCATGCAACAGTCTGGGTGGTCAATTCTTTGGGGCTTCTCTCCCAGATGTGGGGAAAACAGTAAAGGTGACCTCATCAGAGAACAATACATCTTTCAGATTTGCACTCCTTGTACCATTGAAATAGACGTTTGGTATTGCCACAAGGGATCAAAGGTTTGGCTATATCAGCCCGGCCGTGTACATTGAAACTGTGGAGATCCCGACGAACAGTTTTGGTGGAAACAGGAGGAATGAGGTGTACATTTAATTCTGCAGCCGTGGTTTTATGTATTTTGGATACAATCCTGGTTTGCACCCAAACATCCCTTTCAGACAGCTTCCTCTTGCTTCTACAGTTAATCATGTTGGATGTGGTTTATCCTTCTTGGTGGTAAACTGAAATTACCCCGGATACTGTGGCTCTTGATTCATCACGAACACTTGCTGTCTTGATCACAGATGCGCCAGCAAGACGTGCACCAACAATTTGTCCTGTTTTGAACTTCGGTATGTCACACATAATGTTGTATGCATTGCAATATTTTGAGCAAAAACTGTTCTCTTACCCTGCTAACTGAGCCTTCACACTCTGCTCTTACTGGTGCAATGTGCAATTAGTGAAGCTGACTGCCTGACTGGTCCAAACATAAAAAAACAGGTGTTAAAGTTCCATTGTCCAACTAGAACTTTTTGCCTCTACATCAGTACTAAAATCATTATCCCTGCGCTCAAATTGTATAATTCCTCTCACAGAATGCCTCGGATGAAATATTCATAATTTGATGTATACTTAATTGATGGTGAACTGCTCTCTGGTTTAAAGTATTTTACCACCCATGAGTGCAACTGAGAGAAAGAGTACACATTAAAATATTTCCACTATGATTGGAATCAAATACATATTTTACTGTAATAGCATTGTTAATACTAGTTTTTTAAATAAAAAAATCATAATTCCTTTTCATAGCTCCTTTTTGGTCTAATATACTGTGAGTATGGGGATCTGCGTTACAGTCAAAATATGAAATAAGGCTGCCCCCCAGGAGCTTGTGAGATCATAAGGAGACTGGTCGCCTCCATCATCTCTTGTTTTATGTCAACTCGTAGTTATTTGCTTTGCATGCCTGTTCACTAATGCACTCACTAACTTAACTCCTGACTCCTAAGCTGGAGGGAGGTGTGTGTGGGGGGGGGGGGTCTATTTATAGAGTGCTTCGCTATGTACTGAGCTTCCAGCATATTGGTTGGTTACAAAGAGTGCATCGCAGGAAAAAGGGAGAGAGGGAGAGAGGTGCGGGGGGTTAACACGTGCCTCTTGGCTTGTAGTGAGTAATAGGTCTGCTATAATTGCACTAATTTAAGCTATTTCTACAACATGTCCTGTATCAGCCATAACTATCTACCATCTGAACGTGATAATGTGAGATTTATACTGAGTTCATGAATACCAGACAGACACTGGCATAAGACACGGCTCCAGTCTCTAAATCATTTTGCATGTCAACCTTTCCTGTCCTGTGAGTCACAACTTTCCCCAGCTTTAATGCAGCCCTGCATTATTTATGGAACTCCCCATCCATCCAGAACTTATCCGAGCTTTAAACCAGGGAAGTGCTCTGCGTAAAAAGCAGATACATAATTAAAAACCATACTTAAACGGAAGAACTGAAAAGGACAAGACCTTAAAACTGAAAGATGAGCTGAAAACCAGCAACAATTAAAACCCAAATACTCACGAATGCTCATTTTCTAGAAATGTCCGTCGCTCTTATTTTGGCAAACATGGTTCTAATGTGGTGATTTCTTAATTCTAGTGGTCTTTCGATAGTCTTGCATGATTGTGGCTCATAAAACTAAATCCAGGAGAGTTGTTTGGGGAGGGCGGGTTTGTGTCACATGTGGCTGGGATAGAGCTGGAAATTATTTTTGCCCTTAATTGAAAAATATTGTTTGGTTGGTTTGTTGGTTATCGGTGAGGACTAACTGGGAATCAGAGTAGCAATGACCAGATGATTAGACGTTCTGACTGTGGAGAAGTCTTTGGAAACTGTAAGCACTCCACCTCATCTCACGCCATTGCCCACAAATGTGTTGTTCTGTGCATTCACATCTGTGCCAGACTGTCATAGGATACCTTCAGCCTTCATGAAAACAAGCAGCTACTGCACAGTTCTTTGTATTTTTGTTACATCTGGCCTACTTACAGAATAGTATTTCTTTGTTTGTGTTGTACTCTACTGTGAGTGGAATTATTCTGATTGCTTGTTAGGTTACTTGATGTCAATACGAGTTAATATCAGGTATTATGTGCTGTTCGCTTCCATATTACAAAGATTTGTTTTTCCTTTATTGCTGTGATTTTTCAAGGCAGAATGTCAAACCAGAGTGGGAGGTCGTTAAAGCTTTACATATAGAAACTGCTTATGGGATTCTCCCATTGTGATGTACATCTTAGGAAGGTTTGTGTTTGCCACTTTAAAAACACAAAAAAAAAAAATATCATGCATTTATGCAACCAAACAGTTTGTCAAGATCCTATTCTACTGATAGATTCAGGTAGTTCTAAATATTGTGATGGTTTCATTGTAACGTTGCTACAGTGACTGAAATCAAATTAATGATGGTTTATCCTGGAGAAGGAACTTCTTTCACAAAGCCTAGAGTAGGAACTTCTGTGTAAGGGTTGTGCCCTTTGGGTTAATTCAGTTTTAATTAAAGGGTTTGTAGAGTTGCTACCCATCTGATTTTTATTTTTGGGATTTTCTTCTCCACATTTCTCTATATTATGTGCAAAACTTACTTCTACTTGCAAAGAGAAACAACATTTCAATCAAAAACTGTCCCAGGGAAGCAGCATGTGAGTACTTTAAAGTCTGGCCAAATCCTTGAGAGACAGTGATGCAGCTATCTAAAGATGATGTCATTTTAATTCCTAAAAGAAACAAACACAAAAACAACCTGGTAATTTTTTTAGCAGAATTACCATCAGTCAACAATTTCCCTACACATATTTTCCAGAAAAGTTTGAACAAGGGACATTCTTGAAGTCCAGTAAGAGTTAACAACAACTAAATGGAATAAATGGTTTGTTTCCATTTATTACATGCAATTATTTCAAAAGTCATGTGAAATAGGAAAAATATACTACATTTAAAGAAATCCGCACATTGTAAATACAAATGAAATGGTTTTGTAACCAACCATGTAAGGAGACAGTGGACAAGATCATTTCAGTTTTAAATTAAAACACATTGGATAAAAAAAAGGTTGATTCAAAAACGGATAACTAGAAATAACTGAACCGTAGGGAATGCACACCAAAATTATTAAACAAAAAAAAATAAATTCAACGTTTGTAATTTAAGCTAATTAATCAGAAAATATAACTTTCTACCAGATGTGTAATTATTATTTTTTTTTTTTATCTATATTTTACTTTGAAATAACCTTTTAATTCCACTTTACTTAATTTTTTTCAGGGATATAAAGTTAGATGCATACACTTCAGGCTCTATTACATGTGCACTGATTTTCTGAAATGTATTTAACTACCACGGATTCCCCTCTGGGGTCTTTCAGCATCACGTTTAACGGTTCTCCTCTTGCACACATTACGTTTCTCCAGGTACTTTGCCTTAGGTATGTTTTTTGTTGTGTGTATGGGTGTTTCCCAGCAACCTGTCTGAGTTGTGCACCACCTCTTGCCATTAGAAATAATTCACTAATTTAATAAAAGCTGTTGTAACTTATATTATAAAATTTACTGTAAAAGCACAGCTGCTTCCATCTACCAAATTTTTGTCAAGACTGTCTTTCCCGATGGAAATTAGACCCGATATTGAAGTTACTTAAAATCAGTTTTATTTGTTTATTTTATCCTAGTTTTCCCTGCAGTGTGTGAGATGAAAAGAAATGGTACAATGACTTTCCCCTGAGAAAGAAACCTCAAAACTGATCTTTCTGATCTGCTTTCGCCGAATGTTCCTACCAGATGCGTCCTCACCGCTGCTCACAGGGTGTGGGCTGAAGGCGAGTGGCTGTGGAAGCTAACCAATCAGAAATAGATTTTTTCTTGATTGGACACCTCTGCAATTACTGCACGACGTACTTCAAAACATTTGCTTTAATCCCCAATCTCAAATCAAATGAGCTCATCCTTTTAGCGCTTCAAACAGCAAAAGCAGCAACCCTTGAACATCATTTTACGCATTCAGGTGAATCTCTGGCTACTTTTGCTTTGCATGGTCCCCACCTTAGATTTTTGATTAATATGATGTAATGTTTGATCTATATTCACGGTGCTTTAAAATCTTGTTCATTCTCCAACTTTTTCCGACTCTGAGCACTCCTGCCCCAATAATATATCGGCAGAATGTAAAGTGCAGGTAATGTAATCGCTGGCTTGCAACCACACTGCACCATACAGGTACTGCTATAAAAAGATTAAGACAATAATGTTTCCTGCAACATTGAACACCAAATAATAATAATAATAAAAAAAAAACACTTTCAGAGGGGACATTCAATAATTTGGTCTTACATATCTGCGCAGAAGCAGTCTTGTAGTCCTCTTCTTTTAGCGGTCGATCAACCAGGAAAAGGCATTGATAAACTGAAGAGGACTGAATTGTATTTTTTTACCTACAACTTTACATGGAACAAGTTTTCTTGTCTTTCTCAAACTAACTGCAGACTTCTCCTTGATGGTAAGCGCTAAATCAGGTTGTTGTATGCAATGCATCTTTTTGACAAACATTTTTTTAAATGTCTCCCTTTGTTTTTCCTAATATCAAATGTTTTCTTTTATTTATTAAATGCTACTAAACATCCAGAGGTCATTTTGGGTGCAACTGGCTTAAGTTTTTTTATTGTCTGACCCATGTGACACCTCTAGGCTGTGTAAAACCTTAGTGACTAAGTGTTATTGTACTTTTAAGGAAGTGAGCAAAACCCTCAGATTTCATCTCACCTTATTTAGTATGTAACTAGTTTCATATACCGTATTATATTAAAAAAGTTCCTTAATTTATTTTAAAACAGATGTCTATTTCCAAACTCCATTTGTTTTCTGTTGCATATACTACTGTATAATTATAAGAAATGGATTCTGTTTTATACAGCAAACCTCAATAGTAGAATCCAACTGAAATCAGTCAGATAATCTGTCTGTCTACTTTATGCAAATTAGATGAAGAAATATTTTAAAGATAAGGTATTACCTTAATTTCCCCACAGTGGGACAATAATGTATTTCTTTTCCACTCCTCACCAAGAAATGCATGTCACCATAGCGATGTCCGTAACAGATCAATTTATTGTTAACAATGACTGTTGTGGTATAGCGCACTTGAGCGAACGGAGTAAACAAAACACAGATTAAAAGAGGTTCTAGCTAACAACAGCAACAAAAGGAAAATAAATAGAAAATAGCCTGATTAATGTCTAGTAATTTCCATGTTCATATGAATACATAACATCTACAGTATAAGTTAATCAATCGAAGCTACTGTATAAATACATCACCAGCGTGCACAATATTGTATTATGGAGATTATTGGAGCGGTCATCATCTCACACCGAAGAGACAGTATACTAGGCAGGTGCATCCTCGTGGCCAAGGAGAAAACTGAAAGCAAAGTTCCTCCACAAACCTCAAATCTGCTCCACAAAAATCAAATCAGCTTCCACTTTAACAACGTGTGTGTGCTCTGCTCCCAAATCGGTTGGTTATTTAGGTCTGTGTTTTCCAGGTGCGAGCTGTTAAGAGTCCGCGTTGATTTGCTGTAAAGACAGCATTACCTGGAGTCGAGTGTTTCAGTCAGTGTTCCTTGATTTCTTCGTGTTAATCTGGATCAATCGGTTGCCCAAAAAAAAAAAAACACAAGTAGCCAATCGAAGATCTTACAGTAATGACAATACTGACAATAAGAGTTAGGTGTCCAAAAACAGGTCGTTTATTTAAGAAAGCACATGAGAGGGAAAAGCTCCACTATGTTTTGTTTTTTGTTTTTACTGAATGAGTTTGCAGTTTTAGTTACAGGATGACTAACTGTGTGACTGAGCAGGACACACACCCAACGCAAAGCAAACAAACAGAAAACAAAATGTTTTTTTCCTCACTTTCAACTACAGAAAGATCCTGCTTTCGACTCAACCACGGTGCGGCGCAACTAAAGACGTCGGTGCGTTTCTATGAAGTTGCAACCGCGAAATCTGACATTCCACAATGAACCCGCGTTCCTTTCTCGGGACCCATCTACTCTCTCTGTCTCTCTCTCACTATGCAAGGCCATGACGTTCAGGGCTGCGCTAGTTTTCTTGCGGCTCAAGCATCGAGAAGTGAATATCCTAAACGTTCCGCCCCCCTCGCCGAAAATACGCGAAGACAGCTCAGCTTCGACGGCATGATGAGATCATTCTCTGGCGGGTGTGAGGGTCATGGAATCGCCGTTACACCGCGACGGACGAATGTAGCTGTTTATACCCAAGTTGGTATTCTGACCAATGCTGCAGAGGCTGTCAAAGAGGGAGTTTCATTCTTAGGTTTTTTCTTTATGTTTTTTAGTGATCGTAGCGTAGCTATTAAACCTAAAACTTCTTCCTTCCTTCTTTCCTTTTTTTGTACTGTCTTTTCGCTTTTAATAAGCCGAAAAATAAAGAAAATGGCGATCGATTGTTCCACCAACCCTACCCTCACGTTTTTTGTTTTTCCTGTTTGTTTGTTTTTTTTTTGTTTGTTTTTTTTAATTAAGAACTTTTAAACAATTACTATTTTGTCATCATTTGTGAGCGCGCGTGTTGTGTTTGATTTGGCAGAATGAGGTTTTGGACATTGGTTTTTGTTTTGTTTAGTTGTTGCCCTCGCCTCCCTCATCGTCCTGCTGGTCGCTCGTCCACAGCGTCAAGTTGTCTCGAAGTAGCTGCATGATGAGCGTGGAGTCTTTGTAGGAGTCCTCGTTGAGGGTGTCCAGCTCGGCGATGGCGTCGTCAAAGGCGCTCTTGGCCAGGTGGCACGCTTGCTCGGGGGCGTTCTGGATCTCGTAGTAGAAGACGGAGTAGTTGAGGGCCAGGCCCAGGCGGATGGGGTGGGTGGGCTGCATGTGCTGCTTGCTGATCTCGTGCGCCTCGTTGTAGGACTTCTCGGAGGACTCCACAACCGCGGCCTTCTTCTCACCCGTGCCGACCTCGGCCAGGTAGCGGTAGTAGTCGCCCTTCATCTTCAGGTAGAAGACTTTGCTCTCGTGCTGCGTCTCGTTGCAGTTCTTGATCAGGAAGTTGTCGAGGAGGTTGAGCACGTCCTGGCAGACCGTCTCCAGCTCCTTCTCGATCTTTTCCCGGTAGGCCCGCACCATCTCGATCTTCTTCTCGTTGCCGTCGGCCGACGTCTTCTGTTCGATGCTGGAGATGACGCGCCAGGACGAGCGTCTCGCCCCGACCACGTTCTTGTAGGCCACAGACAGGAGGTTCCTCTCCTCATTGGAAAGGGCTTCATTCAGCTCTGTGACCTGAAAGAAAGTAGACAAACAAAAATGCAAATGTTAATCTTTACAATACATTTTTAACCCTTACCATCCCACAAGTCATGCCAGAGATTATCAACCGGATTAAAACTTGCACTTTAGTTTGAACACATTTATATGCTTGGATCTAAACTACTTCCTTTCATTTTAGAGTGTTCCCATAACACAATGCTGCCACCACCATATATCACTGTAGGGATTGTGTTTTTTGGGGTGATATGAGTTATTACATCTATAAAAAAAAAAAGCTGCTGAAAAGATTGGGCTATTTTCCTTCCCCTGCCTTCTACTTCACAATTGTTAGCCACCTTGTGTCGGCGTATATAACACAGAAACCAGTTTAGTCCTTACTGGACTAAACTCAGGAAAACAGTCCCTGCATCCAGGTGTGCTAATGTCATCTTCTGAGGGAACTCCTGGTTGGCTGTCTGCAGCTTTGAATGCTGGTTTTATTTTGACAGGTCTGTGTCTGGCTAGAGGATTTAAACCTTTTCAGCCCTCCCGGATTGTATAACAGAGGCATCGCTACAAACCCTGTCTGAATATAAAGCCTGTTGTTTCTTCCTGTTTTAGCAAAGAATTGAGCCCCATGGAAAGCTAGTCACATGGAAAAAGGCTCTTTACGAAGCCTTAAATGCTGAGCACCGCATGGGTTCGAAGAATCTGACATTCTTATTTACGCAGAAAAAGTGAAACGTCATATTTGTTATTCTCAGATGTGAAAGAAAGAAACAATTTTCCATGGTTAGTTTGTAAATACAACAAGAGATAAAAGTATTGATTTTTTTCTGCTGATGCTAGTCCGCATTATGTCCCCACCTTACTTTTCTATTTATTAGTTAGTGTACAGATAGTAGGATGAACTGTTTATGGTTCATATAATCCATATGCTTAATATGGATTTGTTTCGAATCTCTGAGCTAGCTTGTGCATCAGTCTCAGAAGACATTTGTGTATGTTTGTAGTGTTGTAAAACTTTCCTACTTTTCTTACCAAAAAATTTAAAAAACAGGCATATCGACTAAAAAAATCATAAACCTTCCATGCATCACGTTGTGATAGCAAAGCAGATTTTGTCTTTTCGGCACTGCAATCTTCGTTAGTGCAGACTGAACGTCTGCAAAGTGTAGTGTAAGAATAGTTAATATTGAAACAGAAGGATTGCTATGGTTTCTGAAAGTGGTTTTTGTAGAGATGTCTATCTGTCTCATAAAACATAGCAAATATGCTACTTCCTACTTAGTTAACGTTATTTCAACCTTGTTAGCCTTTTGTTTTCTCTTAGTGTTCTTCTCCCCATAGTAACCACACCTGGGCTGGCGTTCTGTTAGCTGAAACAGCTTCTTGGATGAGAACAAGGGCTGAGATGCTTCCAGTGACGTTCTACAACTCCTGCTATAAACTCTATTATTTCAGTATCCTGTGCTTCTAATTTAGTTTTCTGTCTTTTCAAACCCCCAGTCGGTCGTGGCAGATGGCTGCTTGTACTGAGGTTGGTTCTGCTGGAGGTCTCTTCCTGTTAAAGGGGAGTTTTTCCTCTCCACTGTCGCTACATGCATGCTAAGTATGAGGGATTGCTGTAAAGTCATCGACAACACAAGACATTGTTTCTGCCTGCTGATTCCAGAGGAGTGAATGCTGCAAGTCAATGACTCGATGCAATCTGCTGGGGTTCCTTAGATTGGAAATTTTTTCAAATTGATTTGTTAGAATGTATCTTTGATTTTAATTGATTTTCTGTGAAGTGCCTTGAGACGACACCTGTTGTAAATTGGCGCTATATAAATAAACCGATTCTTGATTCTTCTTGAAATATGGCAATCCTAAACAGCAATGCTCATGTGTTTGAATTTTTTGACGTTTTCCTTAGCAACTACTTTAAAATAAGTTTTATTGCCATGGATATGCATTATTACAACTGTCCGAAAGTAACAAAGTGAGAGAAATGTTGTTGAGAAATGTGTTATTTATGTATTTATTTGATTCAACAAAGGAAGAGGAATAACAATCATTTTGTCTTTAGTTTAAAACCCTTATGCCCCATCCTGAACACATGGTGGAGCTGCGTTGTGTTTCCAGAGGACACGAACACAATGGACAGTTTGAACCGCCGATTGGACACGATTCCCTCACAACCAGCAGGAGTATGGCATTGGCTTTAATCTGGCTTGAGTGGCGCACAGCATCAGTTAGTTCCCATTCCACTGGCTGCAATAGTCTCTGTTGACATCAATATATGTGACTAATCATGTCCTCATCTACATAAGATAACATAAGATAAGATAGAGTTTAATGATCCCGGAGGAAATTGTTTACACCCTTCTACCTCTGCAATTCTTTCTATTTTATGATGCACAAAGAAGCCGCCAATCTGGGTTGTACTTAAATTGTAAACGGGGAGGAGTGGAGATGGGGGCAAAGAGCAAGCTGTGAAGCAATGTAGTTGCTATGGCAACTGCAAAATCTGCTTTGTTTCTGAAAATCTCTCTATCTGTGAAGGAGACAGTGGCTACCGTCAACTGATCTGCTCTCACAGAGACAGCAGATGAGGATGATGGGATGAAGACTGCAGAGCAGTGGGTGGGGATCAGCGACAATGGTGAGAATGGTGAAAGCACGAGCAACATTAAGTGCCTTTCCAGTCATATATATAGTTTCATATATATAGAAACCTAATCGAGCAAAAGTTGGAAAACAACTTAAGACAAAAATCCGTCACTACACCCAACATAATGTATGATGGCAAACAGCAGAGCGCTAAAGTACATTTGTTCAGTTAATAGATCTCATTCTTTTGGATTTTTGAAGAAGCCTTAAGGGAAGTGCCACTGTTCTAATTTTGGTCTTGTTTTGCATATTCATCCTCATCCAATAGCGAGTCTACATTTTTTTTTCTAAATCAAGGGATGTTCCAACCAGCAGGTGACATATTTGTCTCACTCCACCAGCAATAGTCACCAGAAAAATAAAAGAAAGTCCATTACTGTGGAACGTTTCATTGAAAGAAGACGATTCGAAGTTCATCAAGTTTCCCAATTCAGGGCATGACTTGGCAGTATTTATTGGTGGTCTGTTTTCTTCATACCGCACAAGAACATGCTTATCAATTTAACTGGAGAAGATAAATTGCTATTAGGTGTGAGTGACTGGAGAAAGGTTCATTTTTATATATACGTAAAATACACACCTGACCTTTCTATAAACAAAAGCTGAAAACTAAAAAAACTGTAGGTTTAGTTTGTAATACATATCTTGTTAAAGCAGAAAGGCTTGTTGAACTGTAGCGTTAAAAATAATCTAGATCTAACTGATTTAAAGATAAACCGGGGATTTTTTATCGTTCTATTGCCACTCTTCTACACTATTATATTGAAATGTGTTTTTTGGTAACAAATTTGGAAAGGTCTTGCAAGGATGGTGTAAAAAGTAAAAATAAATAAATAAATCAAAATATGTTGTTGCACCATGGATATACATCATTGATTCAAACCTTCTTTAATTAGTATAAAATATTGCAAACTTCTTAACGCAGAGAAATATGATCATTTAAATATACTGTAACACATCTATTTACAGTGTTTAACCTTAGTGTACTTATTTTTTAGTCTAGTTTGTTTATAAATGTGATTAACTGTCGGCAAAAAGGAATATAGAAACAGTTGCCATAAAAAAATCCAATGACCAATCCACCGCACAGACAAATAATTGTAAATATGCACCTTTAACAAATTCTACAAGCAGAAAAGAGAAATGAATCTTAAGAAGCTGCTCCCAGATGTTTGTTCACATAAAATTTGCTTCTTCTTAAGATGTAAAAATTTACAGCTGCCATAAAATACGCCAACCTTTGTACTGAAATCACGAGGAAGTGCAACTAATGAGAAGGTACAAATTGCCTAACACTTAGGATAAAGTCCACTTCAACCTTTTTCATTTGTAGTTCCTAAAACACCGTCTCAGCACTTCTGTACCTCGCACCATGTTAATGCATTTAAAGCAACTCTGTGGTTCAACTCTGCAGAAACAGGGATCTGAACAACTAATCTATACAAACATGGCTGCCTTTGTTTTAGAGGGTTGCAGGGCGAGCAGAAAGCCCCAACGGATGCAGCGGTGCCGGGATGACAATGGAGCTCTGTTCACCCATGCAGATCATCAATCGCGCCTGCTCTGCCGTGACTCATCCCCTACGCTGCCAAGTCCAACTTCCAAACATCTGCATGCTGACACGAACAAAGGCCGGGCCGGATAATCGATAGATTCCTCTATGAAAAAAAATCTCTGCATTGCCCTTCATGTGACTGAGCTCTGTAGCGCCTATTTTGGGATGTCACTAAACATTAAACATGTTTCTCTTCACATAATAAACTTTTTTGTTCCATGTGTTCACCCTTTTTTTATGCTTAATTGCTCATGTACCATCTCCTGCTGTAACTTGATGTGATAACCCCCCCCCCATCAATCCACCCACCCACCATGTGCAAACCCCCTTTCAAGCAGCAGAGCACAAAGGCGCCAGAGACGACCTGACGTCATGAATCGGGTTAGGCGAATCTGCCACAAAGAGCTCGGTGGCAAGAAGGGGGTTCTCCAGCTCCTTGTTGCTAAGATACTGCATGCAACGGTAGTTATTCCTGTGATTATAACTAATGTTGGACTAAAACTATAAGACACATAAGAGCTTGTTCTTTCAAGAAAAGAATGCCTAGTTAGGCCACTGGTCTGGTGTGGAGGAAAGTAGGATATTTCTTCGTGTTCCCTGGAGAGTCTATATCTATACTTGCTATAACAACATGTTTTTTTATTTTCTTACATGTGTTGCTTAGAACGTAAAAATCCTGACTGTCTTGTGTACTATATATCAGATATATTTAAACATTTTATCACCCAGAAATAAATGTTCGACCTTTTTACAATCTTTCTTGAGCGCCCACGCCTTTGGGATTTATCCTTTTTCTTCATGGTTTAGGTTTGAGGAATGAGGAGACATTGCTTGAAAGTTCATTAATTTGTCTCAACCTTTCCTTTTTTTTATTTGGCCATTGTTTCTTTAGGCTACCCTAATAAATGACCTATATGTGACCCACATTTTCTTGTGTAGTTTACCATATTTTTATCAAAAAAATGTCCTTCTATTTTCGGAAACCTCTTCCTTTCTCCAGTGACCTGAAGAACTGTTGTTTCAATTATTATATAATTATTATCCGTATCTGCTGGATCAATATGAACGATTGCAAAGTTATATCAGAGTCGATGCAGTTAATCGTCCACTGTCACCACCCCAACCCTCTGGAAGAGGGATTGCTACAAAGTCAATGGGTATGCTTACTTAATATAAGTTAATGTGTTATGAAAATCCCAAATCGGAATATTCTGATTACTTTAAACTTGATCGGAATGAAATGAAATTGTAATTTCGATTGTGGGAAACGGACCTGACCACATGTGGTAAAATCTCTGCAGGAAGAACTTGTCTGTCGGCGATATAAAGCATCTATTATAAACATCTAAAGACCTCAAAATAATTGGGGGTGCAGTAACATCTGAACTGTTAATAGAACCATACTAACCGCAGAAGTACAGTTTCTTCTTCTGTGTTTTTAGGGAGGCTTTACAACCCTGCAGACGTCAGTGCCTCATTCAGAATAATAATTAATGCATGTAAATGCACAATATGATCCCTGTAAAGGCATACATTAGGATTATTTAATAAATTAGACCTTTTTTTTTTAGTAGGGGTACAAAATTTATGTCGTAGTGATCAAAATTGGTCTGTATATATTTATAGTTACCAGTCATGTGATTAGTTTGGGTAGGTGTGCCAGTGAAAAGACTAAGGAATCCAGAATTTTGTTCGTTCCGTCTCTTAGTGACTGAGTTTGTGTATGGGGTGGGGGAGAACATGGAGAAAATGCACTGTTGGTAAACCACTTCAGACACTAAGGACGATAGACCTTGTCAAATAAACTTGATTTTGGTGTGTACGTAGGTGGAAAGGTTTTTCATAGCGCTTTGTGACTCACCAATGAGTCAAAACTAATCCCAGAGCCACCCTGAAACTTCCCGAGACAGAGCTGACTGTTTTTCCTAACAAGACTGAGATTTGGAATTCGTTCTGTCTTAAGCAGGAGGAACTAGAAGTCCCATCCCCCAAAAAACTTCATGGATTGTAGGAAAAGATGAGAAGAATAGTGTTTAATCTGTGAAATACTGTATAAGAGAATACATTTAATTGAATTACAGGCAAAATTAAATCAAAAAGCTTCATATCATTGGTAGTTAAAGAACAGATCTGGCTGCTAGCAGAAGCAAACACAGACCCCAAATATGACTTCTGGTACACGGCACTAGCGATAATGCTTTTTATGATCAGTAGTCGTTAGATTTGGTTGTTGAATTTAAACATGTTTATAAGCAGCTGTTAAAAGAAATAAATAGTAATAGTAAAGGGACCAGACTCCGACAGAAACTGGTATTAATCAGTGAAAACTCTCTAATCTCTGAAGGTACTTTAAAAAATATATTTTAGATTTGCATGGTGTTGAATTTAAACAGCTGCTTGGTATTTATGAACCTGCTCGTCTTTTCTCTGAACTGATGTCATCTCGTACAGTATGGATTCTACTGTAATGCTAAACAATGCTGAGCATTCACACCCGCCTGCTCTGAACAACGTATTTTTAGCACCTCAGCATGTGCATTGCTCTGAACGGTCAGTCACATCTGCTGTGGATATGTATTTATATATGCAAGCGGTATGACGTAGTATGTGGAAACGAGTCGAACCTTCATTAATAAAACATGTACTTGTTCTTGATTTACGGTCTTAATAGGCCAGCTTTTAAGCAGGTAAGCAGTTTTATACTGTTTGTGTAGTTATCTGAATCCTAATCAACGCCCTGATATCTTGTATTAGAAGTCTATTTATCTAATGGATGCCGCACAATTAATGCTTTCTTGCAGAAGTCTGCAGCTCATTAAATATGATGGAAGTCCTAGCTAACTAGGACATGTGATTTCCTAGAGAAAGCTCTCCAGCATTGTGTGTGTGTGTGTGTTTTTTTGTGTGTGTGTGTGTGTTTTTTGTGTGTGTGTGTGTGTGTGTGTGTGTGTGTGTGTGTGTGTGTGTGTGTGTGTGATAGAGAGAGTATTAATTCCAAGTAATGGAGTCAGCACATTAAAACGGTGTTCAAGCACTGTTGGTTAAAAGCTGCATGGATGCTCGGATCAGCCTGGTAATTGTCAGATGAACAGACAATGTAGTCACTGAATGAATGAATGAATGAATGAATGAATGAATGAATGAATGCCTTCCAATCACAAAGAATAAGTAAATGTATGAAATGCAGCACAGTGATGATAATAGTGTTAATAATACGTAGTTCCTGTACATCATCTTATTAGATCTTTGCACAGAATCAGCCTGATGTTTCTTTAAAACGGTACATCACTCTGCTCTGACAATCCTATAATATAATTACTACATTAAAAGGCTTATTATAGCCAGTACGACATAACAGCTTCATTAGACATGCATACTGTAGTACTAAACTTGTAATAGCTAGGAACGAATGGGTTGCTCCATAAATGAGATATTCTAGTCAGTCCTTTACTTTTTTGTATTTTACTTTCTAGAATATACAATGTAAGTCTATAAAAATGGATTTTGGTATGCCTAATCCAAAATAAAAAAGTAAATCTGTATCTGTAAATCTAATCATTGCAGTACTTGATCCTGTAAGCAGATCTCCGATCTAATGGCTTTAAAATCTATTTAATGATGTGATGTCTTAAGTATTAAACCTTATCTCATGTTGTGATTTTCAAATGATAGTGCAGAATTATTAAATGACGCTTCTGTCCAAATGCTTTAATCAGTTATTACCTTGTTTGATGTGGCCTAAACTTTAGTCTGAGACTAAATCTAGCAGCTGGTTCCAGAGGACCCATTAAAAAGTTTTACCTTCTTAAAAAAGGTTAATCTTAAATGTCATAAGTGTTCCTTCAGATATATATATAAATATATATATAAATATATATATATATATATATATATATTTTTTTTTTTTAATAAATCGTTAAACCTTTATCTATTACATTAGTATTGAATGGTTATCTATTAAAAAAATGACGATTGTTAACATAGGAAATGAGAGTAGGAAGCAAAGCGTCATCTTCCTGTGTGAAACACATACTGAGAATATAGCATGTAAAGGTACGTCCTGTCTAAGTACCTTGTAGAACGGTAAAGCAGGCTTCACTTAAACTTCCTTTTTAAACTAGTGTACTTTTATACAAGTGTTTCACACGGGTGTTCGATTTGTGACTCACCCCTTCCCATCCCCATTTTAGGTGTAAATAATTAGAACCTGTGTAGTTATAAGCACCCAATGTAAACATGTTGACAGTTTAAATGTTTATCAAACAGCCTTCCCATAAACCTCTGTGACCTTTGGGAGCATCACTTGTAACAACAATGATAGACTATCATTTTGTCTAGTAATTTATGTAGTTAATAGGTGTTTTTTCTGCATTTTAAACAGATATTTATTAGTTCTCACCACTTATTCATGATTCAAACATTGGGGAACGTTTTGGTCAGACTTCAGTTGCTCCAGGTAAGCGGGGTTTCACTTTGGGAAAAAAGCGAGACCACTGATTTGTTCCTTGCAGACAGTGGGCATAGTGACACCAAACTGCATATGAATTTTTGACTCTAATCAAATGGATATCGAACATAGAGTTCTAATATATCCAGTGCCAACACCAGCCCATCCTGCCCAGTTTCAGCTGGGCTTGGTCATAATCCTTCCTACTTCTCCATGAACAGAAGGCAGCAGAGATGGTGCAGCTCCATGTTTTCCACCAGCCTGGTAATTTGGTTTCTTTGCCAGAGGGCTTTTTTCTTTGCCATGGCTGCAGTGGCAAGGGATTCACTTCAAATGATGGGCGAGGCGGCAGACACGCCCGTGGCCCTGTGCTGCAGAGGGACCGGCTGGATGAGGGGCAGCTCTGCTCCTCTGTCTTGGCATTAATAGGAAGGAGGTGGAGCTGGGGCCCCTGCTGGGCCTCACCCCTAGGGGCCAGTCCTAGAGAGCAGCATGGATTTTACCTCGTGGACTGCTAATTGCTGACATGTGGAAGTCTGAGCTGATTTAAATGCAGTAGATTTGTGCATTATTTGACTTGTCTAGTTAAATAGAACAAACTCTTACAATATAGAAAAGGGTTTCTACCCGTAAAGCAGGAGAGCATGCAGAACGATATTATCAATGAAGAAAAGTGACCTTTTGCAGAGAATGTATGATGTTTAAATGTATGATGTTCATGCACGTCCAGAGAATGTGAGCAGCAGCCTTTGTGAAGCTGCATGTGAAATGGTGCACTATACGGGCGGGCCAGTGCTGCATCCTGGCGGATGCTGCGGCACGCCTCTGTGTGGGAACCTGCTGGAGGAGGAGGTCCGGGATGAGGCTGCCGCACAGCATCCTTACAAATAAAAAAAACCTTTCTGAAGGGTGGAGAGGGTGGGGGAGAGCTGTGCTCAGATAAATCTGTCAAAAAGGCGTCGATCCAAATAGAAATAATAATAATAATAAAAAAATAACTGGCTTCTGTGTTCTGCGCAAATCGATTGCGTACAACCTTCAGCGCGCCTTGTCCTTTCCCTCTGCGCAAAACGCGCAACAGCAACAAAAACTAGCACAGCTTGAGACAGCCCCCCCCCCCCCAAAAAAAATAGATAAAGCGATGTCTCAATATGTCGCGTAGAAACCGGAACACGACCATCCGCGAATCCTAAAATGTCCCATCACCTCATAACCGCTGCACCACCTCGAGCGCGCCTCTCTCCCGCATCCAGGATGCGCATCTTTCCAAGGGATCTTTTCTCTTAAATGGATTTCAGAGACACACACACACACACAAATAAACGAAAATCAAGACAGACGGCGATGTTGCTGTTCTGTGCGGGTAAACCCCCGCAGCCTGGCAATGTGCGTGAAAGGCACCGCCCCAGGATCACGGTGCCCGCAATCAGCCGCAGCCCAGCCGCAAATTCCCTATTCTTAACCATATTATATCACATCAGATCACTGATATTCAGAGACAGGGTGGTGATGGGGTCGTGGGGGGTGGAAGAGATCAGGGACCGGCCTTTTTTCTTTCTTTTTTTTACGCGCTTCGCTTCCAGATCCCGGATTTTTCATTTTATTTTTATTTTTTGCGGTAATTCGTCTGTGCGTGAAAAACACTCCCATCAGAAAATTGCGCTTCTCCATCAGAGAGGTTTGGACGCGCCGTTTCTTATTGGCTCGCCAGGTTAAGGCGAAAGCGTGTCAGGAGCCCGGCGCGCACGCACACGGGACCGAACACACGCACGCTCGGACGCGTGCGGCGATCACCGCAACAAATAAGACCGGAATCAAAAGAAATGAGGGTAAAGGAGAAAGAAGAAGCTGGTTTCCCGGAGGAGAGACACTCACCGACTTCATGGCAGCGGCCATATCATCGTACCTCTCCGCCTGCTCGGCCAGCCGGGCTTTCTGCACCAGTTGCTCGCGGTCTACCATTTTAGCGGCTGGTTCTGACGGGGCGGCTTCTTCTTCTTTTTTTAATATTTGGTGAGTTTGAAGGCGGTGGATCTGTGCCGGGTGCTGTCGCCGCAGCTGCTGCCTGCTGTCTGTCGGTGTGCGCCTTCCAGCCTGCGGACCGAACACCCCGCCCCTCCTGCCCTGGACTGTGTCTCCACCCAAAAATGGGCGTGTTCACGTGGAGTGACGTAATGATCCGGGCAGCGGAAAACGAGCGGACCTCAGCAGAGCAACACTTGAGGGAGTCGATTTAAAGGACAGGAAATACAAACATTTTCATATAAAAAAGCTTCTGAGTGGCTCCATACCCAAAACAATTATTTATTTATTTTCTGGTGTGAGCAACTTATTATAAAACGTTTTTGCATCAGACCAACCAATCAGTAAAGATTGAAAGTAAAGATAAAGTTTTGAGCTTTATTAATAATCTAATGTTCCTTCTAGGGAAATTCATATCCATAAGAGAAGGTCCTGCAGATCCCTATTGAACTTTTATGTTCCCTTAATAGACTTCTATTCCAATCTAAACACTTTAAAGTTAACTACAAATATGAACACACATTGTTGCATCTGTAAAGGTGTCATAATCATAATGTCTTTAGTTACTGTATAGTTTACTATGTTTTTGGTAAATGTTTTTTTTATGCCTGCTTATGTTTTCTGTTCTGTGTTTATAACGAAAACCATAAAAAGCTTTTCTTTAAATTAAATAAAATAAAAATAACTGACCTCCCAAGATGCGGTTCACTTTATAAAATCAGTTCATCTCACAAAAAAACCTTTAACTGTAAAAAAAAAAAGAAGAAGAAAAAGAAAGATACACAACATACCGAACCGTATCATTTAGTCATCTTTTATATCTCTTGGCAAAGCAGCAACTGTTGGATGCTTTGAATAACTTTAGTTTTATTTGGTCACATGCTGTCTCCACTACCGATGTTTTATAGATGGTCACATTGATGAAACATTTAGAATATTGCCTCAAACAATTGCCTGCAGCATCATTTACTCAAAGTATGAAGATCATTTGTTTTGTGTGTGTGTTATCCACCTTAGTCCCCAACAAAACAAAGACACCGTTTTTTTTGTGATTATATTAGAGGTCTGAGGTATTTATTTGAATGAATGAATCATTTTGCAAACATGATACTGGTTTGGGTGCCACAGCTTTGATCGATAAAAAAAGTTTCAACTTTTCAATACTGAAGCATTTTGGTCCATTCCCTGTTTTCTCTAAATACAGTTCATATTGTGTATTAAAGAACAGATCCTACTATTATGCAGCTGTATATAACACTAAGGGTTACACTGGCCAAAGCATATAATTAGCTGTTTACTGGTTATGTTACAAACAAAATATAAAGATAGCTAAACTCCAACTTAATGCTGCCAAAGGGTGATAATGCTACATCTGTACAAAATAATTCGGAAATTGTTCTGGCTGTAATTACATTATAGAAATGTTGCTATAACTTGCTAATTGATCATTGGCTGGTTCAGAAAAAGATGAAAAAGAGTGATGAATTTGTTCCAATACTATTGCAAGCAAGAGCATGTTTTGTAACTAGAGGTTTGTCAAAAATGAACATAAAAATTATTTTTTCACGTTTTATTTCATAATTATTTCCCCTTTTGAATGCTTTTTTTTTTCTAATCCATTTTTTATTTATTTTATGTTATATTAGATATATTCCACAGCTTTCAGGGCGGGGCAACCGCTGTTGTGTAGGTTTAAAGCAGTGTTAGGTTATGAAAAAATATCCTAAACTTTGAACATAACAGAGAAATGTGTTGATTAAATCACCCAATTCTATTCAAATAATCAGCACATCTGCAAATTAACCGAGACGTGCTCCCCACCCTAAAGAGATAGAAAAAAAACCTGTGTTAGGTATGGGGAGCTGCAGAGATCCACAAATGCAGGCCTTTTTTAATTTTTTTTTGGATAAAACTTTGGAAAACAATGCATAATGTTCTATCTGCTTTCAAACTACTTTGTGATTACCTATCATTTATATACAATTGAAGTTTCTGCTAAAATGTGCGGAGAAAATGTGCTTTTAGCGAAACATGTGCAGTACACGGAGCTCAAACCTGTACTTCAAAATATTGGAGTATACTCTAGATTGGCTGATTATGATTATGAACACTCTGTACATGTGCAGACAAAGAAAAATGAATGATAAAAATAAATGTATTTTGAACGACAGACCAAATATACATAGCAAAACATAAGACAATTATTTTTTTATATTTATATATGTATGGTTATTAGTTACACTTATTTATGAGGGTGCACAAAACACAAGGATCACATAAATGCATTTCATAAATTCACAAGATGGATGTTTTCCTTGTATTCTTACGTTTTATAGTACACAACATCATGACTTTTGTCTGTACCTTTATCATATCCACATGTAATATCTCTATTCTTTCTTTAATGTTCTCAACCGACTGCCTCGAGTAATTGATCATACATAGTAAATATTATCACAAATAAAGAGAGTTAGACAGCTCGGTTCAAATGTGTACATTTAGTTTTATATAATATATTTATAAAGTGCTTAATATTTATAATTTTACTGCGTATAATATATAATTACACGACGTAAAACCTGATATTTACATCATGTGTACAAGTCCTAGGACATTTAGAGATAGGAGCGGGATTGTGCTGAAATCACGACAGGGAGCAGGTCACGCCAGCATCTTCGGAGTGATCACAGTTGTGGACGTTCCAAGATATATGGGAGCACTGCTGCAAGGAGGCCTCAGCGCCGCTGCACTTCAGATTGTCCAGCAGGATGGTCCCTGTTCCAGGTCCAAAGTGGGACTGGCCCATGGCCTGTGTGGCTTCTCCACAGCCCAGCAAACGACACACAACCTGGGCGTCTGGAAGGTCCCAGGCATCGTCGCACACCGTGCCCCACATGGAATTTAGGTACAACTCCACTCGACCCTCGCACCGGTGCTGGCCATCCACAAGTCTCATCGCTCCTACAGTTCAACATGGAGGATTCTGATTTATAAGCTCACACGTAACCCATTCCGGTTTAAAATGATCATGAGATAGCCGAAGAGTTACCTACCCTCATAGGGTGTTGTGGATGCTGGTATTCTTTCGGTTACTCTGAAGTCACGTGCATTTGGGATCAGAAACAAGGGATTCAACAGTGGAGGAGCTGCGGAGAAAAAACAGAGATAGGAGAGTGATTCACTTAAACCAGTGGACGAACACAGGAAATATCAGGTCACGCAAGCACTAGCTAGGCACTCTCCTCTAATTACTGCACGGATCAATACTGGAAACCCGTTTGCCTCTTGGATTCCCCTTGCCATTACAATGCAGAGGTCCATTTTGATGAAGAAATCCCAATTAAAAAAGGCGTTTCTTGCTGTTTTGTATACATATATATATGTTTTTGGCAGGGAGAACAGTCTGATTGAAACAGTGAACTTTTCAAGACAAACATATTTTGTGTTGATTTTGAGATCCCGTTATGTCTGGGTTCCATTGCACAAAAAAGTCATAGTCAAACTAGCGAGATTTTTTTGGTATATCAACATTTTGCTTTAAGGGATTAAAGTTTGGCCTGCAGCAACTCAATCAGGCTCATTTGCCTTGACTCGCTGTATTTTTAATGCTTTCTGTAATGTCTCCCCGTTGGAGACCTACAGTCAGGCAGAGCAAATGGACAGCCCAGCAGGGCAGATGTAAATAACTGAATAGATATAGGGCATGATTACTTAACACTTGTGCTAAGGTAGACGTTAAAAACGGTGGGGGCTTACGTGCACAGATAACTCCAGCATCCTCGTGATGGCCACAGTTGTGCTGACCCCAGCCCAGGTGGAAGCACTGGGACAGGTCGGACTCTGTGCCGCTACATTCGACGTTGTCCAGCAGGATGGGACCCGTACCATAGCCGAAGTAGGCCTGGGTCTTGGCCGATATGGCCGGACCACATCCGATTGCTCTGCAGACCACGTTGGCGTTAGGCATGTCCCAGTCGTCATCACACACGGTCCCCCAAATGGTTTTATAGAGGACTTCTACACGACCCTGGCAGCTGCTGTTGCCATTCATCACACGGATGGACGGTTTGGCTGGAGGTGAAAAACATGCACAAGTGCTTAATGGCAGTTTCAGAACCGATATGCGTAATACCATTGATTTGAATAAGTACTTACATTCAAAGAAGGTTTAACAATAAAAATTCACACCCCTACACTAGATTTGATGAAGAACATCCTAAATCTTTTGCCATTTTCTTCCGGGATTGTTCTACTCTGACTCTGTAGAAAATCATCCACATAGCATGATGCTCCCACCACTGTGTGTTATGGTGAGGGATAGTGTGTTTAAGGTGATGGTTAGTTTTCTTCATGTTCTAAAGGAAAAACAATAAAGAAACTATTTTCCTTCCTGTTCACAATCAATGGAACTGTATGATCGTATATCACACATTGTAGGACAAACTCCTAATAAATACCCTAAAGGTTTTGACTATGATAATGTGCCTGTACACCAAGGGAGTGCATATAAACTTTGAATATGGGAAATTACCTTTGGTCTGGGTAGTCGTGGTAACAGTCGTTGTTGTTGTTGGAGCCTTGGTAGTTGAAATGCTTCCCGTGACTAATGGGAAGACGAAAAAACATGAATTCACCCGAATAAAAGTATTATTTTATTTATTTGGTTAGGTAGTGGTTCTAACAAATGAAAGAACTTGCTAGATCTATAAAAGTGAACTCCTGTGGCTTTAAGTAAAGAGGAGGAAATGGCTCCCTCTGCTGGTGGTATGTTAAAGTTTCATGTTTCTAGTGCAAAACAGCACCTGGGACAGATATTTTTTTTATCTTGGTGATTCTTTTGTCTGTTGTGTTTACCCGTGGTTCCTGTTGTTTCCAAGAGGATTCTTCGTACGTCTGTAACTGCGGGTGGAACAGTGGTGAATCCTGCAATGGGAGGAAAATACATATTAAATTGCCTTATCGCCGGAATTATTTACAGTGTATGCCCAAATAGAAATAAGGAGGGAAATTTAATTAAGTTGTGTTTGGTTTACTCACAGCAGCACTTTAATGCTGCTATAGTTTACTGCAGCCCCAGATCATAAATAAGTGTTTATTAATTATTTTGTTATATTTATTAACTCAGTTTAGAGTGAACTGTACATTGTACAATTTAGGATTTTACACAAGAAATGTGCTTTTTAAGGAAAACTATGTTTAATACCTGCTTAAAGGTTGATACTTTCAAAGGGAACTTCTACTGATTTGAATGACATTAATGTCCCACGTGAGCAGCCTACCAGTGCAAGTAACCCCGGCATCCTCATGGTGTCCACAGTTGTGTTTCCCCCAGCCCAGGCTTTTGCACCTCATCAGTTCCTGCTCGTTGCCGTAGCAGTTGACATTGTCGAGCAGAATGAGCCCGGTGCCGTAGCCGAAGTAGGAGTTGGTGTGCGCAGCGACGGCGGTGCCGCAGCCTAGCTGCTGGCACACCACCATGGCGTTGCTGAGGCCCCAGTCGTCATCGCACACCGTCCCCCAGCTTCCCTGGTAGTAGATCTCAACTCGGCCCTGGCAGGAGTTCTTGCCATTCACCAAGCGGACGGTGCCATCACCTGAAACCAACAAGAGGAGGAGGGAGAACACTTTACTCTATGCTGGTTTGACCGAAGGGGAACCAAGCCTATGGGTTTGAAAGCTGAGAGGATGACTTCACAGAGATATTGATACAGTAAAACAGACTCAGACAAAACACACTGGGGGCAGAACGGAAGACGAAGAAGAAGAAAACAACTTGAGCATCTACTGTTGCACCAAGCCTTAACTTTGTCACCTTGTGTTTCTTCCCAGACAAAACCCTCAGACAATAGACAGTATCCTGTGTTCGTCAGGTAGCATTGCCATGAAATTTGGAAGACTTCCTTTCTCTTGCTCTCATGATGGTCACCAGAGTATTAGCTAAATGCGTCATTTTGTCAATTATACAAAGAATTTGACTCATCTCTGCTTCTCCATTATCCTCTTGGGAGTTTGTAAAAAAACGCAAACAGCCAACACAACAATAAGACCCCAAGCACACAATGAGAAGGGTCTGAAACTGAAGTGACCTTTTAGGTGCTTTGAAAAGTCTCTCTTCGGATCTCCAAAGGGATACTGTGCACCAAACCTTGCATTACTTTGATGTTGTCTAAGTCAAAAGAATGATGAATCTCTGACATGTCTCACTTCTATTTTGAAGAAATATGATCACTCTTGGGGGAATTCCTGTTATTTGAAGAAAAATTACAAGAAAAGAGTTTTGATGTATCGAAACGTGGCTCTGATCTTTAACACTACATGCAACTAAGCAGCTGACATTCTCTAAATCTCTATGGTTTTACATTAATCTAATTAGACTCATACAGAAATCTGGCTTTGCAGCAACCTTGTCCTTACAGTTCCATGCCGACCTGATTGTCGGCTTTCAAAATTCAAAACTCCAGAACTGTTTCAGTGACCACGCTAAAGCAGAAATCAGTTTTAAAACCTGTGGATTTTTAATATTTTAGGAATAGTCACCTTGAACATTTACGTTGGGCATAATATTACTATAAATGGTACCAGAAATCATGTCACTTACGTAATCCAGACCTGACCGTGGGCGTAGTGGTTGGCTGGGCGAACCCTCTTGCCCCCAGCAATACTGGTTCTAAAAGACATAAATAATGATACAAATTTCTCAGGTGATTTATTTGAATGGGGCTTTTTAACAGGCGTTTGAAAAGTTGTACCTCTACAGGAGACTCCCACGTCCTCATAGTGGTAACAGTTGTGGACACCCCAGCCCAGGCTGCGACACTGACTCAGGTCAGCTTCGCCTCCCCGGCAGTCCACGTTGTCCAGCGCAATGAGTCCCGCGCCTTGTCCGAACTGGGAGCTGCTGCCCACGGCCACGGCCACTCCGCATCCCATCTGCCAGCACACAATGTTGGCATCCACCATGTCCCAGTCGTCGTCGCACACCGTGCCCCATGAGCCATTGAAGTGCACTTCTACTCTGCCTTCACATCTGTTACGGCCGTTCACCAGTTGGACTTTGGAGAGATGACATATAGTTTTAATTGGCAGTGTTGAAGGACGTCTGTGTCTCTTTTGTCCGAGGTAAGAGGACTCTCGAATGTTTGAGCACATAACCAGCTTTAATGAAATGGTAGGTAGTAGGAAATTCAAGATTTGGAGTCTGCCTAGTCTGATGCAAATAAGGAAAGCTGAAAACTAGTAATAGGAGAAGTAAATAGGTAAGGATTAGGAGAAAGGAGATCTGGGGAAATGAGCTTGTTTAAGCCTGAAGCAAAGATGTATTTCCTGGCTCGCAGGTAGATAGCCACAGATAGATTTACACAGCAGAACATGAATGTTGTGTTTTGTTTTTTTACTGTACTTTTGTTTTAGACTGTAATATCACACTCACCCTGGTACTGGGTCCTCCCGAACGTTTGCATCGTATTGCCTGAAACAGAAAATCAAAGGGTATCTTCACTTGTTTGTTGATGCCAGGTTCTTTCTGTTGGTAACGTACTCTTTATCTACTGTATTTAATTTCTGTAATGCTAGACAAAGACCATGACCACAGCAGAAACCCTATTAGAGTGAACACACGTTAATACATATTAAAATAAATAATGTTGCGCTGATCCTCCAGTTAGGATTTAGATTTGTTCATCCTATAATCAAACACATTCTAAAATCTAAAACTATATAATCGAATTCCCTCCAAACCTACAAATAACATAGCTCATACATTCCCTCCCTGCTTACCTAAATGATCCCCACAGCATAATGCTGCCACCACTGTGTTTCACAGTTGGAATGATTTGTATTCCAAGCTTTATAAGCTTTAGATAATTTTGTTGTAATCTCTTGAATAAAATATTTTTGATTCCCTTTCTCTTGTTTGAAATATTTGTACTGATTACAGCAGGCTTGCTAATATTAAAATTGTGTTAGTAATTACAACTTTTTCAAAACATTTTGAAACAAGAAATAAGGGTTGCGGATGCTCTCCCTCAGGGGTTTTTAGCACAAAGTGGAACGCGTGGTACCATCATTTGCTGCAAACAGTTCAGATCCTTAAGGAAGCAAAGCAGTCCAAGACCATCACACTGTTGTGTCAATGTCATTTGACTGTTGGTAAAAAAAAAGTAAAAAAATTGTTGCCCCTGGTAAGCCTTGTTTAAACTTTACACTGTTTGTAGCAGCTGAAACCCCAAATGCAGACTGTGTTTTTCTGTTTTCTTTTTCCAGTATTATTGATCTTAGAAGGCTCTCTTTTATGCCGTTTGTACCAAGTCACTTTAAGGTTCACAGGAATACATTTTTTTGTGTGTGACCTCCAGAATTAGTCATCATTTTTGTAATCACTCTCCAGGGAAGGTTTGTCACAGTTTCGTGTTCTCTTCCTTTGTTGACAGTGGCCCTTTATGGGGTTTTCCTGGGTACCAAAGTGTCCTGAATGGGTTTGTGACCTTTCTTCCTTGATTGATAAATGTCAGTGACCTTGTTTCTGACCTTTTTATGATTTCTTTGGATATTGTGTTGTTTTATGTTTTTCTTGCAATCATTCAGACTATTTTTTTTTGTTAAATGAGTTGTATTAAAGAAGTTGTTGTTTTTTTGGGGGGGAGGGTTCTATATAGCCAAAAATATTTAGGCCTTTAGTCACACTTAATTTACTAAGTTTTTGTACTATGACAGCAGAAAAAATTGCATTTTTATTGCCTATGGTTCAGTTTATTTATTTACTTTTATAAGGGCCAACATTCTTCTTTTTTTAGATTAGTGCTGTTCTGGAATTTCAAGCTGGCGTTCCACAAAACTACAAAGGCAGCTCAAATCCCAGCTTTTTCTAGACATACACATATTAATCATAATTCTATGACTGCATACAGCTTTAAACATTATACTTTTAGGACCAATTGTATTTGTTGCAAACAAACAGTGGTGTGGTCTTTGAGTCTGTCAGCAGGGGGCGTTACCTCAGGTTCCTAAAAACTACAATCCTTTCTATTCTTCCCAGTTCCCAGTTTGATATTTATTTACCCCAAAAAATGTCTCACTGGTTTCACGCATAGATAATGGTAACCCTGCATCCTAAAACTAGAATCTTTATCTGGATCCTTTAAAAATGACAGGAAATATATTGGCATTCACTTGAATTAGCCAAGTGTTTCTAAAATAAAAAATAAAACAAAAACATGTTGATTCTTAAATTTGATGGACACTCCACTGGCTGCAGATCCATATCTCACATTCTGAAAGCTTTACAAAGACACTGGGATGACCGTTTAATGCCAGCTGCTTCAATAGTACTGGAGCTCAATTCCCAACCTCCTTTATTTGTTTGTGATACAAAAGACATGACCAAGATCTAAATACAGGTAAACAGGAACTATCATGCCCATATTTAACGGATGATTGAATTTTACTTACTGCTTACAGTTCGTTTGTTTAAGTTCATGTCTCCTGAAAATAGAAAAAGAAAACCAAAGTTAACAAGACGTACATCTGTATACTGTGCAGTAGGATGAGAAGCATTGGGCAGATGTCAGTGCATGTAAAAAACTGCCGGGCTTTGGCCAGCTCTGACAGGAAAACATGGGACAGACAATATTGGATGGACACAAACGCTTTCATCTACTGGGAGTTTGCTTGCAGGTACAACCGGTCCTAGAGCATCATTAGGGACTCAAATATATGTTTTTAGCCTAAATTCCCAATAAACCATCCCATGTGTCCCATTCTGTTTCAGTTTCTGACCTTCATTTTATTAAACTATAGTACTTTATATTCTGCAAGGTTCTTATGTTGTGGTTGACAAAACGTTTTTATATAACACGGTAGTTAAGTTTGCTGAACTTAAAAAAATGCTGTGAAAATCACAAGGTTCAGATGCTCTAAATGAAGCAAAGCAAGCGTGTTATGTATTCACACACTACCACACTAAAGCAGGTGTGTGGTAGTATATATATATATATATATATATATATATATATATATATATATATATATATATATATATATACATATATATATTCCTGACATGCTACTACTGTACTACATGTACTATTGACATGCTGAAATATGTTTTATTAAACTTTGCACACTTATTGAATAGTGAAACAGCTATTGTTTTTGATTTAACCCCCTTTCATTTTATGGATATATTTTTTTGTTTTGCAACTCTTTCTAAATAGAGAGATTTTCCTTTAGTTTGTGATTTCCACATGTTCTTTACGCATTGAAATCAAAACTAAGCTTTACAATCTAATCAGATGGTCACAATCTGGAAGGTTCTGTTACGACCCTGATCCGACTTGGGGGGTAGTCAAAATGTGCAAATATTATACACAGTATGAGATACCACAAAATGGAAGTGCAGAGAGTAAGATGTAGAGATATGATACAATGCAAAGATGGCAGAGAAAGCACCAGGGGTCCATGGTGTGCATAGAGCAAATCTCCCAAAAATTTAACAGATGACTATGATGTGAAAATATGGTGTGAGAATATTTTTGCCTGTATTTAAAGAGCTGACTGATATGTTGAAACACCGCCAAGGGATTGTGACATAGAATTAAGCCCCATCTTACCATGGCTCGAGTAAACTACACAAGGTTTTTAGCCCAGTTTGGTTCAGTAAACCTGACTACATTATCTGAAGGCACACACGATCATTGATCTCAATGCATAGACTTGTGTGATACAGCTAGTGAAAGAAAAAAGATCTACAGCTAATCACAGTGATTAATTCGTGATCCAAAAAGTTACTTTGATGTGGATAAATAGGTCTTGAAATCATTTAACTCATTATTGGTGATCTGAAATGTTTGGGAATACTAAAAGAGCCGTGTTTTTGTTTAAGGTCTGCAAGCAAACAACACATTGGCTAATATTTTTACGTCAACGTTTTGTGTGGAGTAATTAAATCTTCACTGCAATGAATCATTTAACAAGGACGCTGTCTAAAGGTCTCAACAATTTTAAAGGTTTCCTAAAGTCTTTTTAAATAAAAATAGTGATTATTGTGCAGCTCCTTATAAAAAAATGTGTATAAAGACACACATTAACATAATGTTCTCTACAGATAAACCCAGTGAACCCCTCATCCCGGTCAGACCTACCTAGTCGCGTCAGCAAGCTGAGGGCCACCAACACAAGGGAGCCCAGCAGGGACACCAGGAGCCAGACGGCCGGGTTCCAGCACCTGCACTGGCTCTCCACAACACGCTGGTCTCGCATGGCTGTCTGACTGACCATCTGGCTGCAACACATACAGTCAGAATCTCTCAGTTTCTCCAAAATCCAGAGCTGACTGTGACGCACACTGTAGCCTAAATCACGGCAGATGCTTTTTTTTTTTTTTTTACAACTCAAAAACAATTGGTATTTAGTGTCCTGGATTTGAGAAGCCTAATTATAGTATTGGATTGTTTTATCTGATAAGGCCTGCAGCTGTTGTGACTGCGCTGAAGTAGGGCTTTGATGGGAGTCAGAGAGATACCATTTGAACAGACCCGTTGGTGAACATTAATGACTATGATCATAAAAGAGCTCTGAGTGCATCCTTACAGCTATGGAAAATCCCCGCACATGGGCTGCAACCACCGGCTACTGATCCTATCAGGGTTTGGGTGCTGCTGCCGTGGGCACAAGATGGCCACCCTGCCCAAACTTGGCAGCAGCGTGAGTTCTGCTACACTTCCCGACGGAAGAGAGAAGTTCAGGTTTTGAGCAACATCAGCAGCTGGAGAAGGCTTGTGTTACAAACAGAGGCCGATACCTTTGTCACTGTTTTCGAGGGGATTTTCCTTCGGATAGGGAATGTCAGGATTCATAGGGGATCATTCAATAATCGGTCAGATAATAACATTGACAAATTCCACAGAACTTCAAGAAGACGCTCTGAAGAGGGGGAAAAAAATATATCTTTGACATGCACTTTCACCAAAACTGCAACTTCATATGTTGGGGTATGATTTATGAGGAGCGTAATTGTACAGGATGTACATGTGTATTTGTGTCAAAGCTGGAACCTACACACACTTACACAGGCAAACATCCAAGCAAACAGTTGTCAGAGGCATGCTTTAATTTACAAAAACTCTGCCTTATTTGTTGCTCTGCTCGTGCAAAATGCCTCCTGACCTTACACAGGAATGTGTATTAGGGGATGATGAAGGGAGAATTTGATATTGGCCCCTTGAGATAGTGGACATTCCGGGCCTAGGTAGTGCACAAAGACATTTCTGCTTTCTCTGGTCCCCCATCGTCAAGCCTAAACGCTGCTTCCTGCAATCTGTCAGTAGAACCCTCCGAAACGCTAAGGCTCCTGATGACACTGCAGGGGCGCCTCTCATCTCCTCAGAGAGCAGAAGGCGAGGGAAGAAACAAAAATATCGTGCTACTGTACACTTTTACTGTACACTTGCCTTTAGCCTCTGTAGGAAACCTATTTAGAGAGGAGCCACTGCGAACAACTGTAAAATAGCTTTCATGCAATTTCATCCCCTGTGTAATTGTCTCAAAGCATGAGCTGCAGAAGCACACAGGCTCGCAGTACGTCAAGTTGGGAATTGGGGATTTTCACACCAGCACGGCGCTTGAGAACCGAGGATGCCTCCTTTGGAAACTGTCCGGGCACACCACTCGAAACTCTGGGACAAATGGTTCAGTTATGAGGGCTGAAAAACAATCTTGTCCCCAATGTTATGTTTTTCAATACTCCATTCATGGTAGGATGTAGCGCTGATCCGCTGGGGAATAATGTTGCCTTTTGTGTCGGCCCTGCTTCCCCTCCCTTCTCACTTCCCTGGGCTGAGAAATAGCTGAAAGATCTCGGCCCCACAAAATACCCCTTAATGTCTGAGATAGACCGGAGAATAACACTGTCAGGCCCGTTAATGGGAAGAATCTCATCTCAGTTAAGTAGAAAATGGTTGCGTCTGGCAGCTTTTAATGCAACTGGATTTCTTCTTTGGGACCAAAAGTTTTAAAACGTAGCAGACATAATTAGAAACAAGCGCTTAAAGAGTATACCTGAACCTTTTTCACCAACAAACCTTAAACTATGTCACTTCGGGCAAGCTTGTTCACTTCATAAGGAACACATTTACTGTAGAAAATGCAGTTTCAGAAAATGATTGCTTTAAAATTCTTTCCAAGTTTCTTCATATTACATTTAAGTTATAAAATTAATACATACCTGTTGTAAAAGTTTTATTCTTCACCCAAAATAATGAATAAAAAAAATATATATTAAAAAGGAATTTCCTCTCTTGAAAACCCCCAAAAATTAAAAGAGTCGAACTAGCAGGTAGCTCAGGTCCACAAATCCCACAGAAAATGTCAAATCTACAAACAGCAGAGAAGTCAGAAAACTCCAGTGTCCAGGGCTACATGTTTTAGGTCTTTCATCTCCTTAAGCCTGCTTGACTATAAGTACCTGGCTTCAGTGACCAGGATTACGTAAAACAATAAATAATACCACAGCTTTGTATGTTAATATTCTAACGCCCTGTACAAGTCAAAGCTTAAAAGATGCAGGAGGGGCATGAAAGAAACAAAGACGATGTAAGCTAACCCTTTACTGGTATCCCAGCATCTCCAGTTTCAGGTGGAGCTCTCAGAAGGTGCGGTCCAGCTCATCCCTGCATGCAGTCGCAGAGAGAGGCAAGGCTGTGGCTTAGGTTCTCTGTGTGTCCCTGTTTGTGTACTGGGCGCTACCACAGAGAGAAGATTCTGAGGCAACGAGATTTACACCAATCAATCTGATGACGGGCGTATTGAAAAGAGAGGGGTTTTTCTTGCAACAAACTTCAATGAATTTAATAAAGATTGTTTTTAAAAGATCAAATAATACATAATAGAAAAACAGAAATATATGGTGTGCATTTTATTTAACCTCCCAACGTCAGTACCTTTGCAATAACTACAGCTGCAAGACTCTGGGGTGTGTATATCAGCTGTGCACATCTAGACGGTGAAAGTTGTAACTCCAACAAATTGTCCTACAGGATTCTCCTGCATACATCTAGCAGTTTTATGTTTTTCTGGTTTGAATGCCCAGACTTAGCGTTTTGGATGTAGGCCAAAAGGTTCACTTTTGGTCTCATTTGAACCAGAGCACATCCTTCAGAAAGATTGGCTTTCTGCTTGACACTCATCCATTAAAACTTGATTTGCAGACCAGAAGACAGTTCAGTGTCCTGTGACAGATTCAGCCACCTAAGCTGTAGTTCTGCATAGCTCCTCGACGGTGTGTCGTCGTGATGCTGTTTGTTCACCATTGTTCTGGTGGGAAACCCCTGAAACCTTCATAGGACAGGCAGATTTACATTGACCACACGGACCCTGCTAATTAATTGACTTCTGAAGTCAACTGACTGGATTTTATTTAGCGTGTAGTACCGTAAAGAGGTAATGCAAATCAAGACATAATATTAGGTTGTTGTTTTTAAATACTTACATTGAATACAGCCTTACTACATCTGTCATTAAAAAAAAATCCAGATCAAAAATATTCAGCTCCCCAATAAGGAAAATCCAAACTTCCCCTTGACTTGTGTAGCAAACATATCATTTGCAGTCAAAGACGAATACTTTTGAGCTTTTGACAAGATTTGTTTTTCAAAACATGGCTTTTAAAGACCAATTAAGATGTCCTCTATATCAGTAACGGAAAAAATATGGACTTGTGTTATTCTAAATCCCTTGGCAAACTAATAGATACATGGGTTTATAAAACAGATAAACAAACCCCAAAGTTAGACAGGTTTTAACAACAGTAACCTTAATTCTAACTATTTTTGCACTCACTGGCACATCTAACATCATCAGCTGTTAATAATACATGCTCTAGTCATCATTAGGTGACAAATAAATCCTATTAACTTTATGGCAGTATTAGTATTTTCATATTATGTCTTGAACTACATGAAAGCAACTCTAAAAACAACATTTAATTAGAACTTGTTAATGTGCTTGTATTAATTGCATAGTTTCCTTCCAGCTCGTTAACTTGTGCTGAGGTTGCATTGTTATTGTGTAAAAGAGAGGGAAATATTCCAAAAGATAAGGAAAAATGCAAGTTTTTGTGTTTTTTTCTTTTAATCGAATCTCATTGTCTAAGAAAAATGTAATCTAAAAAAGATATATTATTTTTAAAAATGCTACATTTCCTTAAAATCAATAATAATGTAAAAGCCAATCAATAGTTATTGGCTTTCCTATGCTTTATGATGATATTTAGCCTAGAAATTAAATGGCATCAGCTGATAAAATCTTTTTGATTTCTGAGCGGAGGACATGACTGAGGCTTGCTACACTTTTCATACCCTCTAATATTTTATGTCTCAATATTTCTGCAACTGCCAGCGAATATTAAAGTAATAATATTACTGAATTATATTAGTAATATTAAAGAAAATTAAAAATAAAATAAAAACATTTTAGTTTTTTCAAAAAATAAGCTTTTTATTTATTCCAAACGATTAATTACAATATCTCAGTTTGTTCAGTATTGGTTTAACTATTGATAGAATTAAAATAATTCTGAGAATAAGATGATTTTTCATAATACAGTCTGTAATTTTGGCTCATGTAATAAAGATTGAAGATTTTTGTGATGGATTTAAGACTACTCAAAATGCAGTAAAATACTTTATTTAATGAGGTTGCAATAATTTTTAATACATATCAGTGCTCCCATGCATATCCCAATGTAACAAGAGAACAAGAACAACAAAAACAAGGCTGATGGCTTTTATTACAATTACATTTGAATAATCTCAAGGCTTCTACGATCACTAACTTTGTTCTCTTATTGAGAAAACAGCATTTCCACATGGTAGCACAAAATAACTGGATTTAAATTAAATTAAATGGAAATGTTCCCTTTTTCCAACATGAGTGCACAGGTGCCACGTGCTGAAGACACATTGCATGCGCATGCGTTCTCACCAATGACCGTAAGTGATGAAATGATCTGCAGCGAATGACTGGAAACAGGGCAGGTGGATGTGCAGCGATGACTGGAAGTCTTCCTCTTTGTCTCCCGTATTTCCTACTTTTGGTTAAGAAATCTGCACCTGTCGCTTCTACGGAAAAGAGGAAACAAAGCTGCTCTATCAAACAACAGATATGCACAAAGAAAATACTTGAGGAAACAACCCACACTGTAAGCAAAGGGCCTGTCCCCACAGGGATTTCTTCCACTTCTTAAGGCATCAGTTTTACCATGTTGGTATGAAGTGGTGTGAAGTCACCATCGCTGCTTGGCTTTGGTGTCTATTTTCAAAAACCTGACATCTACTGCTGATACTCTCAAATCGCCTGTACAGTTATTTCATTGCGAAAAGTTTTCACCAGGTTACATCTGAAAACCCAATCTGACCCCATTTATTCTCAATTTGAGAAACAAACAAGGACAGTGAGCGACAATTATTTGTAGCGGGTCATGAAGACAGGTGGTGTTCCACCTTCCATAGATGGGGGAGAGTGTGATGGACCTCAAAAGATTGAGATAAAAATAATTGGGAAATTATTCTATATTATATCCAATTTGTTTAAAGAGATATTCATAAAAATAACTTAGAAATTGTTTTAACACAGTTGCATGGATGTGACATAACTGCAGACTCTTAATGGTACTTATATGAAAATGAAGGAGAGCCACTGAGACCTAATGCATATTGTTAGTAATTGACAGGATAGGATAACATTAAAAAAATAGGGAGAGTCAAGTGTCTAGAGAATAAAAGCGTGTAAGGAGGCACCATACCTGCCCCTGGTCATTTCTGTGAATAAAACTATTCAGGGAGTTCTACTTGATCAGTTGTTTGGGTACAAATTACCCAAAGTAACACACTGTTTAGATTTAAGGGTCATGTTGAAAAGAAGTTCCCCACAGCAGTAACAGAATTGAATATGCAAGGTTAGACGACCAAATCATTGGAGAGGATCGTGTCAACAACAAAAAACTCACTTTAAAACACACAACTGAAAGCAGACAGTTAGTTGATGACTAGATATTAAGGTTTAGCTTAGTTAGGATTACATAAATGGTTGCTATTTACTTGATGTCAGACAAATGGCAAATTTGTAAAAACAAAACAAAAATTGTATTCCTTTTTTAAAGATGTTTAACAATGTTCAGTCTACTATGTTAGGTAAGTCCACCTTAAAAAAAAAAGGAAGTAACCCTAAAGTTTTTTGTATTTTAGAGTTTTTTTTATGATGTTACATTGTCATTCCCTTATCATCGGCAGTGTTGCTCCTGGTAGGCTTTGGCTGCCACAAATTGGCAGTCATCTGGGGGGGATATTCTCCATTTTGGATATTCACTTGAAGGATTATTAAATCACCAATTTTGGCAAGTTGATCAGGTCTTCAAGCAGTGAATCCACCCCCACATCAAACCAGCCATCTTACGTCATTTTTCCAAGGTGGTGTGGTGGTTTTACACCAGAAATATACATTCTAAAAGATTTCAGCATAGTTTTTGCAGTTTTTGCAGCCCACTGATGTGTTTAGTTTTGTTGTTTTTATAGCATACACAATTTTGTCATGCAGGGTCTGTGTCGGTGATTTCTTGGTTGGGAGTCTGGAAGTAATCAACAAATGTAATTAATCAGAGTCAATGTGTAATTTAACAAATTGTTATATCCCCCATTGTGGAAGTTCTGTTTGTTGGTCATGCTCTGTTTTTGTCCTCCGCCTCCATCCAATCAGCAATTATCTGTCCATTTATTAAGGACTGGGAACCTGCATTTCTCTGCCTTTTGCCCATTCTTTTGATCTAAACCCTGTTGTCTGTGTAGGCTAGAATGCCCCATTTGGTCTGCTGTAACATCTGGTCAGACTGTTTGGTAGGGGGAGAGCTGCCTTTTTGTTTAATTCCAGTTTTCTCCTGTTTATGAGGACTGTTAGGACGGTGGTTTTGTAGGTTTGTATGCTTAGTTTTTAATGGAGTTTGGTAAGTCTCTTTTTTTTCTTTCTATCCTTAGGGTGGATTTGTTTCTGTTGGCCGGAGTTTTCCCTGAGGTTTTATCAGTCTGAAAAGCATATTTATATATAAATGGCACCTTGACTCTTCTTTTCACTGTCAGAACTTATGTTAGTCCCTAATATCCACTAGACCCAGGTGGGGGATGTAAAAAAAAAAAAATCATAAGGGTTACATTTTTAAATTAAGAGTTTTATTACTTTTCCCCCTAAGAAATTAAGCCATCATCTAAAAAGAAGCTTCTTATATTTAGTTTGGTTCTGTTCGTCAAGTTTCCTCTATTTGCATCCATCGATTCTGTAAATATACTCACCAGGATTTTGCGTCACTGTAATCGCACCTCCACAGTATCAATCTGAGTCAATCTGCGCCTCCAGAATTTCTTTGTTCACTTTGGGTCTCATCTGCTGTTAAATTAACAACAATTATGTTCTTGTCTCTGGTTCTGTGCTCAGGTTTCCTTTTTTTTATCCTCACTGTAAATTTCTAATATATTAAAGAAAAAAAATCTGTGAGTTCTTCCTCTGCACTTAGATCATTGTAAAACAACAAATCCTGTTCGATGAGCTCAAACATGAGTGACAAAAAAAAAGAGGAAGTAACAGAGAATAAAACATTTTCACAACACTGTACATATGAGAGGACATCTTATGAATCTGGTTACCGATTATCACGTTTAGTGCAGAAAGTTGTGCAAGCATAGTTATGTGTGACGGAGTACTGTTATTGTTTTTCATACAAAAAACGTGGTCTGGTAATGGTGCAATAGAGTCTGGCCGCATGTTGTGTTTTGAAGTATGGGTTTAGGATTATCCTCACAATAATATTCAGCTAACGGAAGAATATTGAATCACATGCAGTGGCATGACTAGATTAATAGCTTGCGGTCCTTTTTGGCTCTTCCGCAACATTATGCCACACGAGAACAAAGCAGTCCAAGGACACTGACTGATAACTTTGACCTGCTTGCTGAAGCGTCTTTTTTTCTGTATATAAATTCTGTACTTTCCCAGTGAACACACCCTTTTTGAGAAACACTAAGCAGCAGCAGGTTTATTGTAAGGTAATAAGGCAAGAAAAGGGTGCTGTAAAAAGAAAAGTTATGATTTACTGATACAAAATGATACGCTCTGTATATGAGTGTAAGTCAAATTGTTCTTAATAAATAAAATTAGTTGTTTTCTTTTTGTCTTTGGTTAAGGTTTATTTGAGCAGTCATTTTATTCAGTTTGTTGAAATTGTACCTCTCACACTAAAGATTTAACACATTTGACATACATTTTAGGCTTCTGTTTAGGACGTTTAAATATCTATACATATCAGGAGTCAACAAACTTATGACAAATACCTTAAACAAATACATATTGTATATGCTTCTATTTTTAAAGACCATTTTCATTTTATTATTTTTAGTAAATATTCAGGAGAATCTACTACTAATAATAAAATGACCACATTATTATTATTGTTGTTGTTGTTGTTGTTTTTCAACATATCTTGTTCATCATATTTATTGACCTCTAACTGCAGACTGCAGCCACTAGTGGTCACCCAAGTCCCACATAATGAGTTAAATGCTGGTGACTGAGTTGCGTTCACGTACTGTCAGTAATACTAACTATGCGAGCAAACATAAACTAGTATGTTACTTCTGCCAAGAATAAATGCACAAAACTGTTTTAAGAAGTGTTGAAACTTAAAGTTAACCTTTTAGATATTTATTTAAACCCCTCTTGAGGGATACAGAACCAACGTATCAATATTTTGACACAGCTACACCGAAAACTGTTTTAAATCTTCTTTACGAGGCGGGAAAAAAATCTTTATTCCATCTCTAAATATATATTTTACCGTATTAGAAGCGAAAATCCATTTTGGACGAAAATATTAAGGGATATGAGTGTAGTGAACGAAGTATGAGGGTAGTGAACTTCATAGTACGAACTAAACTTGAAAGCAGCATGGTTGCTTGGCTACAGGATGGCAGTGAATGGGGCCGACCTGTCCCCTCAGTGCGTGACACCGTGGACCTTTAAATACTAATGTTGTCAGCAGGAGAGGCAGTGCACGGTCCTTTTTTTGACTGTGCACGGAACAGCTGAAGTTAAATAAGGATGTCTCCGTTTTTGAGAGGTTAATTATAACAACCGTGTCCGCTAGGAGGTGAGTTTCTTATAAGTTCTATCTAATAAAACTTAAGGGGGAGCTAGCTAACTGTTGCTAACTGTTGCTAACTGTAGCTAACTGTTGCTAACTGTAGCTAACACGACGAATTATCATGTAGCCGCGCTAGCTCTGCAATAACACGCTAAACTGCGTAACATTAAACAAATGTCTCTACTTAATATAACCCTATTAAGTTTGGTAATTAGCTTATCTTTGTGATATCTCAAATCTCTGGATTGTGAAGGATCACTAGCACGGTTTATTGATTCCTGACAGAAAGTCTTGATTACTTGTTGCTTCGACAGAAAATACAGCAACTGTGCTTATGTGGAAATGTTTTAAATAAACCAAATGAGCAAAAGGATACAGAAAGAAATAACACATACATGTTCACTTGTCTATTCAGGAAGTTAGGGAAGAAAATATAAGATAAAAATATTCTTAAAACTACTTCCAAAATCAAAATCTCTTTATTGTTGTTGTCAATAAAAATAAGTTCACAGACTGGGAAACTGTTCTTATATAATATTGTAGATAAACAAAATGGAATAAACTACAAAATAAAAAACACAACTGATGGTAGCAGGTCATATTATTTATAATACTAAAACAATAGTTTTTTTTTAACCTAATCTTACATAACAAGCTAATTTGATCTGTTACATGATGTATTTAAACCAAATCTTGATTTCAATATGTGCAGTTAAGCTACGTGTTTTTAATAACTCTTAATTAAATGTTGCAGAAATTTTGAATAGTGTTAGTTTAATAAGAGTGAATTTGCCCAACTGTGTAGATTTGTCAAAGAACCCTCTCTAATCGGAGAAATCCCCTCTAAAGAGTAAAGAGCCTGTCTATAAATGCTTATTACTGCCTATTTTTAAACAACGTTTAAAACAACATGACAGAAGTCGGGTTAAACTAAATGACAAAAACGTTTAGCAAAAAGATCTTAATAGGAACCATCAAGGGCTTTAATGGAAATTCAATTACGACAAGCCTGATTAACCCGGGACTACAGACATATTTCTATAGCATTCCCTATCATGTTACACAAGCTGTAGTTTCCAGGTAAATGATTGTAAAACCAGAGTAAATAAGGTTTTATGGCCACATTTAAAAGTTTTAAAACTTTTGCATGTTTTGTTTAAGATTGTGGTAACAAACATTTTCATGGAGTTTTCAAACAAATCTGCATCACTTCCTCATTTCTCCCACTACCCTTTACAGTCTCATCTTTCCTTGCTGCATGTCTGCTAACCATCCATCCATCACTCGCCTGTTCCTCTTTTCACCTTTGACGCATGCTCTCCTGTATATATATATATATATATATATATATATATATTAAAAAAAACAACTTGCATGTTTTGCTGTGAGTGAGGCAGTATGAAAGATGAGAAGGATAACCCTCTGACACTGTCGTCCAAGAGAGAATGCCAGAACCAGACGAACTACAGACAAGAGCTGGAGAGGCTGCGAGCTGACTTAGAGGCAGAGAAGGTCAGAAGGCTGTGGGCCTGCGGGCAGCTTGGCACGGAGCTTCGGTGTCTACGACAGGAGGCAGAGCGGGAACATAGGAGGACGCTGAGGGAGCTGGCCGCAAGACGTTTTTGGCCGAAGGACCAAAGCCGTATCCATCTTCTGTTTAAAGAGGAACAGACCAAAAACGGAGGGCAGCACAACAAGGCGCCGTCCACAACAAAGCTGGAGCAGTTGCTGCTCACCCTGTACAAGAAGATAAATGGGAAACAGCCGGGTTATAAATTGCACCATGGGCGAGGATTAGAGCTAGAAAAAGCCATCTTCCTCTGCCGCCTCCTGGAGGCTCATGGGAGGCTGTTGCAGGGTAGGTTAGGACCACCCAGCTACACAGCCAAGTATTGCTCAAAAAGGCCAGATGACAGCTGTAGTCCCTGTCAGACAGCAGCAGTCCTAACCTGCTACAGACCCCAGCTGAGGGCGTCCCACAGAGATTTGTCCTCGTACAGCAGGAAGTCCAGGTCTGATCATAGGAAGCAGTTTTCAGGAAGCTTCCTACAGAGTACTGGGTCATGCACCTCTACTGGAGCGAGAGGTCAGATGAGCTCTCTAAAAATGTCTCACACCTACAACACCATCCCCGCAGTTCAGGACGAAAACCCCCCCCACAACAATGAGTCCTCCTCATCAGGCGAGTCGTCATCAACCGAATGCAAGGAAGGGAAGATGGAGGTGAGTTTACGAATCTTTTTCCTCTTTTGTTGCTGAAAGGAATGCTTTGAATCAGGTTTCTTTGTCAGGAAAGCGTTTGTTGTACATCGTACATCTTGTTTTCCACTAGAAGTGGTGAGTCCGTGTTGTTGTGTTGGTTCAGAACATTTACACACTATGGCTTTTTTTTTCACCAGAGGTCTTGGTCTTGGACTTGAGTCATTAATATTATGATTTTAGACTAATTTATATTTATTTTACCCTAAATCTAATGTTAATAACATATTAATAACTTGTGTACTGTGGGAATGTCAGTAATATTTTTCAGAACATGAAGTTTTTTCGGTTCCCTCTAAATGTTTATTGTAGAAGTTAAGACCTAAATTAAGACTATGCCTACATCTACGTTTAGTTGAACTATAGAGATGCAATATAAATATTTTTTTCTTTTTTTAAAATTTGTAAGGTTACTCAAACATTTCATAAGTCCTTAAGATAAATAGAGTTTAACAAAACAACACATGGCCTACAATTTACATCTAACACACCTAACCTATAACATTGTGCAAAAGGACTTGAGATTTGAAGTTTCAGACTTCTGAAATGATTTGTGACTCAAGGATAAAGTTTTGAGACTTAAGAACGGTTTTCACAGATCGCTTTTTGTGTACTTTAGATTGATTTTGTTTGTCTTTTGTGATATCCTGCAGCGTTTTTTACCATCGTAATTGTAGGCAGTGTTTCTGTCTAAGCTTCTTCTTTTTTTAAATCAATTTCTCCAACAATGTAAGGTTCAGAGATTGGGTTCAGGTAAATGTGTTTGTGCATCTCACTTTTTTTCAATGTGCAATGAAGTTTAGTGTATTTTATCAGGATTTGATGTGATGGAACCATAAAAACGAATGGCATTTGTTTTGCTCGAACTCTGGTTTAATGGATTTGGTTAAATTGTGCTGAGTGGTATCAGAATATAGGGGAGATGACTACAAATGTACAATAACTGCTTAAATTAAAGATATTTATATCATGTATCATTTCCTTGTTAATCATTCATCGCTTTGTGTTGATCAACCCTGATGTGTTGATAAATGCAAATAAAACAGTCTTTGGTTGTGACATTACACAATATAAAGAAGTTAAAGGGGTGGGAATACTTTTGTATGACACTATATTTACTGTTGGCATTTCTTATCCTTTTATTTAGAAATCCAGAAATCAAATTGATTTGGTTTAAATAAATTTATTTGGAAGATGCGGTTTTTATGAGCAGAGAGAAAAGAGATGGCTGGATATATAAATATATATATATATATATATATATATATATATATATATATATATATATATATATATATATATATATATATATATATATATATATATATATATA
>JAVLVB010000868.1:232959-296033 GCA_032876305.1 Orestias chungarensis | reverse complement strand
ATCAATTTTATTGTGTGTTGTGTTTTGACCCTATTTACCTGGAAGTTTCATGTCTGTATTTGACGGCTGCTTTATGAGCCTGTCGCGGAGGCTTTGTAAAAACGGCTTTGAGTGACAGCATGTCAGCAGCTCTAATCTTGACAGGCTTGAACAAGGCTTCTTTCTGTCTGTGTGTGTGCAGCATCTATGGTTTGATGCTTGCTTGAAAATGCTGATTACAATATTTTCTTGTTCATGTAATAACTAGTTCGAGCCGTCCGTAACCTAAAAAAGATTTGCGGACATAAATTACAGTTATTTTGGAAAACGTTATATCTGTGGGTTGTGTAGCTGCTTTGGAGGCTGTTACCTAGCCAGGCAGTAGACTTCAGCTACAAAAAAAAAAGCAGAGGAGGAGAAGAAAGGGTTTACAGTATGCCTATTTTCTGCTATAGGGGGAATAAAATCTCATTATTGTGTGTACAGTGTTATAAATAATAAAACAGATTGCAGAGAAGAAAATAAAAAAACAAATAAAAGGCATAAGCCACTTAAACCCGCTGCATTATACATTAAACATTACAGAGGGAAAATAATTTTTAATCAAAAACTTAATTAGTAACCATAGTATTGATTTACTTTTTTTTGTTCTCAGAACATATTAATTACAAATTTCTCTGTCAACATGTCTGTCCTCTCAGCCACCGGCCCTTTTACCTATTTGCTCCTTTAGTCCTGCCATCCGTCTTCAAATACATTGGAACCATCCTTCTTTTCTTTTATCATCTGATCATGCATCTCACTGTATGCGCATCCATCTATCCATGTTTGTTTGTCCATCTAATTCATTCATCAGTGAAAATCATTACTTATTAAATCAGCTTTAAAAAGAAAGAAACCTAACTCAGTTTAGAAAAGTAGTTTTGACTCTTGATGTAGCACTAAAAGTGGCCCTTTAAATAGATGTTACTGTGATTTATCTTTCTCCACTCCATGGATTATAGATGTAAAGGATTAAATCACCATGTTTGGTTTGAATAGCTGAAATAAGTCTTCTAAAGCTGGATGTCCAACTATCCCAGTGGTTACTATCATTTTTACACAGAGTTGTGGAAATCTCTGCAAACGCTCACATGTGCACATCCGAGCCTTTTTGCAGCAAAACATACTCAGATCAGTGTTTTGTTGTTGTTTTTTTTGTTTTGTTTTTTAGGACTGAATTGAAGAGCTGCAGCGACATATCAGTTTGGACAGCGAACACTTGTTCTTTTGCCTGCCTCCCTCTGTTGCAGTGCCAACTGCCTTTTAATAGTCAATAGGCAGCCACCATCATTCCAGCGTCATCTCCATGGAAACGAGCCGTAGCGGCTGCGTTGATTGGATCCGGTCTCAAAGCCTGCCTTTTTGTTATAGGATGAGGGTGGCGGTACTCCCTGCCCCCTCCTCCTGTCGACACTTGCCGTCTCGGGCTCACCCGTTTATACCTTCGTCCCCCTTCCTTACCTTTACTGCATCGCAAATAAAATGGGATTAAGCAGCACCCTGTCGAGCCTTGTTGAATTTGGATTAAAATGCTTTGTGACGCGGCCGCGTCGGTGACGACATCGCTGAGGAGTCATCACGCCACCCACATCCCGGCGTCGCTGCAAGAAAGGAGACTGGAACGGAGACCTGTTAGACTGCTTGTATGTTGTCCGGCGTAAATCTTACCTTAATCTTTGGTCGGTCTGGGCTTGCAAGCGCTGTTTTAAAATTTATGCATGGGACTATAGAAAGCCTGCTCCTCTCTCTGTCCCTGCGGGATGACACAGCAGAGCAACGACAAGAGATGAAAACAAGCCGTCGTCGTGCTGTCAGGGGGACTCTGTTTAGTCATAAATGTTTGAAATAATATGCAAAACCATGACAATCAGTAGCTAGCTTTCAAGAGCCCAGGTAAAAATGGAAGTAAATGTCGTCATTTTGGAGTGAGAGCATGGATGTGGCTCACGCCTCCAGGTTCGTTTGGAACTGCTTCTAATCCGGCTTCTTTAAATTCACCACACACATCCATTAATACCCTATAAGACACATTGTTTAGTAAATGCTAGAAATGTGGTTTGCTCAGTCTTAGGCACGTTACCTTTGCTCTGAAAAATGCACCTTTTTCTGAACTTCACCCAAACAGCGATTCTTCGTAATTTGAAGTGAGCATGTAGGGACAGGGACACATTTGGCCGTGGACCTCGGTCGGTCCCACGGTTTTGCTCTGCCGCTTGTTGCTTAAATAGAGGGATGTATGACCTGTGGTCTCGGCCTGAGCAGCCTGAACCTGCAGCGACAAACAAAGACATGGAGAGTCCCGAAGAGACACGAGCTCCGGGATGCCAGCCCAGAGAGCAGGAGCAAAGACGGTCTTGGGAGCAGAAAGAAAAGAGATGGGGGATTTCGGACAAGGACATCCCAGCTGCTGCTCATTTGAGGACGTCACTGTTGGGAAAGAGGCACCATTCGCTTTATGCAAACCTCCACGGGTTTGAAATGGAAGGATTACGAAAGGTAAGCAGCATTTCTGTCTTGTTAGCTCCGCTATTGATGGGAGATTTTAACTGTTACATGCTTTGCAGTGACACATCTGGTGATGCGATCACAGCTGAAGTTTATATTAGTCCGTTTACAGGATGCCTTAGTCTGAGGATGCGTGGAAATAATGAGAGCGACATACTTGTGGAGACAGGTTTTCTGGGGCAGGGTTGTGCTTGGCATGATTTATTCTGATTGAGGATGACCTGGTATCTATTTTCATTCAAGTGATTCCCCTCAGATGAACGCACACGACAGACTTGCTGTTTAAGTTGAAGAAAAGCTTTCAAGATCTTCATTTATGGTAGAATGACTTATGGTTTATCTATTATAGACTAAGGAGAATGAAGTAAAAGGCTAAATATTTTCTTATCAGTTTCCTCATATGTGATCTTTTTAAATGATAGACTAGAAATTTCAAATACAGCAATGTCCACCAGTCTATCGTTTTCCGCATTACGTGGCTCCATATGTCTGCGTATGTCACCATTACCCAGTAGATTTAGCTCCAAATCCAACCACCACAAGACCACAACACTTTTTAAGCGTGTTAATAATTTGCTCACCACTGCGGTCAGACCCTCTATCTCTCTCTGGATGTATTGGAACACTAGTTTGGTCCTTGAAGCCTCCTCAAGTATCTTTTTCATATCCGTGGAGGACCACACTGGAAGCAGGAAGTTTGTCTCCTCCACTGACCACTGATGCTTTGACTTCAGGTCCATTCTGTTTCTTTTGTCGCACAAGTAAATCCGGTGTTGTTATAAACTACAGCTCTTTACCTGTTTACCGGCTAATAATTGTTACGTAGCCCTCAGTCGCTGACGTCATCACGTCGAACCGGTTCATTCATCTGACCCAAGAAAGAGTTGGGGCCAGCTAAACACTAGTTTTGAACCAGTTTGGTCTGTGGAAACACAAAGAACCAGTGCTAACTCTGGCTCTAGCACCGAACCACCACTGGAACCAGTTTGGTGGAAAAGGGGCCTTAGGAGACCAAATTAGCCTTCAGAGGAAGCTAATTTCAGCCGCTTACATCTGCCATTCTTGAGCTTGTGATCATAATGTTTGGTGGGAACATAAATTGGCTGGTAAATCCAGAGGATCACCTTTCAGCCCAGACCGATACAGCGCCCGCATCACCGCACTCGCAGCACCCATCTGCCTATTGATCTGCAATGACTTGCAAAACTATTCATACACTTTGAAGTTTTGATCCCAAAGCAGATCAAAATCAGTTTCATTTTACAGAGAGCATTTGTTAAGATTGGCTCCTGTAGCTTGCCGTATATTCTCGGATTTTGGGTTCAGACTGTTCTTCTGTGGCTTTAGTTGTATGTTTAGAGTCATCCTGTGAGAAGAAACCTCAGCCCCTGTCTCAAATGTTTTTTGTTTTTTTTCCAACTAACAGGCGTTAAGGATTTTTCTTTTTTAGCTTCATCCATTTTCCCATCGAAAAGGAGCAGTTTTTGTGTTGATGCTGAAGAAAATCATGCCCACAGCATGATGCTGCCAGCAGGAGGATCCACTGCCTAGACTTTGTTTGATATGCAAGCAACAGTCTTCAATTTTGTTTTTTTACAGCTGCTTCTACCATGTTTGCTCTGTTCTGTACACGGCTTTTGCTAAACTTAAACATGATTCCCTATGGTTTAAAAAAAATAAAAATAATAATAATCCACATTAATTTTCACCTTATTTTTTTTATAGAAATGTTGAAAACTAGACATCATTACTTTCTGCATTCGGCATAAGATCATCAACCTTTTAATATTCTTTCTTTAGCTTTTCCACCTTCACTGTTGTTGTTTTTTCTTATCCCTAATCTTTACGAGATTTCATTGTCTAGCTGATGGTCTGAGTGCAGCTTTCCCTGCTGTGTTCACCACCTCTGTCGATGTATTACCCTGTCAACGTAATCACCGCCAAACAAAAGCTCCGTAATAAACCCTTTGGCGCACAACCTTGGGAGTAAATGTGTGGCCACAGCCGGTGAGACGAAGCATTAAATGACACATTAGGAACGATTATTTGGTCATGTCGCAGCAAGGGCCTGTAATTTGTTTGGGTCCTCAGCAGGAGGTTGTCACATTTGGATTACTTCTTTAGGATTAGCTTGGAGTTTAGCACAAATGGTATTTTTCTGGCTACTATTTCAACCCAGAACTGTTATTGAATAATATGTGTAAAAGAGCTGGAATTGGATATTACTTGTCTATTAAGTGCTCAAGACACTTAGTAGTAAATAACATTAGTTTAGAGTGAATGATAAAAAAAAACTTACAGCTCTTTGTTATTTAATCCAATAGTTGAGGTCTGTGCGCTAAATAATCAATACAGCGATCTGTTTTTAAGTTAATTTGAATATAATCCTTGTAGGTGATCATTCCCAGTTTCTGTGCACAGATTGTCAACCAGTAGAGAATTTATCAGTAATAATTTGTTTCTATCTGTTGTAACAAACATGAAGGATTCCTTTTAAAGATGAACAGTGCCTACTGCCTGTCAGGGTGTCTGTGTTAGTCAATAAAAATAACTTGTTTCTTTATCAACTTTATTCCACCAAGAACTGCGAACGAACAGCACTTCCTCTTGTACCGATGAAGAACACAAACCCAAAAACATATGCTCCAGCATAACAGTGCCCCTAGTGGATGAACATGTAAAATAAACAAAACAAAGGAATAACAATCTCCCACTTTTCTTTAAAAAAAAAACACAAAAAAACAAACAACGATATATATGTTTTACGACTGATGGGAAAACACAGCAGTTAAGGATTTTGTTAGAAAACAACGTGATAGAATGTGAAACATCTTTTGAATGAATTTATTTAACAATCCAAAGACCTTCATAAAGAGCCTTGAGGAGTGAGGTTGTGGATGCTCCCTTCTTTGTTAAACAGTCTGCGAGTTGGTCTTTTGTTTGAGACCACAACACTTGATGAACTTTCTTAGTTTGAATCAGCTCTTTAATTGAACTGATTTCCAGACTTAACCGTTTCTCTGCAACAAACTTAGTTGAATTAACTGCATCAACAAGAGAGAAATTATCAGTTACACAGATTATAGGTGGAGGACAATCAGTACTACCAGCACTGAGTTCAGAAAAGAGTGTAGAAAGAAAAATGGCGATATCAATCCCCTCAGACATAGTGAGTGTTTCACCTGCTAGTGTGCTTCTGACAATTCTTGATTTTCTTTGACTGCCATGAAATAGGAGAGAAACGCCCGTTGTCACCCATCAAAACAATGAAGTGCCCACCTTGAGTACCCCCATCTGAAAGATTTCCAAAGGATGCATCAGTGAATGTAACCATCTTTAAGTTACTGTCTTACCCAACGTGTTGAAAATTCAATTCAACTGACTTGGCTTTGAGCTTACACACAACTCTGTTTGCTTCATTTATGGTCTGTACTGTAGAATGTTTGAGACGAGATGGTAAATCACTTGAATCAAACATGACATCAGGCCTGCTCTGTCTCGCCGCCCACAGAAGTTGGCCTATCTTAGATCTGAGCTGCTCAGTCTCCTTTACATTGAGAGGTGAAGCTGACTCTGCTGCTCGTAAGGGTGAGAGGTGTATGCACTGCAGGTGCTGAATGTATGTTCCTTCGTGTATTTGTACTTTCTTACCTTCAGTAACAAGATTTACCCCCAAATAGGAAAAGCTATTGTGTGCTTCACGACCGACATTAAACTTCGACCTCAGGTGAGGTATGAGGTATGACTGACTCTGAAAACATGTGTGAACCACCCCATATAAAATCATCAACATGACAGCCAAGTACACCTGTTACATTTTGTGCTCATCCAGCCAATAGAAAACTGCAGGGTCAACCTTAGACATTATGCCTCCTGTTTCAACCATGATGCTTTTTACCCTGTTATACCAACACAGTGAAGCGTCAGCTAAACCATACACACATTTTCTCAGTTTCCAAAGCACACCTGTGCTATTGGCTTCTGGGGAGGTTTGATGAAAATGTCTCTGGACATTTCCATTCCTTGTAAAAAAGCAGATTTAATGTCCATAGAGTGAAGGTCCCATTGTTTTTGACATTTAACTGCCAGCAGGAGTCTCAGTGACTCTGAGGCACAGGTTGGAGAGTCTTTTTGTAGGTCAGAAACTTTTAGCTCCTCAAATCCTCGTGCAACAAGTCTTGCTTTATTCCATTTTCAGTCTCTTTCAGAGTGCACACCCTACGAGTGGAGACACACTTTTGTCCTTTGTCCTCAATTACTTCAAACACTTGGTTCTGTTTCCAGCTTTTTATTTCATTTTTTTTGCTTCATCAAACGAAATATCTTTACTCACAAAAACATCCTCGTGCGTATCTGTATCCTCAGCATCTGCCTGGACGTGAAGATCCTCCAACTGTGACAGATCAGATGATTCACTGTTACCAGCCACTTCTGGAGGCTCAAGAAGCTCCAAGTTAAACCAGTTCTTGTATTTCCCAATTGCTTTGCCAGCATGCCCCAAAACTTTGGCTTTTTGTGAGACACCCTCTGCATTTCTCACAATTTGACCCGTCTTTATGATGGTGTTCCCATTATTCTGTCTCTCTGCCTGTGCATTTTCCGGAGCAGGCAAAGGATGATTCTCAGGATTTACTGCAATAGTGTCTCCTCCTAAATTCCCTTCAATGATGTCCACTGTATGTTGTCCTGGATTGTTCTCCTCATTGCAGGCAATCTGAGGTTCTTCATTTTCGTGAGTAACTTTTCTCAATCTGAGTTGGTGCACCCTGACACAGATGCCTCTGTGTCTAACATAAACAACTGCACCATCTTGACCAATCACCACTCCTTTTCCTTTCCATTCTGGACAATCCACTCTTTTGTAAAAGACTTTGTCTCCAGTTTCATATTGCTCGTCTCTGGTCCGCAGCTGTTTTTTTAATGCTGTGCGTATCCTTTCTGAGCATTCTGCTTCTGAAAAGGCTTTTATTGCAGCATGCAGGGCTGAAATGTGCTTGGCAACCCATTGGCTCTTGGTGCTGCCCTCTAGAGCTGGAGCTTTGTCTATTAATACAGAGGGCAGGTTGGGATTCTGCCCGAACACCAGCTGATGTGGGCTGTATCCATGAACACTCTGCACAGAGTTCTTTGCCATCAGGGCCCAGTCCATGATAGTGCTCCAGTCACATCCAGTACTTGCTTTGACTTTCAGTAGGATCTCCGTCAGAGTTTGATTATGGCGTTCTAACAGTCCATTACTCCATGGACTGTAAGCAGGTGTTGTCTTAATTTCAATAATAAAGTTCTCGGCCATGTCTCTCACTTCCTCATTATTAAACTCACCCCCATTGTCACTGAACAACTTTTGAGGTGGGCAATGCACACTGATCCAATCATGGATAAAACATTAGACTATTCCTGAAGACCTCTTGGTGGTTAAGACACTACCAGCACTGAAAAGGGTGAACTGGTCAATAATGTGTAGGTACCAAACCCCAGGTTCAAGTTGGTGCAGATCCACAGCAGCGGTTTCATTGTATGTAGATGCCAATGGTAAGCCGACAGCAGGTTTTGGTTTGGTCTTACAATATTTTTGACACACTTCACACTGGTTCACGACCTTTTTCAGCAGGCTGTCACATTCTGTGTCCTTGTTGCCAGAATTAGTCAAAAGTCTTTGTATTTTATCAGCAGAGGCGTGTCCAAACTGTTTATGAAGTTTCTCCAGAACTTTCATCTTTTCACTGGTGTTCATCTTGTCAGTTGTAGTCAGTATTTGTTCCTCCGTAGCTTCTAATAGCTTAGCAGGTATCTTTACCTTTTTTATGGAGTGCACGATTTTTCCATCTCCAAACTTGAATGGCCTGTGACGTTGTGTTTCTGTCTCTTTCATAGTTTTCACACTTTTCTTTTGTAATACAGTACTGTAGTTATCCAGCCACTCTTGTCCACAAACTGTCCTAGTGCAAGAAGTATTATTGCAGAGCCAAAACATTCTGTCATGAATATTTCTGCATCTGTTGTTGATTCTTTGGTGTACAGAGTTAAATTGCACTCTTCCACGTTTTTTGTATCATCAGCAATTTTAACACTATCAGCTTTGTGCGGACATTTTTTAACCCAGTGAAAAGTACTTTGGCACACTGCACATTTCGACCGACGTCCGTACTTATCCAGCGGGTTTGTTCCGGACTGCGGAGTGTTCTGATGGAGACTTTGCCGCCAGTACTTGCCTTTTTGCCGCCGTTGCTCGGTTGCAAACACGGACTCCTGGCTAATCCCTTCTGCTGCCGCACCTCTTTATTCGCCAAATATTCTCTTTAAAGCGGACTTCATGGAAGCAAATGTTACATCTGAGCATGCCGTTAAGGCCGACTGTCTGTCCGTTACATCCAAACACGCGGTGTCCAAAAGGTTAAAAGCCAAAACTGCGTCAGGTAGCTCCATATTGTATTTTTTTATGCGCGAGTAACGCTGCTCAAAATCAATAATATAGTCGGCCATCGACATGTTAACTTCGTTTTTTATTCGGTCAAAATCAGAGTACGCCTCATATATTCTATCCTTTTCCTCTTTTAGGAACAAGTCATCTAGTTTAGCGAACAATGTGGTCATTCCAGTGTCATTATTTAAATCGTCTACCGGAATTTCCATCGCCGTGTCCCGCGCTCTTCCAGACAGCGCCAGGGCGACGGAGAGCGCTTGCTTTTTCTTCTCCAAATCTGTAACTCTTGTCCAAATTTTGTCTTCCTTCTCCAGCTTTCGTAAGACTTTCCTTCCTCAAACGTTGCCGGAACTCTGTAGTTACTAACCATCCTCTGCTACTAATGTTATTCAATAAAAATTACCTGTTTCTTTATCAACTTTATTCCACCAAGAACTGCGTACGAACAGCACTTCCTCTTGCACCGAAGAAGAGCACAAACCCCAAAAACATATGCTCCTGCATAACAGTGCCCCTAGTGGATGAACATGTAATATAAACAAAACAAAGGAATAACAGTACTTATTTATCATTATCATAATTTGTCATTATCATTATTTTTTAATCATTTTTCTATAAATTGCCTGACTTTCTTGGGTTAAAGGTTTAATATGTTGTGCCCTAAGTGGTCAAATAAATAGCTGAATTAGTAAAAACTACCCTGTTACATCAGGCATTGCAAGCGTTTAACATACCACCCTCACTGTAAATCATATAACACTGTAATATTTTTGCTTTACTTTTAAGAATCAAGCTCAAGGGATTAGTAGATTTATGTCGTATGTAAGATGTAGAACTGTAATAATAGTTATGTTGTTTCAGCAGCAGTTAACTTGACCCAATATTGTCTCCTCTACCTCAAATTTCTGTATTTTTATTGAATCAAAAATGTGCGTGGCCAAACCACTCTACACCGCCCCCTAACGTGAGATAGACCAACCCGTAACTCCTACAGAGCTCAAACTTTGTATATAGGTAGACTCCCAGAAAAAAAGTCACTTGGAGGTGTGCCCTAAACCCAACAGGAAGTTTGCCATTTTGGGTAAAAGAGTCAAATTTGGCAGTTTTTCAATTTTCATAAATGTTTAACTTTAAGGATCTCCTCCTAGAGATTTTGAACTATTAGCTTCAAACCTGGTCACCAGTCCCCTAAGGCATTGGGGATTAAAAGTTATCAAAATCTTGAGTTTTTGAGAATGTTAAAGGGGCCGGACCAGGTCACAAAGTTGGCGTATTTGCCATAAACAACAACTATAACTTTCACATAAAAAGGTCAATTTGCACCAAAGTAGGTATGAACCATCCATGTTGGATGCTTGACGATCCTATGTGGTCATATGATGACATCATTTAAGCCCCGCCCCCTCAGAACAGGAAGTCAGTTTTTTTTCTTGGAGAGCTACATCTCTGGCCCACTTCACCTAATCAACATGGTCTTAGAGGTAAGACACATAACATGTTGGTCTAACTTTCTTTAAAGCAACAAAATAAGACAATCAGCTAAAACAGTAAAAGACACATAGGAGCATACAACTCATGCAGTGTTAAAAGCCAAACAATAAAAGTGGGCCTTCAGACGACACTTAAAACAAAGTGGGGGCAGTTCGAACACACGCAGAGCATTCCAGAGTCTGGGACCAACAACAGAGAACGCCCTGTCCCCCCTAGTTTTAAGTCTAGTCTTAGGGACCGTAAGCTGGGACTGGCCCCCAGACCTCAGAGTATAAAAATGGAGGCAATCAGAAATGCAGGTTGGAGCCAGTCCATTTAAAGATTTAAAAAACTATTTTAAAGTCTTTTCTAAAATGTACAGGGAGCCAGTGCAGTGAAGCTAAAATAGGGGTGATATGTTCTTCTTGGCCCCTGCTAAAAGTCGTGCTGCAGAGTTCTGGACTTACTGGAGATGGGAAAGAGCCTTGTTACAAACACCAGAGTACAGGGCATTGCAGTAATCGAGACGAGAAGAGATAAATGGGTGCACAAGTTGTTTCAGAAGATTAAAAGATAAAAAAGGTTTGACTTTTGATAAAAGACGGAGGTGATAAAAACTTGATTTTAAAACCGGATTAACATGTGTATCCAGTTTAAAATCATTGTCCAAGTTGGGACGGACAAAGCTTTGAAGGGGTCCCAAGTAAAGGAGGGTCTTCCCAAACAACATGACTTCAGTCTTTCCCTCGTTTAGCTTTAAAAAATTTGGGCAAACCAAGCCTTGACGTCATATAGACAGCTAAGTAGGGGTGTCAGGGCGCAATGGCTATTTTTTGTACATAGAATGTAAATTTGGCAATTATGTGCTTAAAAGTGATAAGACATGCCATGTTTTCTAAAAATCTCTCTGAGTGGTAGCGGATACAGGGCAAAGAGAACTGGCCCTAGGATTGAACCCTGGGGGACTCCACCATGGAGAGGAGCAAAAGATGAGGTGGAGTCCCCGAGCCTGACAGAGAAGGACCTCTCACTCAGGTAGGACTGAAACCATATAAGGACTGTCCGCCTGACACCCACCCAGTTTTCCAGACGTGATAAAAGAATTGCATGGTCCAATGTGTCCAATGCAGCTTTGTGAGATCTAACAGCACTAAAATGGCAGAGCTACCAGAATCGGTCATTAAAAGCAGTTCTTCAAAAACCTTAAGGTTTATAGCCTGATTGGAATGGGTCTAAAAGGCAATTGGTGTGTAAAAACGGATGTAGTTGGGCAAGGACACATTTCTCTAAAATCGGTGCTCATAACCAGACTTTTGTTACTTATATCCCTGACAAAGGAGCCAATAGTGCACAGACACTCCGCCGCCATCTTGAAACTCACCAGCCCTGTTCCACATCCCACAGGAAGTCAGCAATTTTGGACTTAAGCCGCCATTTTTTCTCTTTTCACACGTTGTATCTGAACGAAGTTCTCCGACAGCTTTGAACCTGAAGACTTCACAGTCATTCTGTAGAGTCTTGAGGCATTGAAGGGCAAGCATGATGAGAAGCTTTTAACTACATCAGTGTGTGGGCGTGGCTAAACTACCAAATCTGACCCATCACCATAAAGCATCGAGGTGGAATAACTTCCACGAGGAAGGTCATGGCTCAAAGAAACTTTCTGCCCTTCATAACAGAGCAGCTCTACTGACATTAACATCGACTATGCTGGCGTCACTAAGCCCCGCCCCCTTTAAACAGGAAGTAAGCTATGTTTTGATGCTACCTTGCTAAATATTACTCCAAAAACTCATGCAGGTTTAAACCTGGGTTTGATGATATTCAACAACATGAAACCTCTTCTGTGCCATTTACAAAAACAATGTAGTGCTCTTTTATTTTTTTAAGTTGTTCACATGACACATGAGATATGAAGAAATATGCCAAATATTTACAGTAAAAAAAAATTTTTAAACTATATTAAATGGGTTAAACTTGGGGACAAAGCAAGTGTGCTCTCAATTTCTGTGATGATTCTCATTTTTGTCACGGTGTAGAATAATTGCACAGCTATTAATTATTGTTTGTCAAGAGATTTTGTTTTGGAAATATATTCAAGGTCCCAAAATCAACAACCTTGTTTCCGAGGAGGGATAGGCTCAGAGCCATTGATCTTAGTTACTTAATTGGATCAGCCCTGGGTTAGAAGCCGCTAAAATACCGAAGGTTGAATATGGTAGCGGTTAAGGGGAGTAGACTTTTTGTTATTAGTTTTTGTTATGATAGCTGTAGTAGATATGGAATATGAACTCATCTGGCATGGTTTGCTATTGTAAGAAGGAAGGGTATTTATTCAATCTAAGACCACTTCATAAGTGTATGAAGTATATAAGGGTATTTTAGTATGTAAGATTGCTTTAGGATTAGTTTCAATATCTATAATAGTGTTGTGGTTAGTCTGAAAAGGTTTAGTGTCTGTACAGGAGCAATCTTTGTTTCTGATCATTGTTTAGTAATCTCATTTTGTATGTGTTGATGGGGACACTTACTTACACATCTCTGTGGCTGTGTGTTTTCATGGCCAGCCATGTTAAGTGGTGTAAATAATTGATCGGGGAGTGCAAAGAGAATCTCTGGGGTAATGGTTCCTCTCCACATCACATGTGAAACATGCCTGAGTGTCTGCCAGCCGTCTGGCTGCAACGAGGCGAAGTCTTTGTGATGCAGTGGTTACAATTGTTGCTCAGTTGTCACTTTCCCTTGAACTGTACATTAACATTTCTACATGTACAACTCTGTCAGAAATGTAGAGTCATTTTATAAATGGGTATAAACAAAGAGTTATTTTAATAAATAGTAAATGCAAACCGCATTAGTTTTGTTATTTTAGGAGTCCTCCCATAACTTCCTCAAGAGTTTGCTGGATTTAATGTGACGCCACGGCAGATCGCTCCGTCCACACGGTAGACTAGCAAAGGTAGAGCTAACCTTGGACTAGCAAACACGACTGTAGTGGCAGAGGCAGTGAATCTTGCAGCATTTAGGCACGCAGCCAACATGACTGACGTAGCAGGATTGTTTCTTTTGAATCATTCACCTTTATAGGTACTTTACCACATGGGCACAGTCACAGACTGTGTTTAAAACATTGACCTTTTAGCCCCAGGTTGTTAGGGATTCACTTAATATAAATTTAAAGTGACTAAATGAAATCAAGGTGCATGATAGTTGATCCACATGTTTTTAACTGGAACAGCATGTTGATGTTACTAACCGCCTTTAACAAAATTAAATGTTTTAGTAAAAACAAATATCTAGATTATAAATGGCTTTTGTATATAAAAGAATGGCCTTATAGGCATTATCTCCAGAGCTCTGTCCTCCAGAGCACCTCTACCTTTGCTGGTTTATTTGTTGGAAACTCCCCAATGGGATTTTTGTTACTCTAAGCTCTTGGTGAAATGATGCTGACTACAGGAAGCTGAGGTGATGACACTGATGGATTAGGGGCCTCCGAAATGCTTACTGTACCTGTGCTCCTCTGTAATCAGCGGAATATAACCTACATGACACCTGCCATGTTTCTAACTTTCTCTGTTGACTTTTGACAAAACTCAACATAATTCTGTTGCAGAAAAATTTCCTCCACCAAAATCCCAATCTGGACAAACACCAAAAGACCCTTTAGAACTGATATATGGTTCCTCACCAGGAATGTCAAACCCCTGACTGTCATGCTGATACACCTGTACAGTATTGCAGGATTCTTAATATTTGATTTGCTTTTGTCGTGCGCCAGCCGACCAACTCTAATAAGCATATTGAATTATCTCCTGGCCCAACCTGGTTCCTTTTTCACACTGGGTGAAAGAAGTAGGAACTTCAGGACGTTTCACATTTAAATAAAAGACCGTAAAAGATTCAGTTCGTAGGTGGTCGGGTGCTTTTGTGTTTGAGGATGCTGTTCTGTTATGCTCTTAAACAAATGGAGATCTATTTTTGCGTGATACATCTAAAGGGTTTGTGTGTATTAAATCATCTCAGTGACATCTTGTTTGCTGACGGCGCAGGAAAATTATTTAACGCCGTTCCATCTCCTCTCCCTTTGTCTCGTTAAACATTCCAGGCGCTTCACACAGCTTCAGCACTTTATTAGCTCTTGGAGGTTCAGGAGACTGTGGCAGCTTAATTTGTTGAGTGCAAGATGAAGGGGAAGATGGGTCCTAAATGGGTTTTAATTACTTCGTTGAAGAGGCGCTGTTATAATTGCTGTGGAGAGTGGAAGCCCAAAAAGGCTGCAAGCCAGAAACAAGTCTGTCACATTCACCAGAAAACTGGATTAAACTGATGTAGATTAAAAGCATAATTAGCATGTCGGATTTAAGGGATTTACGCAATATTTACTAAATCTAAATATACTTTGTTTTGGGACAGAAAGTCTACATTTCAATATGTAAAGTTCAATTCTTTACAACCATAACTGGAGGATTTTTATCTGGTGGTTATTATGAGTAGGAAGGTTGGAGGTAGAATGCCTGGGGGTGTAACAGGGACTCCCATGTTGGCTCTTTGTTCTGTCCATATGAGAAACCCCCTAATCTGTCGGCATCGGCTATTCCGTGGAGACGCCATATAATAAATATGGCGAGGAAAGGGGGGTGAGGTGGGACACTTAAAAGGGATTCCTCATGACTTATATATGAGTGCTGGGAGGGATCTGATACTAATGAAACATACCTCAAACAGCTTTGTGGTTGTTTTCTCCCTGTTTTTTATTATTTATTTTTTTTAACAGTCGATCTTCCTGTAGTTTTACTTGACACCATTAAATATTATTGTTTTGTGTTACAGAGGAGTTTTGGAGCTATAAAAATAATTTCACACAGAGAGTTAAAGGTGGCGTCTTTGAAAGCCTGTGTAAATGATTATGAGATTATGTTCTGAACTTTCCCCATTTGGACAAATTTTATTACATGTAAATGCACAAAAAAACAAAACACATGTGAAGGATCAGATTTAAATCTCTTGATTATATCAGAATGCAATGATTGAACCAGCCAATTTAATTTATATGGATCTAATTTTCCCTGCAACAGCAACGTTACTTTTTCAACAATTACAGCTCATTCTTTTTCCTTTATCCCGCCGCTAAAGCTAACACGTCTAACAAAGGACACGCGGCAAAGCATGGGTGCCTATTTGCCCGTCTGTGTCTTTTGTCTTGTTCCCAGACTCCTCTGAGGGTTCTACAGGGGGATATCTTTGCTGTCAGCTAGAAATGCTGATGTTAGCTTTTTCCTGCAAAGCAATGAATTTCCATATATAGCGTAAAAATTTTTTTCTAGATCCGAAGCAAAAGGACAAGCTGCAAACATAGCCTGATGAATGTGTATCCTAATGTTACTAAAAATAAAACATTAGAATGTTCTTTTTTAATGTTAAGTATAAGAAATTTAATAAACGTTAATGTTTACACCATGATAACTTTATTATTACAGGTTAAATTATGATATTGAAGATAATGAGATAACGAGAATACAGACAATTATTGGACAAATTATCTTTTTAATCGTTTTCGCTAAAATAAGCTCTATTTTTTAGTGGGTGGGGTTTGGGGTCATTAGAGAAACAGATTTATGATGCGCGAGAATCCTAACAGTTCAACTGGTCTCATAAAACTACTTTATAGACTCAATGAAACGCTCAGATGTTGTGAAGCATGGAACGAAACAGCATGAAATGAAAATGCAGGAAGTCAAATGATCCCTTTTCTCTCTTGCAGTTAAATAGCCTAGGGAGACACCTTGCCTCGGGTGACTGAGACCGGGTTGGCATGGATCTTCAGGAAACATTGTGAAATTTTGGGGACAGTAGTTGTAATTTTGGGCTGCTATAGCTTTGCTTGTCATAAAATAATAATATGCATTATATATCCAGTAACCAGTGCACAATAAATCTAAAGTCTGTAAAAACTGTACCCATCATTTGTCCTTAACTCAATCCCTTTGTTTATAAAACTGAGAGAACATTTTATGGCATCAGATCATGTTTTGTGATAAGTCATCCCTCGGACTCCCTAGTTGCATATTAAATATGTGGGTAAAAATATTAAATTGAAACAGTGGTATTACGGAATAAGTAGAGTAAATTATTCAATATTTGAACATAGAATCAAGCCTTATATTTACAAATGGTGCATAAAAGTGACACACCTACTTCAAAGACACAACAGACTTTCCTTTTTTTTTCCAATTTAAGCCGACATAGGACATGATTCTTGATACGTCGACGTGCACGGCACGACATGAAACCGATCCAGCAGCTCAACATTATTATGCCAACAAAAGCTCACACCTCCCACTGGGTTTCTTCGGGTCCTCGGGCAGATATGGGTGTTACTGGTGTCTGAGAAGTCTGCATGTTCTGAGTGTGTATTGTGCAGTCAGGCTTGTTAAAACAGACTCAAACAATACAGATTGTTTATCCTGCCAAGCTTCCGGCTCAGACTGTCCTGGAAAGACCCCTGCCCTCCTGCTACCAGGTTACATCTGCCTAAATATACTGAGCCAGGTCCATTAAAAAAAAAAAAAAAAGAGGACGGCTGTGAGAGAGATTTGGCTAAATACTAAAACTATATACTGGCCTTGGACAGACCACACCACCCTCAACTCTTTCCTTCCTGCAGCTCCGGCTTCTGTGTAAGTTGCCTCGGGTAAAAGCCTGAGGGGTTAATCAGAAAGATCCACAGGGATCAGAAAATCGATGTGGATGGAAAAATCTATCATTCTATAATTGCATCAGTACAAGGACATGAAACTCGCACTGCAAAAACATAAAATCCTGCCATTATATTTTTTTCTAGCATGTAGTGCAAACATCTTAGTAAACTGGAAACAAGACAAAACAAACTTACAGGTAACTTTTCTGTGCTCCACTAGTAGGTTTTCACTTGTTTTCCATGTATTTCAGTTTGTTCTAAGTAAAACGATCTGATAACACATAAGTAGTATTTAGGAATCTGATTTAAAACGTTTATCTTTGACGGACACATTAACTTAACTTACTTAGCCTGTTTAAATCCAGTGCAGTGATGTGGTGATACTTTTTACACCATATAGAGAATAGAGAGAGTCAGAGGGGCATAAGTACACCACAAGTGAAATTTAAAATTAGTTAGGAAAAAAGCAAAACTGCTTCTTTTTTTGTATTTATTATTAGAAAGTAAATCAGAAAATTATATTACAATAATATATTTCCAACTATTAACAGTATTTATTAAGAAGCATCTTATTAAAATCTCAATGTCTTTGTTTATGTAAGGTTTAGCTAATTAAATAGAGAAACAATTTTTTGAGACAACAGCAGTTCAGACAGTAAGTTAAAATGTTTTTATGGCAAAAACCTTTTAGTTTTCCATTGAGTATTTAATTGATTTAAATATACAAAATTTAATGTTTGGTTTTAATGACATCCATACTTTTTTATTGTTGTTATTCAGCCCTCCACATATATGTGTGTCCAAATCGACCTAAAGGTGTCATCTCCAGTGTTTACTGTCTTTATGTGGAGCTGTGATGTTTTAACAGGTAACCTAAATCAGTCCACAGACACTTAAGAACTACCATACAGTTAATAGATTACAAAAAAGTGCAATTCGCAAGAAGCTGTCGGTGTAATTCAAAGATAGACCCGAGATGACATTGTTTGCAAAGTCAACTTTTGTCATATGTGTAGGGTTTTTCACATTTTAACAGAATAATCGATATTTTGTCGTCTAAAATTTGAACAAGTGTTGCTTTTCTGGAGTGCAGAGGGGACCTGCTGACATTGTCTCTGGTTGATTGCAAAGGCTTGTCTTCTGCTTGTAATGATTAGTCCAAATCAATTATTTGCTGTGGCTGCACACGGTTTACAGCTAATTCATACAGATGGGAAATGAACCAAAATACACTGCGGTTTAGGGAAACTGTATCAAGATTTCTCTCTTATGGATCTGACAACCATTGATGGAATGCTAGAAGTTTACTTTCTAAGACTAGTTAAAAATAAATGTACTAACAAGGTGTTCTCATTAGGCAAACTGGCCCAGTTCTGTCTATGGTTTAAAGTCAGCTTTTGGTCATCTGGCTGAAAGGAGGGTTATATTTAGATTTAGATGTCTGATCTGTTTACCTAGATATTAGTGTTAGAAGTACTTCATATTTTAGAGTTTAGTTTGTAAAACTGACAGAAGCCAAGTTCACACATAACCCGTGGTTCTGCTGCCTTCTCCAACTGTCTGTGTTGACGCCTGCAACCTCATTAAAAGAACAAATGGGCACCACATCTGCAGTTTCCATGACAATGTCATCAAAGTGGCCGTCCGTTAGCTTTTTCATGGCAAAATCCTCAAAATTATCAGATCCCTGGATCTTGTATGTTTGAAGTTTTTTTTGCTTCAGTGAATATATTGAAAACAACAATGATAGTTTATACGCAAATAAACCATCACTCTCTTATCCCATGCAAACATTCAGCCAGTCAGTTTAATCAATATGGGTTTCGGTTTTGCCTTTTAAGTTAAGCATAACAATTCATCACAAATTTCTTGTCACATTGAATAAAGTCTGTTTGAAGATGGTTTTTTTTCCTTTAGCCACTGTTTCTATCTCAGTCAGCCTGAGTCTCAAGACTCGGTAAAAGGGAAGCCAAAAAAAGTTTTAAGTGGAAGGCTAAAGTGAACTTTAAACTACTTATTGCAGTCTCATTTACAACAAGGATGTTATGGCACAGTCACTTTATTGTAGTCAAACTGTCTTTTTGTCAACATGTAATTATGCGTCTCATGTAAATCATGAATTAATTTGGATTCATCCGGATTTATCAAGACCTCAGAAGTGAAATGTTATGCTGCGATTTTAAAGAATTTCAAGAACAAAGTCATTAACATCTATCGGTCTCAGAAGTGTAACATTTTAGACAGGGCTTTTGACTTTATGTTCTACGTTTACAATTGAAGAACACATGAAACTATAGCTGGCCTTCCCAGGCGTGATTGACCTACTAAAATTACTACAGAAGCCCATCAGGGATACAGACAGAATGACCCAAAACAACATCTAATATGATAAAGGCTACTGTGCACCTTTGCCTCAATTGTATTGTTAAAGGTTCCAGTCTTGAGCAACCATTAGTTAACTTCTATATATTCCCCAAGCTCAGATTATATGGCACGAATGCATCTCCATGAACGTATGCTGATGGTACCTCCCTGGGGAATGTTTTGTACTACAATTAATATTTTTTGTTGTGCTTCTTTCACAGAATGGGACGGATTATGGATTCCTTTTGCGTCAGAACTCCGAACTGCTGCGAGCCCTCGACGAGCTGGAGAAGACGTGCAACACACTGAGGGAAGAGAACAGCCTGCTGGTAGGACTAAAAATAACTGTGTGGATCTTTGATCAAAAGCTTTGTAGAAAGCAGGCCAGGTCCACAGAACACCTAACAAAGAGATATTCCAAGAATCTTTGTTTCTTTTTCTTTCTTTAAAAAAAAAAATATTTTTCTGTTCATGTCGTCCTGTGGGAGCACATGGTCACGTCTTTAGATTGGAGTATTAAAACCCTGCTCAGCTCGTACAACTGTCCGTAAAGCTGTTTGTGGACTGCTCGGCGCAGACACTTTTTAATAATGATGGTGGTTCTTTCATGTTTTATTTAGCGAAAGAGCAGCGCCCCGGAGACCGAGGAGAAAGTCAGGCGCTTGAGGAGGAAGAACACCGAGCTAACTGTTCTCGCCAAGAGGCTTGAAGAGAGAGCTCGCAAACTACAGGAGGCCAACCTCAAAGTGGTAAACCACACGGATAAACACCTGACACATGCTTTGGAAAGGAGTTCACCCACCCCCCATTGTTACTTATTTGTTGCATTTTGGTCCTCTACCTGAGAACTTGAGGGTATTTCTCAGTATTTAAGCTGTTCCTAGGACTCTGTCATTCTAGACAAAAGTCTGCGATGATGTTCCTGGAATTTGTTCTAAAACCTCGTTAAGTTTTAAGGTCACCATGCCAGTAATTTGTTGGGTAATTGGAATTTGTTGACCCGGATTTCAGAGTGCCGCAAGAGATTTTCCATGTCATTATACAGTAGCTTTGACAATCATTCTTTCAGCGCATATCGCCACAGATATCGCTGTACTACTTAAACCAGCTGGGGATGACAAAATCTGTACAATCTGACTTTGGGGACCCTACGTTTTACTGGGCTGTCTCTGTGTTGAAGTCTACAAGAAGTTGAAGACCAAACAGTATTCCTCGAGGAAGCTTAGGTCCATGTCACGGTTTGCAGCAGCAGTCAGTTTGATTCACCAGAATATGAAGAAAATCATGACAACCCTGATCAGTCTATAAATGAACTGTTATACAATAGCAGAGGGTCTTCAGTCTGAGGCTTCCTTAGATTTGATGTAATACAGATTGCTACTGTAGATCGTTCCTGTCTATAATAACTTTCATTTAACCTAAATGATAGGAAGAAAACCATCATCAAAGTTCTCTCTGGGATTAATAGAGTCTTGATGAATCTTAATTGAATGTGAATTATCTTCTCATAACATTTGTCACGGTCTTATTTGGTAGACCATATCCAATCCGCCTGGCGCTTGTGTTGAGCACCGGGTCTTGTGAAAAGCTCCTGGTTGATTTTCTCCATTATCCAGCATTTATTTAGAGCGACTGTGATATATAGTGTGCAAGTAGGTTATTTAAACACATAATTCCTCATGTTCCTCCAGTCTTAGACTGCTATCTTCTATCTGCACCATTAGAGTTTTGTGGAAAGATTTCAGATGCTAGATGTTGTTTAAAACCCTCCATGCACTGGCACAAAAGTCCCTGTTACTTTGGCCTGGCCAGTATTGACTCCAGCACGTCTGTTGGGTGAGCTACCAGACGATGCATCACTCATTCCTAGTTTATAGTTGTAGTTTATCTAAGTAGCCTTGGAACCAACTTATACTGCTCACATACAGATGCCACTCCTGAAACATTAAAGGACAGTTTTGTTTTCCATTGCTCTGATCCTGAAGAGTACACTGAGCCGTTCTATTCAGTATGAATGGGCATCACTTGATAATCAACGCCGTTCCAGTACTTCATTGAATATTAAAATATATCCCATTTACTGTATATGCTTTGAAAGTCAGCAGCCACCTTCATCAGTGTGGTCAGTCAGACACAGCAGTCTTTTCCCTTTTTATTCTTCTTTCTTCTGCCTTTTTTGACAACAGGAGACGAACCAGAGCCTCTGACATTCGGCCTCAATGCGGTGGTATTCAAAAAGAAAGTTAATGGAAAAAAGCTGCTCTGTTGTAGGCTGACAATATGTTTCTGAAACACACTTTATTTGTTTAGTTATTAACCTGAGTCCGTAGATATGGTGACATTCTTCAGAAAACGTGCTGTCTCGCTCCTTTTAATAGTACTTTTAGGTTAGGTGTTTTGTTTTACTGTTATGCTTATGTTAGCATGTTTAATTTCTGTTTTAACATGACTTGTTAATAAACTGGCTAAGTAATGTGTTTCTACGTATTAGCATATAATTGTCATCAGAGAAAATTTACAAAACATGGAATTTCGCTTAAGATAATTGTTTTATTTTAAATATCATAAAATATAATCATCAGGATTTTGTGGACTGGCTGAAGTTTTAACAGAAAGTCCAAGGCACCGAGAGCAGGCACAAAGCTACTGCTGCCTTTCTTATTCCCTGAGAGTAAAATGTGGCCTAACTTAGAGGAAAACTCATATTTGAACCAGAGCAGATAAATATCTTCTATTCTTGAATTTCTTTGTTTCTCTTTTTAATATGTATTTGCTTTGCTTTCTTTATATTATTTGAAAACCTATGGTTACATCTGATTACCTTATCTAGGTGAATCCTCCTTCGCTCATCAGACCTGGTGCTGTGGAGCAGTACAAAAGAGCTTTTGCCCGCCAACGAGCTCGTGATCTGGCCCATCACGCTGATGCCCTTCTATGTAAGGACAAAGAGATCGCTGCCCTGCAGCAAGAGTGCAGACAGCTCGAGGCACGGCTTGGACCAACAAAGGTACATACATTTTATTTCTTAGGAGTTAAAGTATCATTCTCTGGCTTAAAATTAAATGAAAGACCAAAGTTTTAAACTATCTCTTTTCCTTCCAGTCTCAGTTGTCATCTGTGCCACAAGCTCGCTCCCTGCTGGGCAGTTTTGGTATTGCTTCTCTTAAGCTAAGCTTGTATTAATGAGGCTGCGTCACTGCTGAGGACAGATAAATGACAGTGCAGGAACAAGTTGTTTCTTATGAAAAAACAGTTAGTTAAACACACAAATTAGTTGTCATTTTCCAAATAACCTAACACAAATGTTTCTGAAATGTCAAAACTTCAAAAATGGTATATATATTTTATTTTATATTTGTTCAGATGTGCAATGCATGCTGGATTGGAAAACAAGGTAGGTTATAGTAGACTCAAGAAGCCAATGGAAAACCAGCAGCACTCTCTGCCTTAGAAACCGATGATTGCAGCCCACAAAACATCTGGATCAGGCTCACTTGCTCAAAATATTTCTATGCAGTTACACGGGGGATATCTATTACAACAAAACTGTTTAATATATTAGCTAGAGCTTTAACCATCAGCAGGATCTAACCCGAAATAAAAGGGGATGACAATAAATAGATAAGTAACAGTTAAAGTAAACCCCTACCTTAATGGTCAATATTACTTACTTAAAAGAGTCCGTATTTTAAAATAAATATATTAATTAGAAATGTATTATCTCCCCATTGTAAATAAGGCAAAGGCAGAGAGACCAGGGGGAAAAAAGTCAAGCAAAAAATACAAGTTAGCTTTCAGTACTGAATCAACACGGCCCTAGAATTATATTTCCCACATTTCTCCATGTAGAAGACACTAAACAGAAATAAAACATCTCATACCATGGAAGCTACATGAAAGAAAAAAGTCTCTGAAACCAAAACTGATATGGAAAAGATAAGGAAACATCTCATTGGGTTCACATCCCTACAACTAAGGTTTTCTTTTCTAGGCCTGAAGCTAACTCTGCCAGACATCTTCCTAAGCTCGATCAATTAAGTCTTAAGTTTTTGTTCCCGCTGTCGTTGGGACAAACTTCCAATAAAACCTGGAGCTCTACCACTCTTTAACAGCAGAGCTTCTCCTCTGCTGCACATGGTCACATCCACCAAATGTCGAACCCTATTTATTGTTAGTTAATAACAGTTTTCCTTTGGATGCTTTTATACCAAAGAAACGTACACAGGACAAAAACATTTATTTGTATGGGGATGAAGAGATATATAAAAGTCTGGCCCGGTGCTGATATCTGATTTCAATAATGCATTTGTTGCCAGTACTTGATATTTATGATATTATAGTATTTATCTACCCAGGATGCATTGCACTGTATTGTTTTATTTACACTTTAAAAAATTGACAGACTAAAATATTTTCACTATTTTGTTTGTGTGTTGTCACAAAACAAATCATGGATCCATTTAAACACTAAAATAAGGCATTTTAAACCATAATGGTCACTGTTAAATGTTCTTTAAATCAGATTGTTGTTTAGGAAATAGACTCATTTATAATGAGCAATTCCAAATATTTGACATGCTCTAAAAAGTTTCATGTCTCTCTGCAGGATTCCCCTGTTCAGTCGGCTCTGGCGGAGTACGAAAAACTCCTCAGAGAGTCTCAGAAGGAGGTTTTGCGCCTTCAGAGGCAGCTGTCAGTCACTTCGATCAGGCAACAACACCGCCCGAGGCCTGACGGCGACAACATACAGAGGTCTGAGGAGAAAATCAACGAGGCAGGGCTGGAGAAGGTAAAGACATCACTGCTGGGACGGCACAGTAAACGTTCTAATTACAGTGTTTTAGGGCAGATGTCATTTACCCCACTCACATGAACAGTTTCTTTCCAACACAGTTGGGCTTAAAGTTGTTTCAGTGACGACGGGAGGTTTTCCAAAACCTTTGTTGATGTTGGCATGGATGCCGTTTTGCCCTGTTATGTAACAGCTTGTCGTTGGACTTGATACTAATCTGCCACAAGCCATAATGAGGCGATTCACTGACTTTAACTTGGGCCTGATCAAAGCCACCAAAGTCATACACTCTGATCCTCTCTGCGTGTGATGCTGATCGACTCTGTGCTTACTTCACTTACAAAGAGCACTGCTGAATCAGAAAAATAAAAAAAATATATATCATTCTTGTGTTTTGTTACAATCTGCTTCCTACTTGTAATAAAAAATATCGGTATCTGAAGCAGAAACACTTGCAACAAGAGAAATCTTGACTTCTCGTGTCTTTTTGAGGGAAATATTTTAAAAGTGCAGCATTCTTTGATAAAAAAACAAAACACTTTACATAGCATTAAAGGCATTCATTTGATTGATAGTTAATGCTATTGCAAAATTCTTCTCTTGCCACAAAATAAACACCCTGCCTGTGAAGCTCAAGTGAGAATGCCGATTGTGGTAATCTCTCATCTGTGAGACACACACATGCATTCCCAGTGCAACGCGCACTCCCAGAGAGGGGCCATGTTGTATGAACTCTAATCCCCTCTAACAACAGAATGGTACAGTCCAGTAATCCGCTCTCTGTTGCTGTAGCAGCGGTGAGAGGGTTTTGGGTGCTAGGTAAGACCGCAGCCACAGTAAAGACTTTTCCATCTCGCCCTGCTCTGGATAACCAGCAGGCCAAAGGGAAACCTTAACGTTGGCGCAGATCACATTAAGGGGGTAGGTTTTTCTCCGAGTCCTTCGTAGTTCCAGCTGTTTATTCTGTTTTGTGTTTGGCTAACTCCAACCCGGTGTAGTTGGTGTAAATATAAAACTGTACAGGACAGAAATAAAAAAACTGAACGAAATAGTGTCATTAGAAATTCGAGCCGGTTTAACATAGAAGATTTGGGTTAGATTTTAATGTCACTTCTTGTTTTCCTTAAAGTTATTTGCAACACACATTCGTAGTCTCAGAGTATTACTTATTCACTTGCATCTTAGCAGGATTTTCTGCTAAATATCGTGGCTCTTTTTTTTAACCGTTTTTTAAGTAAATCGGTGCAAAATTCCCACCTTACTTATGACTGACACTTTTTTTATGAATCAGAAAGCATGAGGCCTAGAGAATGGCAGCCTGTCAGATATCGGGTTTTGTAACAGCCATACTTCAGGGCTTCCAGCAGCATAATCTAGACAGAACCAAGCATGGACAGCGTGGTCGGACGTTTGATTGGTGGGCAGTGATATGCTCCGCATTAAAAAGAAAATCAACGGCCAGGCCAATCCATTAAGGTGCTTTTAAAAGAAGTGATCCAGTTACCCGTTTCAGTAGTCCTCAGGGATTACACCAATGTACTTATGGCATTCAGGGCCTGCTGAATGGGATCTGACCCTGCTTTAGTACGCATGGGCCCAGGTTGTAATAGATTCTGCAGGATCCATGGAACACATCAGAGCGATAGGGTGACTTTGTGGGAAAATGGAACCTACAACCTTAACCATGCTTTAAGGGTTTTATTGTGTTCAATGGACTTTCTTTATGGCTTACATCTTTTTAATTAAATGGGATTCCCATTATTAATTGTTAGACAGCTGAGTTAATTTCAAATCTGCTTTTGTTAAATTTGTTCCGGTAAACCAAAACATGGATTGTTCACCTTCACTAGCAGATGCACCAGACAATAAGCCGGACACTGAAATCAGCCAATTTTCACTGTTTTCGCAAATCTTTTGCATATAAACTATTATTTCACCTTATATATTAAATGCATGGAAACTAAAAACTGCCACAGTGTTCTTCTCCGTGGACGCATAAATCAGCAGCATGGTCCTTTTTACACTTTTCGATATACAAGCACTAGTAACACAGGTTATGATAATAACTAGAGATGTGTTGGAATATTAGGAAAAGCGGAAATTGGTTTATTTTGGTTGCACAAGCTTCTCACTATTTATGATACAAAACATTTTAGGCTGCTCATAAAAGGTAATGTAACGTGTTATTATTGTCATATTCATTCTTGTTAAATCCAAAACAATTCTATTTAGATAAATAGATAAATAAGTAACAACTATGAAAATGATAAGGTTGGTCAGGACTTCTTAAACATTTGACCTGCCAATGCAGGTTTAATCCAATTCGAGGTTGTTTTTTAAATTTTTATTGATAACCATATTTAAGGATTTAAGGATTTATTTTAGCCTTCCATCCATAAAATTATGAGAAACTGGCAAATGCAACCCAACACAGATTATTTTGCCCATAAGCAACTCCCGCGTTTGCAGTCTGAGCGGCCTGTTTCTGAACTATTCAGCCCCCCAAAAATTTGAATTGCACCACTTCCATAAGTGGTACTAATTTGGATACATAGACAATAGAGTTTGGCTGTATATGATGTTGTGACAAAATGATCAGCTCTCAATCAAAAACATTTAAAACAGCCCACAGTAAGTGGCATCCATCGTTAGTTTTGTGAACATTGCACTGTTGTGTCCTAGGGGTTTCCGAGTTAGTTTAGAGGTAAAGACAAAATTATTCCGAACGTTGATCAGGTTTTAGCGACATTCGCTGCTACCATCGTTGAAATGGAAGTCTTTATGCAAATTCTGAAAAGATTTTAACTTTCATAAACTACCAGAAAGAGTCAAGATGTGGAAAATGCAGCGTGTTCCAGAGCGACATGTTTGAAAATCTCAGGACAGGAGAGCACCTTTACTGAATCGTTCCATTCATACATCTGCTGAAAGCTTTGCTCCCTCATCAAGTCTGAATCAAGCACAGACATGTTTGGACATATTATTTAAAAAAATTTTTTTAAATGTTTTCTGTTTAGTATCTTTTTGCCAACTATCAGTTTATTTTTGATACTGATGCCTAAAAACATAATTTGCAGTCTTCCTGTATCTTCATGGCCAATTATTCCTGAATTTGCCTGTTTCAACACACCAGACAATCTTTTGGTACACGTCTAATTTAAAAATAAGTTTTCATTTAGTTTTATTTTTTAAATAATTATCCCTGAGCAGAAAATAGTGTGAGATATACTTTGTTTATAGACTAAATTTATCAGGTGTTGTGTGGTCAGACCAATCAGTTTTCACTCATCGCACATTCACACACAACTTGTGGTTAGGTGCTTCGACCAATTTGCCAAAGACAGGTTTATGACATGAGGTAAATATAAAGTGGTTCAAGATGTTTTCTTATTAAAATGATTTTTTATAATAAAAAAAAATTCTCAAAAATTTTATATCGAAAAATTACTGCGCAGGACTTTGAATTAAATCGTAAACATAACTTTAATCAGTCCCTGTCTTATCTTGTTTAAATTATTTTATTTATGTTATTAATTCTGTTAATTTAATACACTTGTTTATGGCTCTGGAACTAGTGGTCATCATCTTGTTCTGCTCTAAGTAAATCGAAAGGAGATTTTCAACCATTACTTAAGGTCATATTAAAATAACCTGTATGGACTCGGGTTTAAATTATAAAAGAAAAATCATAAATAGGTCTTCATGTTTACCTTATTTAAAATAAAGGTATTATTTTGCTAATAAAAAACCAGCTGCCACATCTAAGCAAATCTTTCCTAAGGGTCAATTTGACTACAAATTTAAATTATAACATAAGCTTTTATCAGATCATCTCTGTTCCGTTTCCCCTTCTTTTCACAACACTGTATAAACGAAGGCTTACGTAATATTCAGCCCTCTGGGGTTATTCACCTAAATCATGCTAGACTTATATCACATGGTGCCTGAACACTGATTATATCCGCTCTGAACCTATCATTTTAGAAAAACAGTTGCTCTTATGCAGGGAACAGCGTGAGGATTACTGAATATAATATATTTATAAACCGTGTTCCTTAGAAACATCTAACGTAGCCGAAGAGGGATCTCTCTCACTAGAGAACCTTAGAGAAATATTTTAAAATATTACTTATTTTACAGGCATTTTAAAGCACATTGCCTTTATTAAAATGACATGTTATTGTCTTTAGTTTCCACATATTGACTGTCATTTACAACAGCTGAATGTGCCGTTCCTTTAGGTAATGGTTAAGCATGGCATTCGTCTTCATGCTCACCAGCAGTGCGCAAGGAGCTGCTTCTGTCGTCTGGACAAAGTGTTTTATACCACAGAAAGTTCTCAAGTCAATCAAACAGCAACACAGACAGACACAGCTACTGGTAATTTAAACCTGCTACAAAAACTGCTGTTCTAGTTTATTTTCCTGAATGAACGCACCGGAAGAATCTCGAGATGGAATAAGAATAAGAAGTGGAAACATTTAACAGAGAGTCAAAAAAAGGTTGCAGAGCTTCTTTGTTGAAAATAATCATATAGATATTTAATTCACAAATAGATATATGTGATGGGAAAACCTTTAAACTGATTTCTATAAATAGCAGGGCTGTTCACAAAAAAGAGTTCAACAAGCTACTAAATAATCTTAAATGGATAAGTTTAAAATTTAAAAAAGTAAGAAAGAAACATTTGAAAATAAAGCCAAAGCAGGCATTCAAAGCTTAAATCTGTGTAAAAATACTTCAATAATTATTGAAATATTAAAAAAACTGCCAACTACTACAGTATGAGACAAGACAGAAGTTTTAGTATATAACAACTTGTTGTAACTTGTGACAAAGCAGAGGAAGGTAAAAGTCGTATGAACCGAAAAGCCTTGTTTTAGGACTGCGGGAGGAAGCTGGAGTACCTGGAAAGAATATGCAAAACCCAAGGAATTCCTTGTATGGAGAATCTGTCCAACAAAACAGAGAAAATCCCATCACTTTAGTCTTGTCATTTAAAAACTAATTTAATGCTTGTTAGCAAATCACACTCTAACCTAAAATATCAACCTATTATAACAAATTGGTTTATAACTGAGCATCAACACGTTGCAGTCATGTTAGACAGAAAACACAAGCAGGAGCAAAGTACCTGATAGTACCAACTTAAACTGGTCTAATCAGTGTGTACAGTATGAAGTGCTACAAGCTTATTAGGAATCCCTCAAGGATTGACGGGGTAAGCACGTCTGACCAAATACAAGATGGGAAATTTGCCAAGATACAGGGATCTCTCACCATGCCTTGATCTGCAATCTGATGATGATCGCGGAAGCCAGGACCAGAAAATTACAGAATGCAGTTGTTCCTTTTTCAGAAGGATTTACTCTAGAGCGTTCACCAAGGAGGATACCATCTGGTCCAGTTTCCGAAAGATAAACCTTAGATAGCCTCGTACAACTTCACTGGCAGATCACCGATCTGGTACTGGACAGTCACAGTCACCTATAAGCATCACATTGATGCTTGAGAACATATCACGGCATCTTTTTGTTTTTTGTATTTAGTTCACGTTTTGTGAAGACGCCTGAAAAAATTCACCATTCACTACTCCCCCTGCTAATCCAAACCCTTTTCCTGACCAATGTACAACATTTCCCAACAGACTGGATGTCAGAATCAGACCACCATCTATATGAAATAAAGTCATTTAAAGAAAAGGCCTCTCTCTCCGTACGTAGCTGAGCATCTTAGATCCTGTTATTGGGTCACGGCCTTGGCTTCACTAGCACAGTTTTACTCAGAGTATTAGTCAGGTTGTTCTATAATTAGATAATGATTCTCGATCCTTAACCTGTGCAAGCATTTTCTGCACCCACACCTCAGGCTGCACAATCAAGTGACGCTTTTTTTTTTTGTTTGTTATTTTTTAAGGAACAGGTGCAAAAAACAAACAGACCAAAAACAGACCGAAATATCTTCAGCGAAACATGCAAGTCACTGCACTTTGGCTAATTAATGAGGACAGTCTTACTGCCAATGAGTCTTAGTCATGTTGGAAGCTCAAGGGATTCCCCTGGATTATTCTTTGATTGTAGTTGGACCACTTGGAAGGCGGTTCAAAGCTAATCTCCCATCATGCAAGGTTAAGTTTCACTGCTCACAGTTTTTTTTGCTCCATTAAACTAATAGAAATGTGCCGGTTTTTAATGTTGCCCCTGTTAGGTTTTAGAGGAGACCCCATGTGAGGCGTTAGATGAAGCTCCATCCAGGTGTGAGAAGACTACGGCGGAGTCGTGGCTGCAAGTGACACCCCCACCGGGCCTTAGCCCGACCTCCTCCCATCAGGAGGAACCCACAGGGGACCAACTAAAGTTTCTGGTAAGGACAACGTTTATTTGGTGGTAGTGGTAGTGATGCCATAAATGCCAGAGTTTTGGGGCGTTTTAACTGAAGCAGAGTCATTGAATCTGTTTTTACGCTCGCTTAAGGTGGTTTGTGGCATTTCCGAAAAATAGTTAATGCACTAACAGGGAGATTTAGCAATTAGCAAAAATTGCTACATTTACATGCATTATAAAATGCATGTAAATGTTTTTGTTTCACCTCACAAATGTGCATGACTTTGGTCGAATTTCACAGTGAATTGAAATTTGGTTCAAGTGGCCGATTTAGCGGTAACGGCACAAGGGTGTTCCCACAGTCTGCAAACGTGTCACATTGTGTGTGCGTGAATCAGGATCGTTCAAACGTGCTTTATTCATCCCAAAGTTTAATTCAACAGACCTAGCATTAAAAACAGAGTTATAGTTAAAAGATTTCCACGGCTAACGGCATTAAGAAGGGCGAATACAAATGTACGCAACGCTTTTATGATTTCGGTTGGGAAAACTGATACGTACAATTTCTTTCTTTCCACTGTATAATATCACATATCAATGGAATAGATAAAGAGGTTGTGGTAGTTCCTCAGTGATTGTTTCAGTGGTTGGTAATGGAGAAGTATGGATGTCTGCCACTTTGGTCTCACCCAGTAAATTCTGGCCATTGGACTTTTTCAAGACCTCTCATAATGGTAATACAAATGTTTGATATATATATATATATATATATATATATATATATATATATATATATATATATATATAAAATCAGAACTTGATTAGCATTAGTTTTGTCATTTTTTCATTGAAAAGAATTGAAATGGTTCCTATGAACAAGTCAAAAATTCTTTTTTAGCATGAAATAAAATGCATTTCCCTGTTACTGTTGTTTCAAAAACAAAAGAAAAATCTGGAAAACGGGGATTAAACAGGAAAAATGTAGGAGCTAAACTGTTGAGCAAAAAGAGCCTTTTTACATTTGAATCCACAATTATGCAATAGCTCTTTTTTGCTACAGAAATCCGACTAATTTGCTTGTTTCACTGAAATATTGTGTATAAAACATAAGAAATAAAATTGTATTAGGTTTGCTTTCATTTTCCTTTCTGATAGATGTTCTGTCATTGAATGAAATGTTCTTGCGTTTCTGTTCGTTCAAATCCCAAAAAAAATGAATGGATTAGAAGATTATCCTCAACATATGTCTCAAACCTTTTATCTGATGTTTTTTTTTATATATATTTAAAAAAACTAAACAATCTACACACAAGCTGTTTGTTGATGTGTTTACAGAACTGGTGAACAGAGATAATGCTTATGTTTATTATAACCATCATGTTCTTTGTCAGTGTCCAGGTAATATGCTAGTGATTTGAAACATTATTTTAGGTTAAAATATTGATTAAAATCAGTAGAAGCCTGTAATTCTGGTGCATTCTCCTGACCTCATACTGTAGTTCAGTTTTTAATGCGAAACCTTGCAAGAGAAAAGTATTTACTCCACCATCCTACCGTGGGCCGTGTCGCACGTCACAATAGAAGACACTGTAAAACACGGCGTTGTCGTTTTCACCGTTTTCTATTGTCATATTACTATTTGAACTGAACAAAATCATTACAGACTTGGAATTTTCAACTGGGCTTAGCATCATTCATTAAAGTAACTGGAATAATTAACATCAGTAACAGAGAGACACAACATTGGACGCAAAATGCTGAAGTAAAAGTACAGCTTCACAGATTACTACTGGTCAAGAGGGAATGCTGCGTGTCCAAAGCTGCCACATATGTTTTAGTGTCTAATTAAATGTGTTGAAGATCTGTGAGTAGTTAGTATCTTTGTCAAACTGTTTTATTTTTTCATTTTATTATGCTGAAAATGTATTAAGACATTTTTCAAAGCTGGATTTTCTAACAGAGAAGAGCTCATGTTTAGAACATTATTCTATTTTAATTATTTCCATCTTTTCTAAAATATCTATCATATCTTTTCAGTTTGTTTTCTTTCATAACAGAAGTTATTTTTGTATCACTGTGGCATAAAAATGCTGTTCGTCAACCAGCTGAATAGTAACCCAAGGCCAAGTCACCCTAGCTGATAGTGGTGACAATTTATCTAGTTGAATGTGACCTAATGATCCCCAGCGGTCAGCCATGTGGACTAGTTACAGGGAAGCATGTTAGAAAACAAGAAGACACTAGAAAAGCACTATATTAACAGGATGTTCTGACTCTGTCAACGAAATCCGACAACAGAGTGTGTCTTAATTATCTTCGTTGTCTTGCTTCCTCATTGCTGGTGAAAGTCCAGTATCCCTTCCAGTGAGTTGCTCGTGGTCAGCAATTAGCTAGCACACTCTGTAGCTCCCTGCCCCACACAGTCAGTAGGTAATGCTTGATTCAGGCCCTGTGGCCGTGCTGAAATAAGCTGATTCCTCTGCTTCTCCAGCATGTAAGCTGCATTTAGAATAATTAGAGGATGCTAAGCTTTGTAATACCTCTGCAGTGTTGTATCGGAGCTCAACAGGGAAAATAAAGTCAATGTATTCTGTTCTCCAAAGCGGAGTTCTCCTACATTCTGAATGTATGAGTTTGCACTGCAAAGGTTTCGATGTATCTTAAACTGTTTTTTATGTTTCAAAGTCACAAAGTTTCTTAGGTTTCAACCGCAAACTACAATGCGTTTCATTTAGATTGTGTAGAAACACACATATTACAGTGAAATAAAAAGTTATACAAAAGTTTTCAAGAGTTTTTATGGATAAAATCTCTAGTATAGCACAACTAGAGAGCAAGCAAGAGATGTGTTTTTCTAAGAAACACCCCATAGGGTGTCTCTGGGGGAATCTCAGAAATTCATAGGTCAGGTGCAAGAATCTGGTAATATTAGTTTTGGTCTGTACACATCTGTCCTTTCAGTAGGAGTGGAGAGAGGAGACACATTGGTAGATATGACAAAATATGGTATTGTCAGCATCATTTTCTGGGCGTGTTTGTATTAAGCAAGCAGATGGCAGCTGATCAGACTGGATGGAAGATTGATGGAACTGAATGAAGGGCAGTCCTCGAAGAAAACATGTCAGAAACTGCAAATGACCTGAAATTCGGCTGAGGTTTACCTTTTAGCAGGAAAGCAACTCTAAACATTTGAAAATAATTAGAGTTAAATTGTCTAAGAAACGGATCTCCAACCTTTACAGTACAAAGAGCCATGTTTACACACAGTCCAGCTAAATAAAACTGGCTTAGGGCAACAAATATGAATAACCTTTAAAAAAAAAATACAAATTATAAATAGTTCCTGGATTAAACAAAGTCTGAGGGATATTGATATTGCCGCATTGTGTTCAGCTTATTAGGAAAATAGACTTCGATAATTATAACTGGTACATCTGGCGTCCTTCTGTTGTGGAAGTTTAATTGCAATAGTCCCATAAAAACGTTCAAACACATCTAAAACCTGCATTTGTTTTTAGAACTGTGTTCAAAAACATTGACCGGTCAAAAATGAGAATTTAAATTGACATTTATATCCTGTCTGGACTTTTGCTAAGAAGAATCCCAATAAAAGCATTTCAGGGGGTCTCTATACTAGCTTGCACCGATATGAAATACCTGATACAATATCTGACAATAATGTTATTGTTGTGGCCAGAATTTAGCAGTATTATATATATTTTGTCATCCTTTCAACATCCTAACAAAAATGTAAAACAATAAATGCTTCACCCCACGATCGTGGCATCCATGGCATCGCTATCTCTGTTGTTGACCCAACAAAATTAGACCATGCATCTACAGTAGTTTGAGAGATCACTCGTGTGTAAACTGGAGTAAAATAGACTTCATCATAACAGTCATGTGTTTGGTTTAGGAACGAGAGCTGAGCAGGAAGAGAAAAGAATGTGAAAATCTTGAGCATGAAGTAAAGAAGCGACAGAAGAGATGTCTGGATTTGGTAGGTGGACATTATGGCCTTCGTGGGTTCTTCTTCTGTCGATCAGTTGAAAGACGAGACGGGTCTGAATGCCGGGTTTGTGTTTCTAACAGGAGAGCCAGCTTGAGGATGAGCGAGGCAAAAATGAGCAACTGAAGGAGGAGGCAGAACTCCTCAGGAGGAAGGCGCAGCTGCTCGACCAGGTCAGTGTTTCCCTTGATGCCGGTTCAATGCCGCAAATTCACCGGCAACCCTTCGGTTTAAGCTGCTGTTGTCTCCCAGACGCGGGCTGAGAATGAGGAGCTGAGGGAAGACCTCTCTGAAGTGACCGCTCAACACAGTTCAGTTCTCGAAGAGAACCAGAGACTCCGTGCCAAACTGGAGAACCTAGAGCAGGTCCTAAAGGTACTGCGTTTCGAGACTCACACTGTGATTTCAAATTGATTCAAACTCTGGCGATTTTTTGGACTTCATCAAAGTGCATTTATTTATTTATTTATTTGTTTGTTTTTTTTGTTTAAAGCATATGCGAGAGGTCGCCGAGCGAAGGCAGCAGCTGGAACTGGAACATGAGCAGGCACTGGCTATCCTTAAGTTCAAGCAGGATGAGATCAAAAGGTTACAGCGGGTACGAAACACATCCTTATGACAACTGTGAATATTTAACTAGAGGTTTTTTTCTTGATTAAACACATAATTAAGTAGCCCTCATGCTAAGAAAATTGTCCAGCAGGAGGCAACCTTAGGGCGTATAAAAAGTCTTCATCAGTGTAGCTGGATGTGTTGTGAATGTCTTCACGAGTTAGCAACAAACGTTTAATGTCTTTTTTTAACTCATCAGGCTCAGTTATTTGCCAAGAGGGAACATGAAGGAGTGGTTCAGATGCTGGAGGTGAGTTACCAACACCTTGACTCCCCAACCCAGTGTGTAACCAAATAAACACCATGCAGTGCTTCTATTGTCAAGGCAAACCCCTGAGCTGCCTATAAGAAAAACAAGAAAAAAAAATGATGCATTGAAATGATACAAATTAGCTGAGCCAACAATAGATTCTAATAAAGTCTGATATATAATTTAAAACATATTTTAAAAAACAACAGTAAGTGTGTATGTTCAGTTTGTTCTTGGTCTGTTTATAGCCAAAAGCAGCCAGTAGTAGGAGAGTGAAACCGTTCGAACAGATGGCTTTTAAGCTCCACTGGAATACAGTTAGTATAAAAATAACTCTTAACCAGCCTGTGGCAGTTAAAGTCCACGTCTGATCGGCTGCTAATTTTGTTGAAAAGCAAAAAGAAACATTAAAAAAAGTTCAGTTCTTGTTGCATCATCATTCGACTCACTAAAACGAAAAACATGTCATCATTCAAATTTGCTCCTAATTCTGCACGGTGCTTTTGTCGTGTGAGTTTGTTCCTTAAATAAGTGTGTATTATATTTTAGGAGTTGACTCAGCTGGTGTTGCTGCGGGAGCTGGTAGAGTATATTTGCTCCTGTTTTAAAAACAGCTCACTTCCTTCCTCCTGGCTCCTCTCACTTTCTGTCTCTCTTTTTAAACCCAGATCACAGGAGAAAGTCTCTGTCCCTGCAGAGAAGGCAGGGGGTTTTGGTTAACAACTCGCTACACTGCCTTGTTTTTTCAAGTTCGATCAATAAAAAAACATGTTTTGGAAAGATCAGCAAGAATGAAAGCATTTAATTTAGGAGGCAGATGTCGGCTGTCGAAGGCCAAGAGACATTCTGGTGATTCTGGCTTCCAGCGTGGACTCAGACTTATGCTTTTTCTACCCGACTACAATATACTTTGTCCGTCCAGAATCCTAATTTTCTCGAAGCATGCGCTTCTTTTTGTAAACTTCTGTTTGTCTTTTGCTTCCTTTTTGCTAACCAGAGCACGCTGGACTGCATGCAGGTACTCCCTGACCTCCTTAGCTGATGATTTGTCTACCCTGACCTCCTTTAAATCATTGAGTTAAAAGAACAAAAAAAAAAGTACAATCCCCTCACAACCACACACATGCACTTCCAGCTCCACTCGCTTTTGTGTTAACCAGTGTCCAGTTACTAACATCTCGTCTAAATCAGGCCAATCACCCGGGGCCAGAAACGGATCCGTGAAAAACAGTTTCCACAGAAAACATTTGCCACATTCATCACGATCACTTGTCTAGCTTCATTTACACAACAGAATGTTGTTTCTACTCGTTTTCACTCGTGGCTTATAGGATCATTGTGCCGAGGCATTAAGGTAACCACTTATGTGTGTGTAGGTGAGAGCTAACAGGAAATGTTGTTCAGACAGTTTCAGCCTGCAGCTTTTGTCAGCCCGGCCTGCTAGTAAACTCCCACCACAACCAGAAATGAAATCAGCCACATATAGAATCCTGAGTTGAGCTGTACGCAACCCCCAACCCCCATGCCAAGCTACAGGAAAAAGAAAAAAAAAAACATGTCACATTTTGCTATTTCAAAGGTTCCCTGACAAACATGTCGCTCTTGTTCTGTGTCAAAAGCGTCCCGCTACTCCTAATCTTCCCTCTTTTTCTACCCCCCTGATCCTGAAGGTGTTTGTCATGTGTGTTTTGTGACCAAAACCAAATGTTTCAGGTAAAACTGAAGTGTGTTTGTATGTGTATGTTTTGCAACGCCTTGTTCGTAGACTTCAGAGGTTTGTTCTTTTCATGCAACTGAGTGGATTCAGGGTTTGACTGAATCGTGTGAAATTTCCACGTCAAATCTTTGGACATTTACTATGTAGAACGTTTCTGCACTCAAGCTATACAATAGCTTAAGTAGCTACTATAGTAGTGTTTTATTGGAATTCTATTTGATGTACTAACCCAGAGTAGACTACAATTAAACCGGGGGAGGAAAGTAATATTAATAAAAGGTTTTAATTTTGAATCCAAAAGGTTTATCGGTCATATTTATTCGTACCCTTTTATTCTGTTGCTCCTAATTAAATGGGTCCACTCCAGGCAGTCAGTTTTCCTCTGGTCAGACGACAAAACAAGGTTTCCACTATCATAGACGGTTAAAGTGTCGCACCATTCTCAAAATGGAAAATTGGTGATGGCAGCATCATCCTGTGGGCATGTTTTTTCTTGCGCAGGGTTAAAGTGGGTATAGATACGGCTTGATAAGCTGCAGAAGACTTGAGACTCGGATTAAAATTCAGATTCCAGCAGCCCAGTCAAAATACGGACTTATTTTACTGCTGCAGCAGAACTTTAAAACTGCTTTTCAAAGACACTCTCCACCCAATCTGACCCCAAACGGCTTGCTGCTGCTGTTACAAAAGGATTATTACCACATATCACAATTTTGCTGGACACTTCCACTCCACACTTTTATTCGTATTGCTTGTGCAGGAAGAAAATTAAGCCATATTTGATTTTCCTTCCCTCTTGTACTCATACACTCCTCCTGCATACAGCGGCAATAAAATAGTTTGAAGTTTACTGGTGTCGCGTCACAAACTGTGGGGAAATTCTAGTGATACGTAATGTTTCCCAAGAAGCTGTATGAGGAGTGTTACATTTGATTACATTAGCAATGTTCAGTCTCTCATATAACACATTTAAATGCACGGTTCCCAGTCTTATTGCTCCGTATCTGCAAACTGTATAGGAAACATAACTGTCGTCACACAATCCCTAGCAAAACCCTTTATTATTCCAGTGACCAGTCACTTTTATTTTATTTTTTTCATACCTTGACGTTTCCTAAATGTCTCCATGTTGAATGTAGTCAAAGGTCCGAGACCTGGAGGAGAAATGTCGCAGTCAAAGTGAGCAGTTTGGCCTGCTGTCCCAGGAGCTGGAGAAGTTCCGGCTGCAGGCGTCCAAGGTCGACCTGGCCAGCTCCACCCTCCTCAACAACCCGAGCCTCTCGATTCTGACCAATGGGGTGGGCCTGACGACTGAACGAGGTGAGCTGCACAACTCCTTTTTACTTCTATTGTAATTACTCTGGGTTTTTTGTCTGCTTTAACCATTAGTTTAGTGGACTTTAAGGATTTTTTGCTGCAGTATTGATACAGCTTCACCGTCTTGTTAGATTAAACCTACAATTGAACCCGAGCCATTTCATTCTGGCTCAGGCTTTTAAGTGTTTTCTAGCCTCTTAATATGTTTTCTTCCTGGACTGCGTTTGTATCTATCTTCCCAAAAACACTGACCTGACTCTCTGAAGAAAAGCAAACCCCACAGCATCATTTTATTTATTCATAAAAATGGTGAAATGGTTTTTATATGTAGGCCCAAAAGTTTAATTGTACAACTTATTAACCAGGACGCCTTCTTCCCCTTTCTTGCCATGCTCCCTTAAAGGAAAGTAATGACGTAACCTTTAGTTGCATTTTCATCAAAGAATCAAGGAATCAAGGAACTTTATTTGTCATCACATCACATGGGGTACATGAGGTGGGACGAAACTCTAATCCCCCGGTCCAGTTTACACCCTGATAGCAATTTTAAATAATATAATAAAATATTAAAACTATGCGAGAAATAGGATTTGACTACACAGAATCTACAATATGGACACAGAATCTACAATATGGGACTTCGGACATAGCAGCAATGAACATTCGGAGTGCAAGTGACATATTAAAGTGACATTTTAAAGTGGGATATTAAAGTGACCAGTGCCGGTTAAATGAGAAAGTGTTTTTCATGTGTAATTGAGTGTGTTGGAGAGTCTCACAGCTTCAGGAATGAAGCTGTTAAACCTGCTTCAAATTCTTTACGACGTCTGCTGTGATCCTTTGTTTTAATGATTTTTTTTTCTTATTTTACAAACATTTAAATAAACAATGCACTTTTGGCCTTTCATTATTAATCAGCAGACTTCTATTTCATTTAGGAGTGTCAGGTTTAAAGAGCTGAATCCAAAAGAGCAAATGTAGTTTTCATGGTTTAAAATTTAAATCAATTATCCTTTACTCTTTTGTCCTTTAAAATAACAGCACCTGATGCTCTTTCTATGATTTTATAATCTTGTATAACCATCTGTCTGTGTATGTTTATATAAAGGGTTATGAGGATGACCTTTTCGTCCAACCACAACTTCCTGAAATTTAACAACGTTGCTTTTCTGCTCCTATCCTTTCGTCTGTTTATCCCCGTGTCTTCACGCTGCCTTCTCCATGTGTTCTAGACCGTACTGGGGTCACTCTGGATATGGTGTCTCTGGGTGAAATAGCTTTCTGGAGTCTCGAGGGAGGTGACACTCTCTCCTGCCCGGACAGTAACGATCCGCTCGGTACGCTTTCTGTCTCCATTAATCACGCTCTGTCACTCAAGCACGGCATGTTCCGATCCGTCATCCCACCTGAACCGCCATCGTTCCTGTCCTTCTTGAACCAAACTTTTTATTTCTCTCTATCGCCGCCCGACATTTAAAAAAGTCTGTGGAGCCTGGAGGCGGTTAAGCCCCTTAACACTGCTGGTGTGATACACGTGAACACAGGGTAGCATGACCTTCAACCTCAGACAGATGGAGACAGGATTTTTTTTTTTTTTTTTTTTCCTCCGCTGGCCGGGTTTTAATCAGCCATGCTCAACCTTGAGCCGCCTGCATGACATCCAGTGATCTGAACCACCTGACAGATCAGAAAACCAGGTTGACGTTCAGGTGTTGCTAACCAAGGACACGTATTTTCCTCTTCCTCTCTCTCCTGCTAGATGTGGCCGCCGCTTTACGAAGGGGGTCCACGCCGCACGCCGCAGGACTCTCCAGGGCGGAGCGCTCGCCTGTCACCAAGCACCGCGAGCTGCCCACAATCGGCGTCAGCAAGTCAGGCTCTTCCTCCAAGTCCGAGACCGTGCACCTCACCCCCAAATCCGACACCCACCTCAGTCCGCACAAATCGAGCCCAACACATGAGGTACGCAGGCCTCTGTTCTCATCGCTCCTTTGCTGACAGATGCTGTAGCTGAAGGGGAAACTTTACAATGCATATATATAACATGAAGCCTGAACCGCTTCCTATTATCAAGTTGGTGCTTTCAAGTTCTGTTGTCTCTTCTAACACTTGTTTATAAATCCTTGGGGATGGAACTTAAATAAAAGAGCTGTAACTATAGTTTAAGTAAATATAACATTTTTTATGCATTATTCAAAAGACAAGTGTGACTTAAAATCAATATAAAACTGTCAATCTTGTCTTGGTTAGTTTTTTTTATTTAATCATTTTAATTACAAATTGTCAAACAAAATGCATACACATGGAAGCTTTTTTACGTGTGTTAAAATCTAATAGGTGGATTACTTTAAGGTCCTCATTAAAACTGTATATAATGTATGTTATGGCTCCAGTCTTACACTGACTAAGGAGTCTGTTAGGAAAACTGTAAATACGACATCTCTTATTGTTGCTACTATTTTAAATAAAATTTTGTCTCGTTCCGTCATTTAAAACACATTTTCTGAATATCCATGTCATAAACCAGGTATAAGAATAAAACAGTATATGATGTTTGTTCATGTCCTAAGTTATGAGGTGATATAGGCAGAACTGCATCCAAATGGAAATAAAGTTATGTTAACTGTTAAGATAACTGTTGCCTTATCTAAAATGCACCAAAATTCACTTGTAGTGCTACCTAAAAAAAACGCCATGTTTTCTGCTTGCTTTGTTCACTTACACCACAAAGGAGAACCGGTATTAATCCACATTACGGCAGAAATAAGTAACTGCCTACACCGAATGAGAAAAATATCAGCTAAGCTTTTGTTATGTCAGTGTTCTCTAACAATTAGGTGGTTATAATAAAGTCAGAGGCACGTTAAGCAACAGTTGAATCTCGACATCTGTCCATTGGAGCAATTTACTCTCCGCCATCTCGATCAGTTGTGGAGTTTTGTTCACGTGCAACTTTAATACCACTTCTTACAATCCCGGTTTACTTTTCTGGCAACGAACCATAAAAATTCATGAACCATATTTGTTTTTTCAGTGGCCTATCTTAATTCCCTCATTCTAAATATTATTGCTCCAAATCTTTATGCCTCGCTCAGGTGGACACAGCCAGTGAAGTCGAGGAGCTGGACATCGACGTGGCCCCGGCGCCGTACACAGCCAGCCGGGGGGCGGCGACACTTCAGGTTTTTATTGCCAGATACAGGCAAGTAATAACTAAAACAAAGTTATGTTTGTTCCATCAAGAGTTTGTTGGAATAAAAGTGGGATGGTGAAATCCTCTAATCTGCCACAGTTATAATCCTTATGATGGGCCCAACGATAACCCTGAGGTGGAGCTGCCTCTGACTGCTGGGGAATACATCTATGTTTATGGCGACATGGATGACGATGGTTTCTATGAAGGTAACTTTTGGGTCATTAGCTGTTAAAACTGCATTAGGGAACTTTTATTTATTTCTTTTTATTTATTATACATATTTAAAACGCGACAGAATAATCTCAGACTGATAATAATATAAAAAATATAAGCACCTGGCTCTGATTGGCTGTTTCTACGCATATTTAATATCCCTGTTTCTACCTGCTGGTTAATATTTAACTGTTGCCCCGTCCAGGCGAGCTGATGGATGGGCGGAGAGGGCTGGTCCCCTCCAACTTTGTAGAGCGAGTGTCAGACGATGACGTTATGAGCGCGCAGCACCCAGAGGCTGGGGATGCATCCCACAACTCACTGCTAGACAGCAGCCTGCACAGTGCCAGCCACCAGCATCACCCCCACGCGGGCGCCGGCGCCTCGGAGAGGACGGAGGCCTCGGCCCCCACTGGCCCCGCCTCGGCCCTCTCAGATTCAGGAACGGCCTTGTGCGTCCCGGCCCCCCTCACCAACGGCCTGGACTTGGATTTGGAGGAGGTGGGAGTGGACGTCGTGCCTTACCCACGTAAACTTACCCTCATCAAGCAGCTTGCCAGGAGCATCATCATTGGCTGGGACCCCCCGTATGTGCCGGCCGGGTGGGGCAACGTTTGGAGCTACAACGTGTACGTGGATCAGGAGCTGCGGCTGAACGTGCCATTCGGTGCTCAGACCAAAGCGGTGCTGGAGCGGCTGGACATAAACCTCAAAGCCTACCGAGTGTCTGTCCAAAGCCTGACAGAGAAAGGCCTCTCGGACCAGATCCGCTGCAGCATGCTGGTCGGCCGGGACGTCTGTGTGGCGCCCACGCAGCTACACGTGGACAGAGTTACCGCCACATCTGCCAGCCTGACCTGGCTGCCCAGCAACAGCAACTACGTGCACATTGTGTCCTTGAACGACGATGAGTGTGAGCTGGTGAAGGCTGGCTGCTACTCGCTGTGCCTCAATAACCTCTTGCCCAGCCTGCAGTACACGGTCAAGGTGGAGGCACGGCCCCACCGAACGCCATGGGAGTTGCCGGCGGAGCACCGGGAGCACAGGAGCGCCACCATCACTTTCAGCACACTCATGGCAGGTCAGGACTCACCAAATTTATATCCCCCCATTCAGCCTTCGATTAAAAACATGTAAAGCTCGGCCAATGGAAGCTGCAGTTTGGATCGACTAGCTCATCATTTGATCCAGATTAGGAATTTATACAGCTTTTTTTTTCAGTTTTTTTTTTTATTAACAATAATCCCACTGTGAAGTAATGACGTACGTTAATTCAGATTTCAACACAGCAGTAATGACTCGCGTCTCTAGCATCATCTTTAGGCTAGGAGAACAAACTAAATCAGAGGTTTAAGGTTCTCCTCGTAGAGCCACAGTTATTCATTAATTCTACAATGTTGACACGAAGTCAACTAGACTGTGTCGTCATTTCAAAGCAAAAGTGCTCTGGTGCAGCACTGAGGGGGCGAAGGAATTTAGAAACATCACACAGAGTTTAAAACTCCTGCTAAAGGTCTTGTATTTTTATCATGTCCACAAACACTGCATGTCATATCATAATTTATACAACTGCTCCTTTCTCATGTACTTGTGATTATTTTTGGTCCACTAAACTGATAAGCTGCTAAAATAACAGTGGTGATGGTCTAGATTAACGGTTGTGATTTGTCCACTGTAGTGGAGGAATTATGGAAACATGTTTCTTAAGAGGCAATGCTTTGGAGGCCGAACAAACAGACACGCTACCAAGTAATTTAATGGGGCTCTGTTCAAAGCCCAGTCTATTTTTAATTCACCACGGGGGCAAATGACTGAACATAACAAAACTCAAAAGCAAAAAGCTATAACTCTTGCAAAATCCGCTTGAAAATTGTGATTTCTGCTTTCTAACTTGCATTTTAACTTATGTTGCTAGCAGAGGGATGTTGTGGTCGCAGTTAATGGAAGCAGCGCATAGTATCCATGTTTCACACATGATCTGTCCGTGTTTAACTCACAGAGATTTGACTTTACCACATCAATTTAGAATGTATTGTCCAGAGAGTCATCAGAGTATGTCCCATATTGGACGTTCTCCCTACGCTGACCTGAGGCTATCACCTACCAATCAACTTCCATTTGCTGGGGGAGCTCTCAATAATTTCTCCTAACCTAAAACTGGTATCTAGAAACCCAAATCATGTGTGTAACCCGTGAGTTTAGATCTCCAGAGACCCTAAAAGCAGAAGGAAAGCTGAGTCTTCACTCTCAAAAACGTTTTACCATTTCCTTCTAGTAGTTTCGTCTTTGTTTATGTATATTTTCTCAATTTATAGTCAACAGTTTAATTATTTCTATTTTAATTGCAAACCTCTTCAGTATGTAAATCAAACATATTCATGAATTTGACAATTGGGATTCTGGACATACTAAATTCCTCTTATTCCTTTTAATGAGGTTTACACTCACTTAAAAACACACTTTTCCTGTTAAGGCCTTTTATGATTGCATCCTCACTAACTTACACATGTTTCACATAGTTTATTCATTCCCAAAGCAGATTACAATATTTCATAGCTATTTCTGCTGATGCTTTCTACTTGATTTCTTTCTTTTGATTTCTTACATCAATTATCAGTTTGTGTATGGGTGCTTTATACCCAGTCGTTAATTTTAATTCTCTTAATGATTTGTCCTTTATATATTTATTTATTTATTTTAAGTTTCATGCCCTCATGCTGGAAATTCAGGTATTGGGATCCTTCTTGCGCGTTTAGATTGATAGCTGGCAGCTTACTAGTGCCGTACGCCTGCTGTTCCTCTATATGTTCTTGCATTACCATAGATACCTTGGTCTTCATTAGGGGTAGGCATTGGCGTGTTTTTTTTTTTGTTAACATGTAACTTTCTTTTCTTGTTTTAGAGGTAGTAATTTATAATCACAAAGATGAATTAGAATTAATTATGTCAGAAAACAAAAATCAACCCTAATTTTGGGAAGTGATTCCTTAAAAATTAAACTTAAAATCTATATGGCCCTGGTCTTCACACTATGTTTGCCGTTGTGTCTGGTGTAATGCCTTTAATCGTTGCAGGTCCCCCAGACGCCCCACTGGACGTACAGCTGGAGCCCGGCCCCACTCCTGGGATTGCTCTTATCAGCTGGCTGCCGGTCACTATAGATGCTGCTGGGACCTCTAATGGGGTCCGGGTAACTGGATACACCATATATGCTGACAAGAAGAAGGCAAGGACATTTTTCAATAAAGAAGAAGCATGTAATTGTATGATTGTGATGATGATTGTAAAGGTTTCTGATGACATGTTCTTTTTAATGTTTTGCTATCAAAGGTCTTGGAGGTGGCCTCCCCTACAGCTGGGAGTGCTCTGCTGGGTCCCTCTCAGATCCAGTCTCTCCAGGCAGCCCAGGAACTCACTGTCCGCACCATGTCCGCTCACGGGGAGTCGTGCGACTCTTTTCCGGTCAACGTGCCCTCCAAGCTGCCCGCTGTGATGGCGGGCCCGACTCCAGTCGTCCCAGTCGTGCCACACCTACCCTGCACCTCGGTAGCCCCCAGTGTCTTTCCCCCTATGTCGTCCTATGGACACTCTGCTGCCAAAGTCTGTGTGCTGCCCAACACTTTGCCACCAGGCGCACACAGGCCCGGGCCTGCAGTGGAGGCCGGTGCCAACTCACCTCATGCGCTCCACGCAAGAGATTGTCTGTCTTCGGCCTCCTACGTGAAAGCCTGGGCCAACCCCTCTTCTGCTGCCTTGACTGTTTGTGAGGCCACATTACCGGTGGCCTCCCCCATTTCTCCAGTGGTAATGCTCCCCTTCCCTTCTTTTCATTGATAGAATAGGACTTTCACACTTATATAACATCAGTAAATATCTGCACCAGCGTCGGGCCAATTTTAATATCAGTGCTGTAGAAATCTTTACTCTCTACTGACGTATTTTATCATAAAGCTGACAAAGTAGTTTCCTCTCTTCAGGTTAATGTGGCCTCCCCCATCAACACAGCACCTCAGCCGTCACCAGCAGCTGCGACGCCGCCTCCTGCTGCACAAGTGGAGATCGTGCCGCCAGTGTTGAATCTTCGCAGAGACACCGACAGCCCCGGAACCATCCGTCCTTTCCCGTCCATCACAGAGTTCATCGAAGACCCCTGTGCCAAGCTTGGGACCCCTGAGCGCATCCCAAGTCCCCCCATAGCCCCAGTCTTCGACCTCCTGATCCCGCAGAGCGCCAACGTCCTACGACCGCCCAGCACTTCACCACTGGAGTCGGAGGTTGAAGAGGAAGTGGAGAACACTCGCCTGGTGTCCATTGAGGATTTCTTGAGACAAGACCAAGAGCCAACTTACAGTAGTAAGCAGCAGGTATGCTCTGATTAACTAAAACTCTATAATTATCTCCGATCTTGTTGTTTTGAACCATTTTTACCCCTAAACCCAAGTGAGAATCTTACTTTAAAAATGAATGTCACAGCCCCCCTCTGTCGACTCAGACTAAAGCTTGAGCTACATTATAAAGTACAATGGATTTGCATCTGTGCAAAGCTGGTAAAGCAGTAATCAAGAAGACTAAGCAGCTGTAATAAAATCATTGACAGACGCAGCGTAAATATTGAAAAAACTGTTTGTAGTTTATTTTTAAGAGGTGCTTAACCATGTGTTGTTTTCCTTCCACTTCACAATCAGTCACACATTTGTTTTGGTTTGTGGCATCAAATGTATTGAAATCCAAAGACCAAATAGTATAAAACAACAATGTCTATCTTGAAAGTCCGAGTCTAAAGAATCAAGTAGAACAAAAAAGGCTTGATGTAAAACTGAGCTTTACTGTTACATCTTTAGTAGAAAAAGAGTTTAGCTGAATTTGGACCTTAGACCTCAAGCTGGTAAAACATTTAAAACCTGATGGTGTTACAAAAAGCCTCTTTGTTGCGTTAGATTTAAACCAAACTGATTTAGTTATCATTAGCAGCTTAGACTTAAACTAGATGTAAAATACAGCTGAAGGATGATTTTCATTCAATTGTCACGCTGCTGTTTTACTTCAGAGTTACGACAGAGGGCTGGTTGATCCTCACTCCGACTACCATGCGGACAACAGCCGCTCCGATCTGTCAGACATCCTGGAGGAGGAGGAGGAGGAGCTTTACTCCGATCACCTTGGAGAAGCACAGGCCAGAGGATACACAGTTGGAGCCCTCAGGGTAAAAAAAATGAATACATTGCAGGTTTAGCCTCCATGAGTGTCTCTCTTGTTAAATACTCTGCAGCTTCTACTGTTTTGTTTGGCTTACATGTTGGTTTCTGTTGTGTATTTTTCTGTTTGTAATCCTTTTTTTTGTTTGTTTGTTTTGTTTTTTTCTCTTTGCATGACTGAACGTCTTTTTGTTCTTTTCCCCTCTCGGATAACGATCATTGATAATTGACTGAAACGTTTTACCGGGTCCGTGTTTGATTCGCCGCAAAAAACGCGCAGTCGCGCAAACTGGGGACGCCGGACAGCGACGAGGACGTTCTTGAGAGGATCCTCAAGTTGCCTCCACAAGCCGCGCAGTGCAAGCAGCTGTTCAGCAATGCCGAGATGATGGAGGAGGAGGACAGCAGTCGGGAGGAGCCTCTGCTGCACCGCGGCAAGCCAAGGCCAGGGCCCATTCATCCCAGAGACTCTGAGCATCTCCATCAGGCTGCCTTGCATCACCCACACATCCCCACTCGGCATCACCACTCCAACAGGGATCCCAGATCCCTAGCCAAAGAGGTTAAGCCGAAGACACGGCACAGGGTGCACTATGCCGACACTGCAAGTTATCCTGAAGATGGAAACACAAGCATATATCAGAGTCCTGCTAGCAGGCGAGTCTCGGCCCGCTGTCCGCCCAAACTCACCCCCATTATCAAAGAAAGAGCGTCGCTCAAAGGGCTAGGGGACCGCCTTAGAAGGGAGGCCATGCTCAGGAGTCAAATGGTTGGCGCCGGCGTGGAAAGCCCCGACCATGGCCCTACCCAGCCAAGACCCTACCCAGTCAGCAAAACGGTGCGCACCCTGAAGTCACCGGTCGGTCGCAAGATGGAGATCGACGTGGAGTACGGCACAGACAACGAAGAGCCGGTGGAGTACGGCCAGGCGGAGGTGGTGCTGGAGCAGATGAGCTCCGAGTGGTGGGTCGAAGGGGCCGAGCCGGAGCGCGGCAAACCTGCTCACCGCAGAGGGCCGAAGGCCGAGCCAGCGGTAACTGCAGCAGCTCATGTGTTGTCCTCCCCGCGTAGCTGTAGAAGCCTGACCTTGTGACCTCAGTTCGCACCAGAAACAAACCTGCGTTATTATTTCCACTCTCCAAAAACCCCAAATCTCACCCAAGTGTTTTTGTCTAGTTTCTATTGCGAACATCTTGGTGAAGTTGAAATTAGACCAAAAGAAACAGACAAGTAACTCTCAGGCAGGATATAGGAGTCAATTATCTAGTATTAAAAAAGAAATACTAGTTAGCTTTGTTTTTCAATTTATTTCAGGTTAAGAACTTGTGCTGTCTACGACTTAAAACAAGCTACTGTATCCGTTTCAAAGCTACCTGTAAGTTAATATTGTCTAGTTTCAAGGGTACCGAGATCATAGAAGCAATCAAGGAAACCTGGCAGGATCTGTGTTTATGAAGAAGCTCTTCGTTAGCCTTGTCAAGGTGCTTTAATGTGTCCTTCCAGTAAAAATAAATCTTAAATGTTTCCATTTAATTAGCATCTCAAGTCAAGATGGAAAGTAGGGTCTTGATGCGAGTAAGAAGCCAATCCTGAAAACCAAAAAGCAGACACAGTTTAGTAAAGGAACAACTCCTCGTTCTGCTTCCCTGTTGAAATGTTCTTGTTTTCCTTTTGTGTTTTGAACAGGAGCCCAGTCAGACCCCTCCAGCTGTGGCAGGCCCATCCAGAGGTGGCCAGGAAGAGCTTTCTACTAAACAAATGAGCTTCCATTCCATACAGCACAAAGGTCAGATGCTTCTCCCTCCTTTCTGGGCTCAGTGGAGGTGTACATGCTAGTGGTTTCAGATGGCCAGCCTCACCCTCCTCTCTCGCATGTTGTCGGATTAGTACCTCCTGCATTAAGCGAGGGGAGGGGGTGTGGGGTGGGTTGTGCTGAGAAGAAGGTGCTGTAGCTGGTGTGGAGATGAAGGAGAGGGATTGCTAAGCTGCGAACTAGCTTAAGCCAAAGTGGCTTGACATGACAGCCTGAAACCACACGTTACAGATAAACCTGGCAGATTTTTCACATGCTGAGATGGAGGAAGGGAGAGCAGATAGAAGTTCTGCTGTTTTGCCCAGAGATCGGTAAGGATGTGAAAGTGTGCGAGTAGCGCGCTCTGGGACTCTTTGTCGGGTGGATTTGAAGCCCGACTGCGGCTCTCTTCGGATTCCTCTTTCGCTGCCACCAAGGCTTCAGGTGCGGCGGCTTAGTTTCACGGGTTTGGGTCAGAGACTATTTGCTCTGTGGCTCGGCTGCAGATCAGCAGCAAGTGCACGTTTGTCGAAAGGCTCACACGGCTTAGGATCAGTGGTTTAGCTTGATTACCTTTTTTAGGGACAAGTGTCAGGCCAACTTGGCTCATGGCAGCACCGTGGTTGGCTGGTGGGGGGGGTGTGTGTGCTGGAAAGCTGCGACATTTCCACTGCACAGTTCAAACCAAGCAGTGTTAACTGCAGGTTCATCTCAATGAATTAGAATATCATCAAAAGTTAATTCATTACAGTAATATATATATTTATATACATTAAATAAAATGTTACATTTATGTTGTTAGTTAAGTATTTTAATTTTACTAAAGGCCTCCTGGTACAGTATTTGTACCCAATGTCTCCTAAGTTGTGATGGAGGCAATCAGCCAAAGCTCCAGGAACCCCGTAGGTCGTAAAATCAGCATCTCCATAAAAGCTTGTCAGGAGTGGTGAAGCTAGAAGTGATCTAAAACTTCTTGGTACACGACTGAACTTTATAAAACAAGTCAGCTGTCTGAACACTTGATCTTCAGGTCCAACATCTGATGAGCAGCATGTGTTTAAGACTGCACAGATATGATGTGTTTCGGTTATGAGTGGTGTTAAGTTAAACATGGATGCATATAATTTGTTAGAAAGTCGTTTTATCAGATATTCCTTATGTTTTGGGATCAGACCCTGCTGTGTAGGAACATTTCCTTTCGTTCACACGTCCTCTTCTAGTTCCACATGCTGGGCTTTATCTGACTTTGCATGCCGTTAACACTGATGTGCTGCATTTACTCGTAGGGAATGACGTCGCTCCCGTGTTTTCCACTCTCGGGATCCCAATATGGAGGTAGTCAATGTTAGAAATATCTTTTAGGAACATCCTTTTTAGTCAACCATTTCACATGCAAACCCCACTTTTAACTCATTCAGATCTGCAAGCGTTACATGAAACATTGATTTTTCTGCATTCCAACCACAAATAATAGGCAGCATAACAACTTTCCTTTTAGCCAAGTTGACTTTCATTCAAAATTTATTAAGCTGTATAAAATTGTGGCGCTCTGAAATATTTGAACAATTGTTTTGTGCACAAAATGCTTTTTTAACTTACTTTAGGAGTTAGATTGTGGGTTATACTCTACGATCCTGACTGCATGTCTCCAGGTGACTCTACGAAGACAAAAGTAGACGGCAGCGTTCGCATCTTCGTGGCCCTTTTTCCATATGATCCTGTCACCATGTCTCCCAACCCTGATGCTGCTGAGGAGGAGCTGCCCTTTAGGGAAGGACAGATCATCAAAGTAAGTGTGCATCCTCTGTCCCTTCAGTCTATTCTGTACCTTTTTAAAATGAAATCTAGCGTAGCAGCATTCGATAACAGATCTATTTTAACCCTCTTTAGGTTTATGGTGAAAAAGACATGGACGGGTTCTACCGGGGGGAGTCAGGTGGTCGTCTGGGCTTCGTGCCGTGTAACATGGTGTCTGAGATCCAGGTGGAGGACGAGGAGACCCAGCAGCAGCTACTGCAGCAGGGCTTCTTGTCCACAGCTACCTCTATGGAGAAGATCGGTAGGTCTGGATGTTCATGACCGCTGCATTGTTATGTTTGGACTGTAAAACATGCTCCATAAAGTCACTGCTTCTCATGTTAAAGTGAAAATGGGTGCACAGATGTTTCAGAATCAAGAAATGCAGCGTTATTGGATAAAGACATCAAACAAATTCAGCTTTTATTCCAGTAGCAAAATCTCACTCTGAAAATGTTTGAATAACCCAACTAGCGATTATAGCATGTTAACTCATTTAGGGAAAAATAACCTATGCAGCAAGTATTTGCACCCCTAAAACATCCTCTGGTAGTGAGGGTACTTTACAAACTAGGATTTTTATTAAAACTTGAATGTCGATAAATTTGTTTTCCCCTGACATTGTGACCAAGAAGCCTTTTGGTCATAGGCGCTGTTCTGTTTTTTGTTAATCTGGAAATCGTTACAAGTATTGGAAAAGTATTAATATAAAAGCATAATAGAAAGGAAATTTTGGAAAACATAAGACAAGGGGGGCGTGTTGGGTTTACAAAGTCTTTATCACCAAGTCGGGAACAATCATATTAAAATGAGGTAAAGCCCCTTTTTACCCGAACGTTTGGTATGTTGGAGGATCTGTTGTTGGCTCTGATATTCCTTTAAATAATCCTGTGGCCTCTGTCGGAAAATCAGTAACTGGACTGTTGCTGGGTCCTACAACAGAAAAAAGGACACAAAACATTTGGTCAAATTAAAACAAAAATACTTTAGGATACATAATGGCTTATTTTTGGGGGGGGTCTGTTAGCACCCTTATTTAAATCCTTTAATCCTACAACCTTTGGGATGAGTAGAAGAGATGAGAGCGGACCCAATACTCTGGACGATCGAGAGTCAGGTGTCTTTAAAGACCAATGTCCTCTAACCGTTACTATTACATATATTCATATATTCATTCTGATTATTTCTTCCTTAGACTTTTTACTTGTTAGCGGTCTAGTTGTTGCATGTTTGGACAATTATTCTCTCTGGTTGTGGATGTTTTGCATCTGGAAGGATTTCTGCTCTTACTTTCGTACTTTCAACCCATGACGAGGTTGTTGTTTTTTCTTCTACTGGAGGCAGCTGATTAGCATTGCCGAAGTTAAACTAATACCTGAACTACGACATCCTAGAGGAGTTTAAAAAGGAGGCTTCATATAAAGAAAAGAGAGAGAAGGAGGAAGTTCAAACCATCTCCATCATAATAATATATATTTGCAACCTAATGGTAACTAATGGAAATGTCATCTCTGCCTGGCTGTGGGGCTGTTAGCGTGTCATTTGCAGTGATGAGACTGTCATGCAGGGTTGAGTCAGAGGTTTCTTCAGATGCGTTGCAAGACTGACTGTTACCAAATATTCTTTCTGATCAAAGCAACAGCATCCACAACTCTTTAAAGATAGATCCAATATAGTCATTTAATTTCCCTTTGGGATTAAAAGGGATGTGTTATTGATAAAAATGGGCTGTGCAATATAATTAAGAGGGATGCTGGATGTGAATGAATGTAATTAAAATCAAGGATGTTGAGTTTTCAAAACAGTTCCAGTGTGATATTGTGTTGTGCATTTAAAGATTACCTAATGTAGTTAGCAGTAATGCCAAACTTTTTTTTTTCTTTTAACAAACATTTAAATTTTCTGGCCTTTTCTGAATTAAAGGCAGAAAGTGGAAAGCGTAAAAACAAGCTCCCAATAATTTGTGGCTTTCTGACTCAGTCAGAGCCACAGGGAGACTTCATTTGATTAGCTGAACTAGCTAAACGTGGAACCAATGTTGTCCGCCACAAAGAAGGAAACCCCTAACCATCTTTTGAGCTTTTTTTTTGTCTACGGGATTTCACTGCATGCATGTGAACATTAGAAACGAGTGTTTGTCAGCGGCGAAAGGTGGAAAGAGAAGCAGCGAAAGTCAAGCTAACCCATTTGCTTCAGTTTCCTGCTTTCTACACACAGCTGTACTTGCAGATGATTTAACCTTTTCACTTCCACCAGTTCTCACTGCCGTGTCCACCGATCGCCAGTTGTCCCTGTTTGCATCTCTACCCGCTGGCTTTTCATCGTTAGCTTGTGTCTGGGCTGCTTCTGTTTAAAAGAATTACATCTGTGTTTCTGTTTTTTTCTGTGTGTTTTGGTTTCATTTCTTTTATTATTTCTGGCCTCTATAAACTTCATTAAGGCACTCGCACACATGCACAGCTTCCACGTCGCCCCGTTCCACCGCCGAAACCGAGACGATCCAAGAAAGGTGTGTCTCGCTGCTGATTATTGTCTCCCACCTCTGCTTTCTTTTCTATTCTCTGTTTTGCTTCTTTCTGCCTTTTTCACTCTAGACTAACGTCTCCCAGTTGCTGATCATCACTCAGCCACCGTAACTGCTAACCATAAACTCATGCAGCTACCCAGTATTTAATACATGACAATCAGCACCTTCTTCTACACCGTTCTGGGTGCTTTCAAGTGAAACATTTCTTTACACATACTGACCTGACCAACCCAGTCCTGTCATGTAATACATAGCAGATAGAACAGCAGGATGTCACATGGTTGTGCTGATTAATCGATAAGCCACCAGAACATTTCACATATCTGTCTGCGTCTGCTGTAAAGCAACTACATCCATCACCGAATCAAATATGCATGCTTTGTGTTTGTGTTCACTCGCTCTCACATCATTTATTCGCAGCTTCACACAGAAAATGGGGCGTATAGTAAAAATGGGATAACACTATCATGGTGCATCTGTCAGCAAATTAACACACGAACACTGACTGGCCTGTTAAGGCGAGAAAAAAGATTCATTGACTTTTAAGAAAAAACAAAAATATGACAAGCTTATTTGTATTCAACCCCTTTACATAATACCCCAAGATAAAATCACTTTCCTTTAGTACTCTCCTAATTAGCACTGAGACTGAACCTGAGCATCAGTTCTCTGAAGGCTTTGGGGAATTGGCTGAAGAACATTAGTGAACAAACAGCAGCGTAAATGCGAAGGATGAGAGCAGACAGGTCAGGGAGGAAGTCGTGGAGATGTTTAAGCTAGATTTAGGTTTAGGTTAGAAACCTACCGCAACAATGTGCTGTAGCTGTCGACTTCAAACACAAATGAACTCTTTTTCCTGCTCGCTGTAAGTTTGACAGGAACTGAAAGGCTGATGATAGGCGATGATGGATATGGAAAAAGTCCAGACCTAAATCCAATTAGGAATCTGAGGGGAGACTTGAAGGCTGCTGTTCATGCCCCATCCAGTCGGACGGTGGTTGGACTATTTTTTGAATTTTCTTAAAACAGTTTAAAAAACAAACAAAAAACAACAAACATTAAAACCATACGCCACCCCTCCTTCCCTTCCCCACATTACAGTTAAGCTAAAATAAATCAGAACGTGGAAAAACTCAGGGGATGTGAATATTAATAAGGGCACCTTCTTTAGCCTTTTTCTTTCTTTTGGTGAGCTCTAACATCTGTCACGCTCTTGTGAATGTTTTAAGGAGCATGAGGGTACAGCTGTACAGTCAGTAGCAGGAACCCTTTAAGTGCTCACCTGTCTTCATCCCTGACTGTCTGTGTGAAACTGGTCTAACTACAGACATCTTCATTCTCACTCGAGCTCTGAGTTGACTCTGTAGTGTTGCTCATGTTCTCACCTCGAGTCTTTTTACTTGTTCCAGTGGAGTCTGCATCACTCTGGGAGGAGAGCTTAGACTCCTCCACTCAAGGTTGGTCTGTGCCTGCATGATGAGACGGCGTATCGGAGAGCGTGCCGTGTTTTTTGAACTTCTTAAAAGCAACGAGAGAAGCAGAACTAGGTTTTTTTTGCCGTTGGTGGCACCACTGGCTGGCAGCAAAAAGGTCATGAGGTCAAATCCCTGGCTGAGGTCTTTCTGCATGGGATTTGAATTCCTCCCTTCTTTCCAGTTTGTCAGGCTTCCCCCCAAACTATGGAAAGTTTAATTGGTCATTCTAAATTGCTAGTAGCTATTGGTGTCTGCAGATGTACCGGTACATCGCTCTGCAACGCTAAGCGGTTGTAGATGATGTCCAACTAAGTTCTTGATGTCCAATAGTTCTTCCTAACTCTTCTCATATATTTCCTAGGTAGGTGGCATGCTTAAATCATCATTAAATTCTGTTTGTCCGTATTAATGTTTGAACTTAAAGTAAGTTTTTTCTCCACTTTTGAACTGTCCAGTTGTGATCGTTGTCCTCAGCAAAGCATGATGCTGGAACTCCATCTTATTATGTGTCGACTGACTTTTTTTTCCCCGCCCACCGGTAACAGACCTGATTGAACCGTTTGCCCCCACAGACCCCGGGCAGAGCAAAGCACCTGCAGCCGCAGGGAAACCGGCCTCGGGGCCTCAAAGGATGGTCGCCATTTTCGACTACGATCCACGAGAGAGCTCCCCCAACACAGACATAGAGGTTTGACCTCATCTTGAACATTTACCTGGTGCGCTACGTGTATAAAATATTTTGTTTGGTAGTAATGAACCCCTTTCTGCTTAGGCTGAGCTGACTTTTAGTGCAGGAGACATCATACACGTGTTTGGTGGCATGGATGAGGACGGGTTCTTCTACGTAAGTTTCAGGATCGGTTTCTTATTGATGTTCTTGTTTACCTTTTTATTCTGGTTTACTCACAGCCAGCATTCATTTGGTCTGTATGATGTTGTTCAGATAGTTATTGAGATTTTGTGTGACAGAAAAACACAGTGTAACATACCGTTGAGATGTGAAAAGACAACGTGGATTTTTACATACAAAATCTGAAAAGTGTGGCATGCATTCTCATTTAACTCCTTAATCTGACACCCCTGACTAAAATCCCTGACTACATTTGTTCTCAGATTGAATCCAGCTGCTGTGTTTAGCCGTCTGTTAGTGGTCTAACGTATAGACAAAGGAACAGAGCAGACGGGTCAGGGAAAAGAGTATGGAGATATTGAAAGTAGGGTTTGGTGTAAAATTTATAAGTTATGCACTTAATAGACTTTATATCAGATATATGGATTAACACACACCAGATCAAGAAGCCAATTGCATCATGGGAATAGTAGTGTGTGCATTTCTGGGTTTCTTCATATGAGAGAAGAGAGTATCAGGACTGTTTTTTCAGCAGCTTTATTATAAACTGAACAGTGGGAACATTACAACGTTGCACTCTGGGCTTTTTTCTTTCAGGGCGACTTGAACGGACACAGAGGATTGGTTCCCTCTAACTTCCTGCAAGCCTTCCCAGAGGAACCTCCTCCAGAACCGATCAGTGCCCAACCGGGACCAGAACCCAGGAAAGAACTGCAGGTAAGCGTCTCCTCCCGTCCATTCGGCATTTGACTTTTAGAAATATTCAATTTTTATCCTCTTATTTTCAAATCGGTTGCATGAAACGTTTCATTTCACTCTATTCACTCTGATCAAGTGGCACGATTACTGTGTTTTTCTTTTCTTTCCTGTTCCGTCTGGTTCCGTGTCCTGCATGGCCTTTTTAAAGAAGCAAAAACGATCTGTGCACTTTGAGACTTGAATCGTAAGGTTGGTCAGCATCATTGGATCCCAGTCTCTGTGTTTAGATCCTCCTCTGTTACTGAGCTCTAATCACTCACAGCTTTTTTCACATGGCATCGCCTTCTAACCCTTGCTAACATGCTTTTTGAAACACAAGTGAAAACCTGTAGTTGCTTCTGAAACATTACCCCCTTACATTACGTACATTTCAGTCTCTAATGCTTGGCTTTGCCTCTTCTAGGATATTTGCACATCCTCTTCAGAGGTGCAAGACTTGGACCCCTCGTCACTACAAGAGGTTTCGCCCCCAGCAGCCGAACCTTTAAACCCCAACAGGATGGAGCCTGTTGACCTGCAACCCCTGCCGGAGGTCAGTGCAAGTGCGGCTGCTGCTCCCGATCCAGCTGCAGCGGCGGCTCCTTTAGACGGCCCGGCACCCACCGAGCCCACGCTGCAGGCCAAGAAGAAGAAAAGCTTTTTCTCCAAAGGCAAGAAACTGTTCAAACGGCTGGGATCCAGCAAAAAAGAATAAGACTCTGAACTTTACTGCATTTGAAGCACTTTTTCTGCCTGCACTCCTATTCAGTAATCGATGCTGTCCGCAACAAACTGACGCTTAAAAGATCAGTGAATATAAATTTGCCTTAGATCGGCTGGCTAACACAGAATATCCTCTCGCGGCATGTGCCGGTGCATGTTGAACTAAAATCCTTCAGCTTGTCACGGCTAACAGCCACAGCAAAATCATACCAGCGTGTAAGAATGATCTAGACCTACTCAATGCCGGGCAGGGTCGATTTGGAGAGCGGACGACTCTGACAGCCGAGTCTGCGTTAGCTTTAATGCTCATCTGCTGATGCCACCTTATTTATTTAAAGCTGCCAGGCGGGAGCAGCCCTTTTCTGCTCTTCTTCTGTATGGCTGATAAAAATGCACTATCCATCCTTAAAGGGATGGAAATTTACTCTCTGTGTTGTCCCAACGTAATGCTTTGTACAAAACGCTATTTATTTGTAACTGTTAGCACTGTGCATGACGTAGCATCTAAGTTGGAAGGTAACCAATTAGCTTAGAGTCCCAATTAGTTTGACAGCATGTCGTCGTTTAATTTATTTACAGTTGTTTTCCCTAGAATCAGAGTGTTGGGGTTGAATACAGCGATTATTGGGGTCAAACATTCCCGAGTCCAACCAATTTAAAATAGGTTCTGGTGCTTGGTGTTATATTAGTCAGTATGATCATATGTACAAAGGCATAAAATATATGTGGGCAAGTAGGAAAATAAATTCAGCTCTTATGGGAGCAGCATATTCTTCCACTAAAAACAAACCAAAACAAATCTAAGGTTTAGTTTGCGTAACGGTGGCTGCCTGTAGACCCTTTTCTGGGATTTTCAGCAGATTTTTACATGAAGGGTTTGCGATGTCGGGGCTTTTGGAAGAGAAACACGCCCGCAGTATCAGTATTTTTGTGATTCTAGGACAAAACAAAACGTTCTTCCTGACTCATTATCAAGTAAATTGGTATTTGCTTCAGTAAAGGGGGATTCTCTGCTACCAATTACACTGTGCGGTCATGCTATTGCAATAAAACTACATTTTTACTTTAGTTCATTTGTTTATTAGCATGCAGTTACCACTAAAACTTATCAGCACAATAAAGCATCATGGAACTTTGTTATAGAGAGACATGAACAAGGTCCATGGTATATTTTAGTGATTTGACCTTTCCCTACCCACGCTGTCTAACAAATGTGGAGGACTGGGTGGAGTAAGCCTGAGCCCTACTGATGCTTCCCACCTCCTTTCTGCTAATGCACACTGATTCATCTCTCATCCTGTTTGTCTCAGCGTCGCAGTTTAGACTCTACAGCCGCGATCGTTGATTAGCCGCAGATGAATTCCCCTCCAAACAGCATTTGGGGGCGTGAATGTGATTTGAAGGGACGGCGGGCGGTCTGGGTTTTACTCTTTTGACGTTTTGCACTTGTGGCATCGGTGGACTGTGATAGACTGCAATAAGTCTGTACTGTCAATTCTCTCTCACCTCCATATTAGGAGTATGATCAAGCTCAGCTCGCAGCGTTTCGACATAATTATCCCTCATTAGCATATCATGTCGGCTCATTCGTAGAGAATGGTTTAGCAGTGCTGACTGGCTTGAGTTTAGCAATAAATATTACCGTGTTAGAGGATTAGAAACATTCTTTTATATTTATTAAGGTAAAGCTGTAATAAAAGTTGATTTTGCATACAGGTGTGTGGAACAGGCCCTTTCTCGCCTGTGACACTCATTCTGATTTCCTTCTGTCCGTCTCTGCTGCACAGGGCCGCCAGGCAGCTCTTCAAGTTTTTTTAATCGCTGGCTTCTCTTCAGGGCTCAGGCTCCTGTTAACTCTGGCCGGCATAGAGCAGCAGAAAATGCCAAACTGTTAGGTGCTTTGCTCGTTTATTTATTGAGTTATGAGGGAGGTTACATTCTCAGCAGTGTTGTGGTGGGGGGTAGTTCACCAGAACTGGTTTTAGGGGTTTCAGTTACTTACGGTTTCATAAAGGGAGCGCAGTCAAAGACGCTCTAGATGTTGAGTAGCAGGGATAGATGTAAGCCGTACGCTTTCTTGTATTTGTGTTCTGCTTCTTTGTGTTTTAACAAGGGATGGGATTCACAGCAGGTAGTTGTAACGCATTCGACGGCCTTCATTGCACCAAACTAGTCCTCTTATCTGCTGCCAAGCAAAAACAGAGGCTCCTCTGCTGACTGGCTCGGACTGAGACCCATATAGATGTTGTTGTTGTTTTTTTAGCTCAGCTGATCATATCTAGCCTTACACGAAGACCTCGTTTAGTCTTAATACGTTGTTTACAGGACGTCTTGCATGCATGTTCTACCCATGTTCGGCCTTATTTATGTTGCTCCCACATCACAGCCGTGTAGGCAGGGTCATCTACAGTATTGAAGCTGCACCCTGTGGATGCAGCGGGGGAGATTAGCAGCGGGATCTGTGTGTGTACATACTGTAATGAACTGTGGGACGTATGTTATATTCTCATTATTTTTCATACATCACAGAAACTCTTTCTGTCTTTCCTCCTTGTTTTAAAACCACTGTAAAATGAACCTTTTTTTACATATTAGTATTCTTTTTATTACACTTAATGGAAGCTTATCTGTATATATTTTGAGAATCTTGTTTTTCAGATTTGATTTTGCTCTCTTTTTCTTTGTTTTGCATGTCCATGCTGTGTTGTCGGAGGACTCTTTACCTAAAGCCGTAGTACACTAAGGACTTCTTGACTTGAACATGTGGTGAAATCTTTCAACATGGCTTTTTTCTTGTTGTTTTTTTACTGAAATAAAATATGTATATTTTCACAGAATAAAACAAAACCCAACAACAGTTGTAACAGGATATTTTTTATTTGATTTGATCTTTATTTCATACAGGGTCCACATCATTTACAGTGCTTTATCCAAACAGACGGCGGCCCGAGTGAAGAGAGAGGAGCCGACCCTGCTCGGCACCGCGCTCTGCCCATGTGAACCGACTGCTGCGACACTCTGGGCAACGTGCGGCCCCGTGAGACAGAGCAGCTTCCTCTTTTCTTCCCCCCCGACTTCCTGCGCTGGGCGCCATGCCGGGGCCTCGGCTCTCCCTGAAGCCAACAGTACACTCATCCATAAAGTAGGAAACACTACACTGTGGCGAGGAGTTTAGTAGTGCTTTCTACTTTATGGATGACTGCACTGTACATCCTCCTCTCTGGTCGTCGGTCGTCTCCCACTTCTCTTTTCTTCTGCACCTGTAACTGCAGCTGCAAACGAACCCCACCCCCGCACCCATCCTCCGTCTGCCAACCTAAAACCTCACAGCTCACTTCCTGATTCTGGTTAAAAACGTTCACACGCATCACCTGCTCCTACGGATAACCGATTCCAGTGCAAAATGAGGCCGCTAACGTCTCAAACTGCAGAAAACACGGCCGGAAGTCGGCATAAAGACCCCACCCGTATTTTTATATTGTTTTAGCTTTAGAGCAGTTTTAAGGCAAATACTAGAAACAAACCTACAAGCGGAAGCGCTACCACAAGGAAGCCATTTTATAAGTCATGAGTAAGCTTTTCCGTCCCAGTTGCTCGCTGTGCATAAACGTTAGTCAAAGTCCTGCTTCAACCGACTTAAAGATACCAGCTTATCTCGTCAGAAATGTAGGCGAACTTCACAGGTCACACGGAAACATTTAGCTGTGAAAATACAAACAAGTGTTTTCTGCTGGCGTAAAAACCCGAATAAACCTCAGTGCAGAGGAATCAGAATACAAAATCCATCAGGTATCAAGAAGAAACAGATCAAAAATAACCAAACACTAATTTGACAGATAAAACATTTCTTCCACGTCGTCACGACAAATAAACAAAAAGGTGACATTGTTCCTAATGGTTTACCTGTCCCTCTCTTTCTGTCAGGTTATTATTTATTTTTCTTGGTCTGCGCTCTTAAGTGACGATCGTCTCCCCCCGCCGGCCTCCCAAGTGTCTTCTGCCCGTCCAAGGAGTGGATGAAGAAGAAGAAGAAGAAGCTCTCTCCTTTTGAAGCCTCCTGCACCACGTGACGCGACCACAGGAAGAGGTTTAACAGTCACAGGCGCTCTCTTTCTGCTCTTCCGCCCCTTTTCTTTGCAGACGCCGTTTTTCTTCTTTTGAACAAAAAAAAAAACCGGCCACAGCACCTAACAAAAACTGTCACACGCACACAGAAAAAAATAATAATAATCCTAAATTAAATAATAAGAAAGCTCACATCAGTTCAAGTTTGGCGCTTGGGTCTTGCCATCTCATCGTAAGCTTTAAAGTTTTGCAATCATTTCCTAATTATGGTGGAAACTTATTACAACACCCTGCAACTCTCTTATTTCCACCTGTGAGATAAAAAAGAAGAGAGTTTTCAAATTCTGCTAAGGCTAAAGATTTGTGTTCAGGATTTATTTCTACGTGTTTCTTTAAGAAATATCTTTGACATTAGCCGAGTTTTGCACGAGTAACACAGTGCGGAGGTGCAGTTGGGGGTCGGTGGAGCATTTCCTCTTAGCAGATGATAATCTTGCGCTTGTTCAATTTTAAAAAGGTCACCTCGTTTTAAAGCGGCACTGCCGGATTCATCTGACATACAGATGCGTGTGAGTGTTCAGCATCGTATGTAAATTCTGATCCCGCGCTGCGAACTGGATGCAGTGGAGGAATACCGAGGCTTGTTCTAAGTCGGTAATTGATCTAGTTTGTCTGCAGTTGCCAAACAAAAATGTTGTTGGGTTAACATACTGATAAGGCAATCTTCACGTGGGACATCCTGCTTCTCTGAAAGATTATCCGTACCTTTCTGTTTGCTATCAAGAGTGAAGTGTCACAGGGTTCCAACCGGCCGAATGAAATGCAGGAGCGTGTTGCTGTTAGAATGTTTTCCTGCTTGTTTTAACCACTTTTGGCAGGTGTTTAAGTTACACAAGTTCCATACATTGAGTGCCATTTGATATCAGGAAGTTATAGGTGCGTTTGGAGATTTCAGGGCAAGAGATGCTCTCGAAGGAGTTTGGGTCTTCAAGGATTTCTTGAAGGTGGAAAGAGAATTTCATGCTCTGATGTAAAAAAAGAAGCTTGTAATAATTATTCTATGAAGAGCCGAAACGCCAAACCTGGGATAGTATTTTGTGCCACTTACCTTAGCAAGGTAGAACCCTAATAAATAATAATAATAAATAGGTTTTATTATTTTAGCTCACTTCTAAGGTCTATTCTTTCAAGGAGTGCTGTCACTTACTCTAACTAGGAATTGCAGATAGCCTAATAATCGGCTGATGTTAGCTTGCTTGAAAATTCCTATTACATTTTATTAGTGAATGTTTGTTTGAAATCTATGCATTGTAAGAAATTAGCTTGAAATAATCATTATCAATGATATGACGTGTCATAACTATTTGGCCACATAAGGAGTAATTGTTGGTTTGGTTTTTAAAGAAAGGAGAATTTAAAATGAGGGAGATGTTGAAGTTTAAAGTGTTTCTCTCCAAACCGAAAGGCTTGGGTTCATTTTTCATTGATCTTGGTCTCATACCAGCTCATGCATCACTACTGAGTTTTTCCCCCCCTGATGCTACGTAATCACAACCTCCTAAACCTAGATGATTAATACATATAAAGATCCTCAACAACCCAGACATTAAACGTCTGTATGTCACAGTCAGAGTGACATACAGACTTCCTCTTCTTTTTTCTCCTTCCTCTGACAGTTTGCAATATAATGTAGGTCATGTTAATATGCAGAGTAAAGATTAGCAGCCTCATTTTCAGATTAACAGAAATAACTCTGAACATCTTAATTGTGCAATGAGTTATTCTGAGTCTTTTAAATATTTTGCAATACCTTTTTTAATATAAAAAAATCTGTTCAGTAGTGTGTGCGTGTTTTTATTTATTTATTTATTTATTTTACATTGACATTCTACATTTGTAATGCAGAGCAACAGAAGGTACATTTATTTTTTAGGTTATAATGTTGCTTTAACATTTATATATATATATATATATATATATATATATATATATATATATA